>WBMW01005750.1:0-101034 GCA_013396635.1 Penelope pileata | reverse complement strand
TCTCCCGCCGCCCCGTGCAGGCCCCGCCGGCCGCCCCGGAGCGCTGGCTGCCGGCCGCCGCCTCCATGCATCCCGCCCTGTACACCCGGGCCAGCATGATACGCGAGATCGCTGCGGCCGTGGCCTTCATCTCCAAGTTCCTCCGCACCAAGGGGCTGATGAACGAGCGGCGGCTGCAGACCTTCAGCCAGAGCCTGCAGGAGCTGCTGGCAGGTGAGGGCGGCGGGGCCGGGGCACAGGGCCCTCCCCGCCTCGCCCCGCCGGCGGCGGTTAGGGGGCGGGGGCTGGGGGTCTCCGCGGGCGCCGCTCGGCACTGCCGCGCCGCTCCCGGGCGGGGGGGGCGTAAACAAAACGGCTCCGGCGCCGCGCGCAGCCCCGCTCGGCCCCGCAGACAAAAGCGCTCGGAGCCGCCCGGGCTCCTCGCTCGGGCTGCCCGGTGTTGGGGATGGCGGGGAGGGGAGCGCTCCCAAACTGCGCTTTAATCGAGTGAAAGGCAGTGGGAGACGACGTGGCTCAGTTCCTCTTCTCGCAGTCTCTCTAAAACAATGTTTGGGAGCGAGTACTGAGGGTTTCTTCGCTGCCCTGTAGGTTTTGTAAGCCCGGGACGTGTCCTAGCCTGCCTGGCAGGGACTGTGCCCTGTGCCACGGGCAGCTGTGGGGTGCTGGGGGGGAGAGAGCTCCGAAGGTAAGTGAAGCCGTCGCAGTCTTGCCCTGGAAAAAAGACTGTGGAGATCGGTGTTGAAAAGAACTTGAGCTGATAAATGTTGCCCAGTTGCTTTCCTGGTCGTTTTTTGGTGCTTTTTGAATGTGAGGAATTAAGCACGGGCATAATTTCAGGTGATACTGGAAAGGTGCTTTTTACGTTCTTGGCTCATGGTGCTTTTCTGCTTTGTAAGCACTTTGCTTTTATGAATACTAGGAAGTTGCATTTCGCTCCTTTCAGATGGCAGACATTGTTCTCTGTGCATGGTAGCACCAAACAATAACTGCACAGGAGTACTCCCCAAGGGACACTGCGCTTCAGTAAATCATCACAGAAATAAGGACCGCGATGATTTTTGAAGTCAGTTGATTCTAAAATAAGCGTCTCAGCACCTAGAGTTGTGAAACTTGGTAGGAGAACAGTGACTGCTGTGCATCTTTTTGAACATGGAATTAAGGAGGATAATCTTTTTTTTATTTTATAGAACATTATAAACACCACTGGTTCCCAGAAAAGCCATGCAAGGGATCAGGTTACCGATGTATCCGGATCAACCATAAAATGGATCCTCTCATTGGACAGGCAGCACAGCGGATTGGATTGAGCAGTCAGGAACTGTTCCAGCTTCTTCCGAGCGAACTCACTCTCTGGGTTGACCCGTATGAAGTGTCCTACCGTATTGGAGAGGATGGCTCCATCTGTGTGCTGTATGAAGCTGCACCAGCAGGAGGTAGCCAAAATAACACCAACATGCAAATGGTAGACAGCAGAATAAGCTGTAAGGAGGAACTTCTCTTGGGCAGAACTAGCCCTTCCAAAAGCTACAATATGATGACTGTATCAGGTTAAGATATAGTCTGTGGATGGATCACCTTAAAATGGATGGATAAATTTGGTTTTTACTTTGGGTGGGCACCTCTGGGGATGGATTATGGAATTTAAACCATGTCACAGCTGTGAAGATCTGGCACACGTTAGAGTGGTATTCTTTAAAGTGACAGTGCCATAGTTTGGACAGTACCTTTCAGTGATTTAATAGCCTGTGAGTCAAAATGATTACAACTTGCTAGGGAGTGAAGAAGATCTAGGAAGAGTCAGTTTCTCCAAGACATCTTACTTAATTTCTACACCAATTCTTTCAACTCCAATCTGTATTTATAAAGTGATTCTCTGCAGTAGGTCTTGCAGAGTAAATTTGCACTATTACATTTATTGTTAGCATTTTTGGCAGCTCAGTAACAAGACTTACTGTTATGAACACAATAGTACTGGAAATTTTATCTTTCAGACTTTTACCAAGCACTTACAACTATGTATAAATGTACATAAGATAAACTAGTAAGTATGACCTGGGGAGATGGTCAGATCTTTACATTGGCCTCAGAAGTAGCAAGTGATCAGAATTTGCCATGGCAACAGGCTTTAAAAAGACCATATAAAGACACTGTCTGAACTGTGGTGTTAGCACCAGCCAGCTATCTGTACATTTGCTAGCTTGTAGTTTTCTAAGACTGAGTAAACTTCTTATTTTTAGAAAGTGGAGGTCTGGTTTGTAATTTCCTTGTTCTTAATTGGGTAAAAGTCTTTTCCACAAACCACCATCTATTTTGTGAACTTTGTTAGTCATCTTTTATTTGGTAAATTATGAACTGGTGTAAATTTGTACAGTTCATGTATATTGATTGTGGCAAAGTTGTACAGATTTCTATATTTTGGATGAGAAATTTTTCTTCTCTCTATAATAAATTGTTTCCTATCTTGGCATTTTAATTAATCTCTTGTCTTGATTACATAGGACCAGTTAAACTATTTTTGTCTCACAATAGATATAAAATAGGTACTACAAGGGATTAAGAATATCATTGGCACCCTGGCACTAGGGAACACTTGATGCAGGCATGGACTGATGAAGACCTCGTTGTATATAAATGCTTGGGAAGTTTAGGGGAACACAATGATTTACATGTCACTTTAAACCTTTTAAAATGAGTCCGTGTGGAAGTAACTCCAGGGCCAGTAATTCCAGGAAATGAGGAAAAGGTACAGAAATAACATCACCAAAGATGACTTGACTAAATCCAGAGGATTAAAGTTTACTTGGCTTCCTGATGAAGGATATAGCAAACCTAAATGTCCGTTTTGACCTACTTGCTCACAAGTTCTCAGTTCCTCCTTGATGGATTCCCTGCTCCTTAAGAGTTCTTGGGACGAATGTCCCTTAGCTTTAAGAGCAGGTTAACCACTCTGCAGAAAAGGTTGCTCGCCTTTTGCTTTCTTCAGATGCAAGACTTTCACTTTAGAAATCATTAAGATGGGATTCAACAAAAGGTATGTAGATCTTTTTTCCCAAACTTAAAAGGTTGGTTGAGACAAAGTGAGAAGCCCATACTTATGTGGGTATTCAAATTTAATGAATAATGTGAAGATGTGATTCACTTAAGCACTACACTAATGTCATTTGTATACTGCACAGTGGTTAGTGACACTTGAAATTCCTTACCACTTTATTTACACTTGTTAAAGTGCTAGAGTAAAGCTTGAGAAGAACTTTCTGTTCTTTATCTCCTGCGTGCTTTGTTCTGTGAACATTTAATAAAAGGCCTACCTGACTTGGTCACTTACATTATGAGAAAAAATGCTTTTGCACTGAAGGAAAACAAAACAATCATTACCTACCACCAAACTTGCTGGCTTATGGGTAGGACTTAACTGCAGACTTGCAGTGTATTGCAGCAACTCCTGCTGAAGTATGAGCCTTTACAACACAGCGGTAGTAATGTTTTGCACCCAGTTCAAATGATTGTGTAAGCAGAACATAAGGCTGAACTGTCTAGTTTTTCCTAATATCTTTCCCACAGTTTTTTGGAAGTTCAGATTAACAGATTCATTTGTGGGTCATAGTAAAATAAGTATGTCAACTGTCAGCACTCTGAAGCATTACTAGTACATCTCCAATAGTCCTGTGTAGCATGATTGTTTTTTAGCATAGACTGGTGCAAGTGTAAAGGCTGCTGAAGCTGTGAACTGTGAAGACCTTATTCATTATCTGCATTTGGTAATAATAGAACAATTATCAAAGCCTAGGAATGAGACTGCTTTGAATTTGGAGTACGGTGTTACTCTTAGGTAGACTCGAAGTATAGTTTCACATCTTTATACCTTAAAAATTACACTTACAAGATGATGCTTTCAATTTATGAAGTGTTTAAGAGATTTATTCAAGCAACAAGCTACTCGAGATGTTTCTGTTATATTACATGGCCATAGGCAGCATATGCTATGCCTGCATTGAAAGAAAAACATAGAGCTTGGCTTCCTGTAAAGCAACATTCAACTTCTATGAAACCTGCTGCTGATCATGCTGTGCCTGATACATCATGATGCTCTCTACAGTCTTTTCTGCTACACAGTAAGAGCAGCAGCCAAAGTTTAGCTATCTAGTTGGTCTTTGACATGAGCTATGTAAATTATGAAAGCATCAGCTGTTGATACTTTCTTATTGATAAGTTAATCATAGTTATGCAAGCCAGCAAGTATTCCATCTGTGAGGCTGGCATGTGACACTGAACTATGAATGAGCGTGCTCCCTTAGATGGTGAACATCTTAGTTGTTTTATGGAAGGGTGCTTTCATTCATGACATGATTTTTTAACAGCAGCTGTAACTAGTAATTGGTACAACCTGTGTCCTCAGCTATTGGGAGTTCTTCCAGCTGGAATTTAAATACACTCCAATGTGCACACAATGTGCCCTTGTCTAATTTCAAAAATACTTAACATACCGTGGCAGCAGGGCATAGGAAGGACTCAGAAATGGAGTAACTGCCAATGCTGTTGCCAGTCCTATGTTTTGGTTCAGGTAGAACAAATAGTGCAGTAAGCCAAATGTTTGTCACTGTTGAATTTCATTTAAGGTGCCATTATGAAACCAGCAAGGCTCTTATTTTAGCACAGATATTAGAGATGAGAGAGCACATTCAAGACCTGCTTGCCCAGTGCACGTTAGTTAAATTAGTTGGACTTTCTTTGTGAAGTACTGAATAATCCTGTTGTTCTGTTGGTGTTCTGGGGGAAAGCTCAGCTGTGTACACCTTAATATTAGAGCTCATCTCCTAGACTTGCACAGCATCTGCTGAAACTTGTTGACCATTCAGTGAATGTCTTTCTTAAGTATACAATTGCCTCCTGGTTTATGCCAGGTGAGCAAATGTTTCTTTTTTTTCAGTGGATGTTCCCCCACTGTGCTGTGGGGCATCAGATTCTACACAGCTGAGTGTACTTTTGTATTTCATGCTCATTAGTGATACACCTATAGCAAGTTGTATTATATATATTCTTTAGGAATCTCGTTTTTTCTCTTCTTGCAGTTGTTCTTTTTTTTCCCGCTTATTCCACAGATGTTCATCTGATTTAAGCAGTCATTCAGACTGTCATTTTTCCTCCTGTAGATCTTCAGGTCATTCTTAGGTCTGAGTAGAGGCATAAGGGCTTTCATTCAATTCCTAATAATACTGAGTTCAGTTTTCTACTTCTCTACTGAGTCTGCAAGGATTTTCTAGTAGATTTGTATGATGGGCCTCATCATGCCACAGGGTTTTCTGATGGTTCGTTCTAGCAGGCTACGTGGGAACTTGGAAATAACCTATGTGGACTCTGTTCTGTTGTGAAAATACAGTCTTCAGCATCTACTTTTGTTGTATTTGTACAAACTTGAATAGTTTGTAAGATAAAAACAAGTCATTGCTAAAGAGATTCTTTTGGGATCAGAAGATGATAGGGTGCTGTCTCGTGTCATACCTAATGATGACAATTCTGAAGGCTGAATATTGTTAAACCTGTATATTCTTGACTGCCTTCAGTTTGAACAGATTAAAAGAGTGGCTTCAGAGATGATGTTCAAGCAGGGGGAACTGTACTGCAGTAGGACCTTACAAAACAGTTTACTGATGTGCAAACTATAAAGAATCCAGTTAATGTTGCTGGAGTGGTTAGTTTGTCCCGATGCTTGTAAACATTTCTGTCACCAAATTAAGCAGATGTCACTGAACATGAACACCAAACCCGCATAAGGTGTCCTTCTAATTAACCTTGCTTGCTTACGCTCTGAGAATATGGTCTCTTGTTATTGCACAGGTTAGAATGAATAAAATGAAGAACACAGCTTCTTTTCTTTACCGTGTGTCTATGTAAAGCTTATTTCTGAATTTCCATAAATCAAACAGCACTCTACATTTTCCAAAGTTTCCTCTACTTGATGCCATAATTTTTAGCAAAAATCAGTTTGTATTGGCAAAAGTTGCCACTTGACATTAAAGCTGTTTTTAGTTTAAGGAGTGAAACATGTATAGAGTGGAGATAAATAGCTCTCCTAAAAAGGAATGTATATTTACACATTCTTGGTGTAATAGCAGAGGTTATTTTTACACGTTTCAGATTTACATTCCAATGTGGCATAAAGTGAACATTGTGAAGCAGGATGTTAATTCAGTGGCTTTCAAAGGTTGGTAGAGCAAGCTGGGCTTTGACAGTAAATGCTGTATTAATGGTTAGCAGTGACAATTTCATCAACAAAGGAATTGCAGGGTATAATTAACATCAGTTGCTTTGACATTATGCTCTTAATGTATGGTTTCAACCTTTCTTTCAGTAGCAGTTGGAGAATGCACTGTGACAAATTCTTGCTGATACAAAGTAGGTCAGCAGTAAAATGGCTGACTTTCCATAAATGAGCACATCTGCATTATTGCAACTTTGTGTCCAGTGGAGCTTTCTTAGTCTTCTGTGCCCTTGTATTTCTGGACCATGAATCTTGTATGCAGCTTTTCCTAGCTCCCATCTCCTAACTGTTTAATATTTTTGTCTAAACAAGAAGAACATTTTGTCCCAGCTGCTGGGAAGAGATCCACATGGGTAGCAGTACTGCATGTGTGACAACAAATACTTGTACTATTGTAATTCTGTAAATGCAAAACTGGCACTGAGAAATTACTCTACTAATGAAAGCAAATAAAATATCACATCATCGGGTTTTGAGGTGTTCTGCAATGAAAACCACCCAGGACAGCACACGAGGAAGGGAAATAAGACTTGAGATGATGTTGGATGAGAAGAATCATTTATGCACAGGGAAGTATTTTCACCTTGTGATTCCTGTGATCAGCTGCTCAGTACCTCATCACGGCTTGCAGCAACCTTTTAAAAGTTTTTGTGAGAGGTGTAGCTTTATTTGATGCTTTTATCTCCTGGATGTCGAGAAATGGCCTGCAGTTTCTCCAGGGCATTGTACAATCCAGTACAATTGTATTATGTGATGATTACATAACTGAATATAAACAACTATTTAATCTATTAGGATTTTGAGGACACAAGGGCTGAGAACTTGAGCATTCTTGGAGCAGCCTTGAATATATGCATGGAGCTGCAGTATCTGAAATTCCAAACAATAGGGGCAGGACTGGGGATGCTGCCTGGCTTTCACTGCTGCATTGCCAGACTCAGCCTTCAGCCAAATGACCGTAACATGGAGCTAGGGCTTAGGCACAGCTTCTAACTCCAACATCAGCTTAAAGACAGATTTTTAGTACCAATAATATCATCTGCTGACATTGACTGCAGTTGAGAAATTCCAACAATGTGCCCTTGCTGTTCTATGTACTACGAAATTCCATTATTATTGCCTCTGATAACCTAAAAAACAAATAATGATTGGTGTCTATCTTGGTGCTCTACTGGCTAATTAACAGGTTAATTAACAAATATGTTGTACTCTGAAAGAACACTGAAAGACAATGTTCCCTCCATACATTCCTTCCTTCCAATGTGGCATTTAAACCATTTTTTTATATGTGTACACATAAACATATGAAGGCACCCATACATTTATTATAATTATATATATACATATGTAATTATTAAAGTCTTTTTCAGTGGGTCACCATAAATCCCTGCATCTTGTGAATTAATTCACAGTTCACTACAGATGTTTTGAAAGCTGTAAATGCTCACATGTGGGGGAAAATGATTCTCTTTATTCAATTCTGGTGCCTTAATACATTCGTATTAAAAGGAATGTGTATTCCTATTTTTCTGTTGCAATTTTATGAATGTGAATTTGTTTCTCAACTTAGTTTGCATGTTAGCTAAGCAGATTTTCAAGATCTTCTGTACTGTTTAAAAACAGACTGTGGTTGTCTAAAGGAATATTTGCAGTATTTTAATCAATTTAATACAAGACTGAAAATAAATTCAAATAAAACTAGAATCCTTTTCGAATCTTAGATATATTCATGTTAAAGCTTTGTAACATAGGAGAGAGATTTTGTGACTTCCTGGTAAACGAACAGGTGTCTGAACCATCAATAAAAGCTTCACTTCACTTGAGCCTAGCACCCTTCCCTGCACGTGTGCACAAGAGCAGTTCCGTCTGTCCAGTAGTGCTTGTGTTCAGTGATGTGTAAATTAGAAATTGAGTGTGAAAGGGTCTGTATCATAAGTGCAAAATAAGATTGAACTATCCAGATTTGTTACACTTAATGTTATAAATTTATACTCAACCTTTGCAATTTCACCCCTAAATTTAACTTGTATTTTATTGCTTTCTTTTTAACCCTTAACTACTTGCTTCTTTTGTCATTTACAGCCTGTAGTGTAACTCCCTGGCTTGCAGTCAGTGCAAAATCTTTCTGTAGACTTCAGATCAGTAGGGAAAAAATAAGGCAGTGGAAACGGCAATATCAGTCTGAATCATGATGACATTAAAGCAAATGATAAATTTAGTGCCATGTTTGTAAAGGATCTGATTCTGTGTGACTAAGGGGCAAGACTATAAATTTTTGTGGTATTTATCACACTTTATATATTTAACCTAGAAGAGGCTTTTGTCATATGCCTGAGGAGAACCATGTTGCAGATATATAAGTACCTTTTAGAGGGACACCTGAGCAAATATATCTGCTTGACTGTTCGTGCAAATGTTCCTGTGAATGTTCCTGTTCAAAGCTTGATGTTGGCAGAAATGACAAGTCCTGCATCACAAACAGCAGAACACTGGTTGAGTACTGCAAGTGATAGTTTCCAGTTATTCAGTAGAAAAATATGTGCGTGTCATTCAAATTTGAAATCTAGTAGAGTTTACTGAAGTTGAAGAAGTTAATTCCAAGCCAAGCTGACATGTGTACAAAATGTCTCTCGAATGATCAAACTGATGTAACCCCGTGACTAATTATGCAATTCATATATGTTGATTTCCTTTTCTCGCCCTTTATTGGTACATAATCCTATCTACAGGAACATCCTTTTGTAATCAGTTTATCATCAGTAAAAGGAAGATTTGAAATTGGATTTGCACTTTTAAATTCTAAGAATCCAGCCTTTGTACGTTCCTAATTTCACCATTATGAGTACTGTGAAATCTCCTGACTTATTCATGTGAATACGTCATCTGCCCTTCGGTATTTTAAAAGATCAAGTATGTGTCAAAAGCCTTCTCAGTGAGGCAGAAATGTGTTTTTTATTATTTCCATAGGCACTGGAAGGCACACTAAAATCTTTATTATTGGCTGAAAAGAATTTTTCCTTTTATTACTGTAGAATAGAGATAGTGAATAGTCTGAAAAGTGAATGCTGCACACCTACTGCATCATGATCTCATTCTCAACATGATTGCCTCGGTGCTTGCCAGTTCCAGTGTTCATGAGTCACACTCCAGTGTGTGATTTGCTTAAAAGCAATAAATGTCAGCACTTTTATTTACAATCTGCCTTTGAAGATTTGGAAGTCATAGCTTCCACATTTTTTCTACAGCTATGAAGACTAGAGGCTATCTTTACCTTTTTCTTGTAAATGAAAAATGAAAGCCTTGACTGATATATTAATAGGTCTGAGCTAGCTGCAGTGGTTTGAAATGTAACTATCCAAACCCAGACTTTCCACCTCTTTGCCAGAAATTACCGTTCTGGTAGGTAAGGTGGCAGAAAGTGTATCTGGCCGTTCTGTTCCTTGCTCACAATGAGCTGAAGTTGTTAGGGTTGCTAGGTTTGTGCGTTGGCAGACCCCAGACCTGGTGGGAGCCCAGTGCTGCTCTCACATCTGCTGGGGAGATGGCAGCCTTTGGCAGACGGCTGGGCTGATGGAGACACTGTGAGCTTTATGGCCATGTATGTGAGCCCTGCAAGCTGCTGTTGTCACCTGACCTCAAGAGCTGAGGTGTATGGAGCAAGCACACTTGTGCTGAGATGTCAGGATGGGATCCTGGATGAGCCGTGGGGAGGGAAGGGAGTGGAGAGAGCAGAAGACCAGACAAATAATCCATATGGTGAGTCAGTGGGAGAGAACTGAATGTAGTTTCAACCTAATTGTGACTCACAGTTCTTTTGTTTATAGTCCTTGAGAGAGTGTCTGATCACATAGGCTGTAATATACACATTTATATGCTGTCCTTTGGGACAAATAAGGGAATTTATAGGAGAGAAAAAAAGAAACAACAACAAGAAACAAGCTTTTAATTTTAGCTTACCTCTTTTTTTGTGTTTATATGAAAGTTTCCATTTATTCTAAATCCCATTGCCCCAGGCTCCTATGCTAGCAAGCCTGGCAAATTTCGCTTTTGAACTAAGCGTGCTTCCAGGAATCATGCAAGCATTGTGTAGCTGCTTTAAGACACCTTCAAGAATGTGGGGCACCGTCCTGCAGTGTTCACATTGCATTCTTATTAGGTAGCACAAGAGCAGTGCTTTGGGAACCTGACTTTGCACATGCACAATTCAGCGGATAATCCTATCCTTCATCTTCATGGTCCTTGAGTTTGGTATGTGTTTGAATGCATCTACTGTTACTATATATTGCTTGAGTCCAAGATAAAGGACAGTGCTGATTTGCTGGAATTAGGTTCCCAAGTGATTATTTTCTTTGCAGCCTGCTTTTCAGATGTAGCTATGAGCAGTGTGGATCCAGCCTGGGCTGCAGATAACATTCAGCCGATGGACAGGGTAGCTGCAGTGGTATGGAAGGTAGTTATTCTATCAAGGGTGAGGGGAAGTAATATAAACTGCAAGAAAAGGCTTTTTGGCTAATTATTTCTCAAGAAAGAAACCCTTCCAGTGGAAATTATTCTGGGAGAGGTAATTGTGGTTCATTGGCTGTCCCAGTGCACACTGCTTTACATTCTCAAGAACATTTAGGTTGCTTCAAATGTTCACTACTACTGCTGCTTACACACTATGTGTACATAAAAGTTCATTCATGAAGAAGCTAAATCATTGCTGTGAAAGAGGAGATTGGAGTGGCTTACAATGTTTTAAAAAATGTCGGGAATATCTTGATATGGTTTAAACAATCATTATTTCATAATATTTATGCAAAAAGTGGTGGATACATCAAAAGGTAGGAAAGTGTCCTCTGTCCTCCTCGGAAGCAGGAGGAGAATTCTTATATTTCAAATTTTTATCTGAAGTTCTGCCTTCTGGAAAAAATGGCAGTGAGAGGAGGGAACTGGAGAAACTCAAGTGTGGGAAGTCAAATGAAAGTCTGGAGTTAGAGCATGTTAAATCTTACCTACAAGTTTTAACATCCTTAATCCATGAGCATACGTTCTTTTATGACCTAAACGTGGCATAGCTGTCATCACTTTGAGTTGAAATTAATTTGGTTGGTTTTTATCAGGAGTCAGCAACTGATCTGCTGGTGGGAAAAATAATTTCAGAGAGACTTGTCATTTCTTCCCCTACACCCCTACATCCAGCCAAGAATGCATCTTCATGGCCTGTTGTCTTCTCTCTCCCAGTAGCAACTCCCAGTATCCCGTTGTCTCCGTGCCTGGGTTTGAGGCCTCTTCCCTAGGCTCTGCTTCTGTTCAATGAAGAGAAACAGACCTTATGTGAGAAAATCCTCAGACTGATTTCAGCAGTTTGTTCCAGAAGGGATACACTCTAGAATGAGCACTGCTTTCTCTCCTTCCTATGAGGAGGGTGAGAGAACTTGCTCAGGTGTCATTGACTCGGCCTGGTCAGGTGAGTCGCACAACCCCACCCCAAGTGAAGCCCTTCAGGTGACTGTTAAATGCAGTTTAACTTGAAGCGTATTGGTTAGATGCCTGCAACTATCTTATTAACTGCTAATGTCCCAAATGAAGAATAGCTTGCTGTCACGTTCCTTTTGCAGTCCAGTGGAATTGCAATACGTTAGAGGAAATCATCAGCAATATGTTTCCTGAATTTCAGGAACATGTGCTCTAGTAGTGGGAACAGTGGAAATTTATTTCTGAGAAGTTGCAGAGTTTGGCTCATCCCATGCCAGCTTCCCATGCTCTCTGCATGTGGGCTGCCCAGCCTACCCTTGGGAGAGGGTGAATATAGATGAACACTTTTCCCTAGGAAATGTTGTACTACATGTGGATTATTATGCATTTTTTTTTGATCTTGATGAAAAAAGTTTTGATTTCAGTTACTTTCTTATGCTTTGTTCAGTTTTCAGAAGCCAGTTTCTAAGCACAGGGAGCCAGATTCTGCTGTTTGGTGTCAAAGTGGCTCATCTGAAATCACTGGATTCCTTTTGGATTGATGTCAATGTAATTGCTAACCAAGTAAAACTCGTTAAATGCAAACCTAGATCTTTTAAGTGTAGCTTCCTTGAGAAAAGTATGATCTAAGAGGACCTAAATGCATCTCTCTCTCTATATATATATATTTGTTATTATGTAGCTGGGCTGCATTTACAGAAAACACAAGCTTCTGTTCCAGCTGCCAGGTGCTTGGCTGCAGCCCTGTGCTGGGAGCCCAGCTTGACTCTTGCTCTGGAGCAGGAGCTGCTGTGGGCAGATGTGCTGCCCTCCCAGCCAAGTTATGCCTCCTAGTCAGTTGTGTGGGTTTGCAGAGGAATAGCTAAATGCTAAAAAACTGTTCTCTTACTTGCACTTACACTCTTCCGAAGTTATCCTTGAATTTTGCTACATGGAACCAGAAGGATCTGGTCATGTTGAATTGTCCTCTTGTGAAACAGGGCTGTGTCACGGCACACAAGATGCTTACTCATGACAGAGAAAAGCAGCCAGGGTCACTGAAGGAGCAGAAAGCAATAGATAGGCTCTAAGAGGTGTCCCTTTTTTAGGTGGTGCGCTGCACTCCATCTTATCTTTCTTTTAATGTGCTGTAAATAAGGTTCCCTCCTACTGCTGGTTATCTGTCCAGCTAAAACTTCTAAGATCAGTGATGGTGGGAAGGGTCAAGCACTGGGCTCATCTTCACAGTGGCATACAAGCCCGCTGGCTTTCGTTTCTCAAAAGTTTTGCATATGTGTTTCCTTTAAATGGTAGGAGAGGTCCTGCTTGTTTTTTTCCTGTGCTCTGTATTTTCTTGCACAGTGAAATGTAATCATCTCTCCTCTGAGTGTTTGGATATTTTGACTGCACAAAACCCTGCAAGACCATACTTTTTGCATTGTGATCCGTTAATATGGTCATGGTGTGAATTTATCCCACACGTTAATTAATACATTTAGAAATAAATTATTGTGGGTTGTTTTGTTTTGCTGTGCTTTGTTTTTTTCAAAGTAAGCTGCCATTTAGTCTTGACTTGCTGTCTGTACTTGTGAATGCTAATGGAACAGTTGAGTCAAAGCCAGTGAAAACTTTCTCAGTTGGCTACTGCCATTTAGATTACATGGAATAGAT
The DNA here is from genome assembly GCA_013396635.1 of Penelope pileata. Taxonomy (NCBI): domain Eukaryota; kingdom Metazoa; phylum Chordata; class Aves; order Galliformes; family Cracidae; genus Penelope; species Penelope pileata. Next base: position 87,668 of record WBMW01005750.1, on the reverse strand, counting down.
TATCATTACCTTGGACTAGAGGGAAAGATGCTGCTGATTGTTGCAAATGAATTTCCTCTGTGGTAGTGGCTCTATAGGAGTGAGCTGCGGTTTAGATTTTTAAATCAGGTCTGCTCTTGCTCTCAACAAAGAACATTCCCAAGCTCTACTTGATTTCAGAGAGAACAAGATTTGTCCCTTGGTACTCTAACATACAGAGTTGTCATTTGTGTGGATATTTTTCCAGTCGTAATAGCTTTGTTAAGAACTGCGTAATGTATCACAGAACACAATAAATGGAGTGGAACTGGCTGTACTCAAAAGGACTGTCAATGGAGACTCATCGCTGAATGGAAATGCTTCTAGTGAAGTTCTGCAGGGACCAGTACTGTAAAAATGCTATTAAGAATTCTCATTAGTGTTTTAGAAGTACATGAAAAATCTCTGCTCTTGAAATGCATGTACACCACAATTTGGAGGAACATAAAACAAAGACAATAAAGTGCTGATCCTGAATGATCTGTATTGCTCAATAAACAGTCCTTTTATGATATATTTGATCTTGTTGGAACATATTCATATCACTCATTTAGGAGTAAGAAATATACGTCCTCTATTCTTACAACAGGAAATTGTGTCCTGGAAATTAGTGGCTAGCAAGAGTTTGCAGCTCAGCAGAAGAGCAAAAGTAGCAGCCAACAGCACAATGTTACAGCAGAAAGGGCCTGTGAGACCCTTGAGTGTATGCTATCAGGAGGAAGAAAGGTGTGATTTTACTTTGAAAAATGGCATGACTGATGCCAGGAAACTGCTTATCGGTGGCAATGTCAGAGTAAGGATTTCGGAAATGGGAGAAGGCAGAGCAATGCCACCAGAGAGTCTTCAGGGTTCTGGGAGTTCCCAGTGCTTCGACCTTAGCTCTTGATCCCAGTTGGCACTGGACTGAAGATTCCACGTCACAACCTGCAAGAATCTTCTTGGCATTAAATACTGGGTGACAAAGAATGCTGCAGCCCTATGGAGGGAGTGATAATGAAAAACAAAGTCTTGGAAATGCCTAGATCTTGGCATTTTTCGGATTGGAAATAGATCATACGTTTTTTACAAAGAGGATTTAATCCTTCCAGAAGCCCACGAAAGGAACCAAGGGCCCCATTTCCTGACATTTGCAAATCAAGGCCATTTGACTTTCTGGAAGATATATTGAAGTTAAATATAAGTTAGCATATTCAATATTAGAAAAACTGGATGGAACATGGAGACTTGCGATATGTGAAAGGTTGAAAACGTAGAACAGTTAATAAACTACTAGATTATTAGACCTTTTCTTTATCCTTAAATTCAGAGTTCACAAATATGTAAAATTGTATATTTTGAGCATTTTCTCATTGTTGCCTGTATTCCCAGAGCAGTAGCTGGTTGTACCATGCTGTCTTGGCAGTCATTGTTTATATATACATTGGCCTATGGTCCATTAAAGATATACAGTTTTTGTGGTTTTTTTGCACCTTATTCCCAAACCGTGCCTCTTGCAGCTGTCCTAATAAATAATATTGTAAATAGATTGTAACAGTATTTAGGGATCCTCCTTTTCTTAGAGAGGAAGAACTCTCCTTCCATTAACATCAATGATGCATACACATATAGAGGCACTTCCTGTCTTTTCAAGGTTGTTTTCAACTTTGGTGCTCTATCAAATTGTAGGATTGTTTTCTCCCTATAAAAAGTGCCTTCTTAAAATACTTGGTGTTACACCACTTTTCTGTTTGAAGTTAAGCCCATATTCATATGGGAGTGTCTGTGTAGACATAAAGTAGCATACAGATACTGGTGGTGTAAAGTACCGTGAAAATGAAGTTTTTTATACATTCACCTGAACTGATATAGGAATCCTGGAGGAAAAGGAGAAGCATCCAAGGAATCTGAAAGGCAAAGGTGATTTTCTGCTTATTTGGTGCTTTGAAAACTGTTACCTTTCAAACAGAACATTTTCACTACTTTGATGCCTATTTTGTGATTATGTTATCATTTTGAGCTCATGGTTTAGTGAACAGAGAAAACATAAATACAAGTGGGAAACAAAAACAGACCCAGAGTTTGTATAAGAAACAGGACCAAATGTCTACAGGAGATAGTTGTTTCAGTTCATGTTTTAGTAATTACTTAGGGTCCCAAATACATCTCACAAGCGTAAAGCATCAGTTGCCATTTCATAGTTGCAAATCAGTTACCTTAGTAAGATCCCTTGTGGATTTGGCTGTCTCTATGCTTAGTAAAATATTTCAGAATGGATCATAGTATTGAAAAAGAGATGCTTGATTGATTTATTTCTATAAATATATTAGTAACTAGAAAAGAAAATTGAGATTAGGCCCTAGCTTCTAGGAGGAGAGGGTCCCCCACGTAAGGACTGTAGAAGCTCGATGTACGTGATTGAAAAGTTGCAGCGTGTGTTGACTGAAATATATGCGGTATGCTGTAGGAGGTGGGAGAAGCAGACAGGTTACCCAGCTGTCTTAACTGTGATTTGTATTTCTCATTGCAGCAGTTACAAAACTCATAGCTGATGGATTTGCCTTGATTTCTTTTTCCTTAAATGCAAACTCAAAAGAGGAACACTAAGGGAAAGAGCAGCTTTTGTCTTCTGCCTGGACTGCACTGGCCATGTTTTCATACTTTGTCAATCTCTGTTGAGCAAATCCAAGCTCCTGTAACCTGGTCAGTTTTGTGAACCAGCCAGATCTGTCGAAGTGATCCCTGGGTTCAGACCAGAAGATGTTGCATTAATAAGTGTATGATAGGTGTCTCTACTTTTCTTGCTGTGATTGAGAAGTAGATGATTTTGAAAGCTTACAGCAACTGATTTAATGCCAGTATTTTCTTTATGCCTTTTGGTGGCCCAGAAATCAACTTTTTTTCTTTGCCAGAAATATTACTTTCTACTTATTTTTTCTTAAATAAAAGATTCGTAAAGATTTGAATAAATTTTTGTGAAAGAGGCTATCTAGTATGGCTCCAACAGTGCAGGGATTTGAAGTACATGTGCTGGACATCCTTTCCTTGGTATGACATCGTCACCTTTCCCCATTTTTTTTGTTATTATGTAATTTCTCAGTTACCCCAGTTTCTCAGGGTTACATAAATGTTATGTCATTACAAATGATCTAAAGAATTATTTTTACAGAAATTATATATTTAGAGGTCAAACCACATAATAGAAACAAATGTTCAAATTTCCCCAAAGAAAAATCTACTAAAATTCTTGCTGCTTCTCAGAAGTTTCATTTCCAAATGAAAACATTCTAAAATCAGAAACCTACATGGTTTCCTTAGCAAATGTTGAAAGCAAAGTTTTCTCTGATGTTTCTGATGCTTTTCATTTCAACCTGTCATATTTAATTCACTCAGTTTAATCCAAATCCGCAAAGAATTGGGTATGTCTGAAAGAGGTGCTTAAGTTTGTTCTTCTTTTCTTCTGCAAACAAAGAAAAAAAATCTCAAAACCAAAACTTCAGTTGTAAATTCACCTGTGTTCTCATGATTTTCCCTAAATCCCTACAGGAAATGAAAAACCACTTCTTCATCTACTTCGTAGTTCTTCTAACCTGAGGATCAATTCAATAAATCTTGCGATAGTATCATTGCAGACTTTCAGAGAGACTATATTTCCATTCCACAGAACATAGCCTTAAGAGCTAATGGGAAATTTCACTCATTAGTGAATTTGCTTCTATCTGTACTAAAAAAGCTATATTCACTATAAGGTGAATATAACAGCATGCCCTGTACAATAGTTATCTTGTATCTGGGTATGTTGTCACAAAAGTTAAGCCAAGGTCAAAACCTTAGTTTCAAGCTTTAATACCCTTCCATTTTTCTCATTCCAGCCCTAAATATAAGCTTATATATCCTGCAAATGGTGTCATGACACTCATTATATACCATCAAGGGCCTGCTCTGGGAAGCGAGCTAGGACTCGGGTCCACATGCAGTGTAACCATTGCTTAAACTGACACGGGAGGAAATAGCAGAAATCTGGGGTCCTGGCAAAGTTTTCCTGCTTTGCTTCATGTCTGTTCCTGGTTCCAGGTGGTCAGAGCCCTGCTGATCAGCTGTTCCCAATTGGAAGTAGGAAAAAGATAACACAATGGGTAGAGAAGGCTCTGGGGTCTGCAGGCTCCCTGGGACACAGCCTAGGCTCTGATGTCAGCTCAAACTCAAAGCAAACACAGCCTCTCTGCCTACCTCTGACTCAGCTCAGGCTGCAGGGGTATCTTGCAGGTAACATTGCTGAATTCTACTATTTTTTAATTCCTGAGGTTATAGCTAATCTGTAGATATTGCTACTTCCTACTGTACAGTTTTCTGTTGAATTTTAAAAATGCTAGTGCACACAAATGAATGTTCTGAAAAATATGTTGACAATAAGGCAGACTACATGTAGTGGTAAATAGAGATAATCTCTTAACAAGGCCCTGGTTTTGTAGCGGTGTGTGAAAGATATGAAAAGCAAAAATGCACTGGGAAAAGATAGCTATGTTCCCTTAGAAGAGGGTGTATATGTGCGTGCAGCAGTCAGATAGCTATCCTGCAAAACACTCTGCAAAGGGCAGTGCTGGTATCTAACTGACAGATCAGCAGCAGTGCTTCCTGCCAAGGGTGAACCATCCTGTATTCTGCTACTGGACAAGAGTTTATGGCTTTTTTTGTTCGTTATTTGGGGTTTTCTTTTTTGGGAAATTGACCTCTTATTCCCATGCAACAAATAAAGCAAGATAATCTGGTATTAGCACCTGGGAGAATATTTAAAAAAATATTTCAGAAAATATTTCAGAAATTCAATTCTCCCGACACTGAAACTGTAGGCCACATGTACACCAGATACAAATATACCAGAGCAGCTAATAACCTTGTGATCAGGCACTCCTCAACAAGTGGCAGAATGCTCAAGCTGGATCACTTCTTCCATTAACCTGACAACACCAATCTGTCTTCTATGGCTGCGAGAAGACTGTCAAAGTATGAAATGTTCATTGGGAAATACACTGTACACAAAGATTCAAACTATGAAGCTGTTTTGGGGATCTCTGTCTCTTTCATTTATTTTGAATCAAAATTTTATTCTGAAAAAACAGTTAATCAAAAATAAACCATTCCCATGTCAGTTTCCATTTCTAAGAAATACCGTTTAGTTCAATGTCAACTTAACTTTTACCTAGCACTGCTTCATACAATTATGCTGGTCTTTGCCATGGAGTGGTCTTTGTCAGCTGGGATCCCAGTCTGGTGTTAAGGGAAATGATGCATTCTTGTAGGCACGATACCTGCACTTAGAAGATTTAGATCTAGCTTCTGGCTTCATTTTCAGATTGCTGAAGGACTTAGGTTAGTTTGCTTCCCTGTTGTGATGTTGTCCTCTTTGAAAATGTGAATACTGGTACTGGTCTCATGCATTGTGTGCTTCAGGGTCCGCAGATGGCATATTTTATGTGTATGTTTTATGCATGTTCCAAGGCAACATTTTGTTTCATCAAGATCCAAAGAATGGGCTTTTCTAAACATTTAATTTTATTGGCACTTTTGAATAATTGAACCATGTAGAAGAAGCACATTATATTTTCTTTTTGCTTGAAACAAGAGCTTGATCCATAGTACTGCATCCCCCACGGGTCATTTGCTTTTAGCTTGGCAAATGACATAGTTTATTCCCCAAAGCAGCCTTTTGTTACTGAGTAGGCATCTGGTTTGTGACAAGCCTGTTGACTGGGATCTGTCCTCTAAGATTCATAAAAGAGTTGCATGTCCAGCCCATGAATATGATCAGATTACTTTGGCTTCACTCGCAGTTTTGTAGTTGTCTTTGTTCACTGCGGTGAAGTGCAGCTACAGCCGTTGTGAACGAGGCAGGTCTGTCAGCTTGCATCAACTGACGAGTTTGCCTAATGATTTCCCTCTCCCTACTCTTGCTTCTTGGAGTGACATCGTATGAGGGATATTGACTCCAGAATAGTAGCCTCATGTTAATGTGCAAGGCTTTATGCAGGCTTTGGGCACCGGAGAATGTTATTACTCAAGACTGTTCTTTAAATATACAGTGATGTTTTACCTATTTATGCCTCTTCCAGAAATTGTGAGCATTTTCATCAGTCTAATAAAGAGCAAAAAGGTGGCTCTTTTGTATTTTGCAAAAAGCTTTTTGATTAAGCCCTGTTGAAGTAACATAATTTGATTTATTATAAACACTTTTTTTCATGTTAACATCTAAAATTGCATTTTGTCTCTCATTCTTGTTTTTGCTTATATGTTTAATCTCTCTGGACACAGGTATTATAGCTTTTAGATATCAATTAATCATTCTTTCTCTATCACAAAAAATCATGTTCATATGATATCCTGTAGCTCTCTGTTGTTTACATAGTATTAGCATGGGGAAATACTACTTTCAGTTTGTTGCATAAAGGCCTCCTTGTCTCTTGTGCCTTTGTGTGTAGGCTATTATGCATGTGACTAAAGCCATGCATGACTTGAGCAAATGTTTGAATAGGATTCTTGTGCAGTAGGACTGTATAAGCCATTAGGCATACTCTCTTTAACTCGGTGATGAAAACATTGTGGTACATTTGGTGGCACAAAGTGGAGTAAAATTGCTTTTGTGGAAGCAGAATAAACAGCTTTCTGATTTGGTTTTGTTATTGTGCACACGGCTGTGCTTCAGACTTCTGGCAAAATTATCGAGGAGGACCAAGAGTGAAAACTATTAAGGTTACTGCAGTTCTGGGGTGAATTCTGTACCAGAAAGAGATAAAAAAAATATATTGAATTTTTCAGTCTGAAATTTGAAATCAATACTGATCTGTAATTTTTGTGCTCAGAGTCCTGAAATCTGTTAATTGACATGTGGGGCTGTTGCTAGGAATCTTTTCTATGTATAAAGTCTTTCATAAGAGCATTGTTTTTCTATCCTCTCTGTATGTAATGAATCCTATGTTAGGGACTTGAATTTAGCTGTGGGAATTTGAAATACATGGGAAGCTGTTCTCTGCCAAGCTATTTCCTTAAGGATCCACTTTACATACTGCCGAATCAATGGCCTGTCAGGTGTAGTTACATGCCATAGCGATGATATGAGGTCAATCAGATGAAGCCAAGATATGTATTCCCAGCAGATCCCAGCTATCTGTTTAACATTGTCAAACTAAATTTACTTTGGTACAGAGCATCCTCTTTCAGTTTAATTTGTTTCTAGATTTGATTAACTCTTAATTTGCATCTATTTTGAGAAACTCAAACAATGGAAAAAATTATTTCATTCATTTTGCCTTGTCTTGAACTACTATGTTTTTGTCTTTCAAGACAAAACTGCTTGTTATATCTATTCGCATCTCTTCCTCTTCAAGAGAAAGGGTCTATTTCATTTAATAAATACATTATTTGCTGTAATGGTGATGTGGTATTTAATAAATCTGTCCTACAGATACATAAGTATCTCCTAAACGCATAAGTGTTTTCTTAGAAAATGCTTCCTTAGAGAAATATATATATATATTTCTTTTTCTTAAGACGTTATATTTATGAAGAAAAAGATACACGAATCGGGTCTGTAAATCAACATTTTTACAAAGAATAATTCAGTGTGCCCTGGCAAACCTGCATCTTACCAATGTTTCAGATATTTTGGTACCTAAGGAGAAATTATTGTCTTAAAATGGATTCAGGATTTTCCTTATTTCCTACAAAAATGAAAAAAGTCAGTCTAATGACTGAAAACTGTAAGCATTAAAAACAAACACATTTTTGGCATGCTGTGTACAGTATACTTTGGATCAATGCAACAGCATTTGTAGCTGTTGTATATGTCTCATTGAGAGCAGAAGACATAAATGATACCTGAATGTAGAAACTAAGCATGCAGATGAAAACAATGCATTTCTTCAGTAAAGTATAAGGAATGAAAGAGAAAAGGTTGTGGTTATTGTTTTGTTTAAAAACAAACAATGGGACAATGAAGTAAGAAGGAAACTAAGACTAGAAAATTTCAAAATATATATAAAAATATCTGATTCAGGAATGAAGACACTCCTACAGAAAGCTGCTCTAAAATTTTGTATGAAAAATCTGTTTTGTTTTCAAGACGTAATTCATCCTTTATTTGTTGTCTTCTAAAAATAGTCGAAGCATTGCCATCTGAGTACAAATTAGTGTAAATTTGCAGTGTGATTTCTTTCTTTCAGATGCTCTGAAATCATTTGTTGATTTTTTTTTGTGCTGCAAGACCAGCACTGACTCCTTTCAACAAATGCATGCTATGTTTCAAAAATGTGTAAAAAAAAAGAAAAATGCAGTTCTTCAAATGGAAGCAGCAAAGATCTCGTCCCGCAATGGAGCACTGGAAAAAGAACACAAAGGTGGGATGTAAGATGATATCCTAATCCTTTAGCGGGGAATAATTTGTAGCTAACTTATGAAGTTGATACACAATTTGAGGAAATGAGCATCCCACCCATTTTTCTTTGCGTGCGCCACAGAATTCACATCCTTCCATTTTTGTTTTTGTTTCCTTGAATTGTGCCTCATAACTTATTGTCATGGCTTGTTAGCTGTTGATGTGTTAGGAAGGTTGTCCAGACAGTGACACTGCATGGAAATAGCTGAGAAATTTCAATGAGAGATTCATGGCTCACGGTGACCTTTAATGAAACACACAGCTAAAGAAAGCTGCTTCTAGTTTACCACATCTGAAACAAACTGAGAACTGTTATTATCTTTAGTGTTTGCTTTCATGCTATTTAATGATATTCTAATGTAGAGGAAATACATCTTCACACAGGAGCCTACTTTTATCATCATTTTGTTGAACAGGATACATGACTCCAGCTCTTTTTTCACCCCGACCATCAGATTTAGGACTCGCTGACCCAGCTCTCAGCCACACTACTGCACAGTGTGATAGGCCATCCTGAGCGCTGCTGCATTTCTACATTTCCCTTTCTCCTGGAAGGGAAGAGCTGCACCATTGCTCTGAATGCAGTGCTGCTTGTGTCTTCTTTTTCTAATTCTTTGCTATTTCCAGCAAAGAAAAACTGGATCTGGCCTTTGTTCTCCAGGGCAGTGCCCCAGCAGCAGTCTGTATTGCTGCAAACCCTCTGGCAGAGACAGATCTCCATATGACAGCCGCGCGGGGCGGCGGGGGAGATCGGACTGGAGAGCACCATGCTCCCCAGGGTAGCTCATTTGGGCAAACTGCAATCTGGCCCTCAACAGGGGGCTGGCAGCATCACTGCTGGAAGAGAGCCCATGGGTGGGCAGAGAGCATGGGAGCTACGTGCTCAGCTGCCGTGCTGCTCTGGCGGGACCGAGAGAGCCTGAACAGCCTGCACCAGGTGAGTAGCCCAACCAGAAGGCTCATTCACTGGCTGTTCCCCTAATTCAGTTTACCAAAGGATGAAACTGGCCTCTCCCACAGACAAAGACCATGCCAAGGATGAATGCTCTTTTCTCCCTGCTCCACAAGGTTCTCAGTGCCCTACGTGGCTGTGCCTCAACCTCCATGAGAGGGATTTTGTTCAGGGAGCTCATTCAGGACACTTCACAAATCTGTCTGGTGGATACTTAGTGGATACATCCAGCTTGCTCATATTTCTAAAAATGAGCATATGCCTTCTCTGTTCAGGACTCCCTCCGTTTGTGTGACCCTGGGTTGCTTACCCGAGATGGACTGCCTGCCGTGCTCTAAAATGGGGAAGATTATCTGTATGCAGCTTGAAAATGGAGCTGTGTACCAGCACCTGTTCAATCCCATTACAAAGAAGGCCAAGATAGTAGGAGGAGAGGCAGAACACAGTGTATAAGACATGGTTTTATTTTAAGTAAAAGATAAAACTTTCTACTAGAAATAAATGCTTTCTTCACAATGCAATAGCAAGAAAGGGAGAACACATTTTCCAAGCAAATCGCAAAAGTTCAGGAAATTCTTGGCTCGCTATTTGTTCAAGGAAGAGACTTTATCCAGCATAAATCATATTTTTAAGAATTTCCCAATATTGTTTCCTGTCTTTGTACTTGAGCAGCAGATTGTATATAGAAATAAAACAAATTTGCTTTATCTTTTCAGAAGAAAGTGTCTGCTATATCATTTGCTGGCTCTCATTCCTTCATTCTTTCAAAAACAGCAGGAAAAGGGCTTTTGTATTGAGAAAAGTCAAGGTCAGGGATTTTTGTTTTTGATGTTGACAGCCAGTAGCTTGACTTCTCTGACTACTATTTCCAAGCCAGCCTTGGATAGCAATCTCATTGTTAGCTTACAGGAAGAGAACTCACAGCTACAGGTAGCTGCAGTGGACGCAGAGCAAAAGATTTCAGGACAGAATTAAAGATCTTGGGCTGTCTCAGTGTTATTTATGCCAATCTCCAATGAAGTTAATCATACCTGCTAAAGGGCTGCAAAATTTGACCCTAACATTATAAACTGTTTTTCACGCGCACGTAACCTTGGAGTTTGCATGAGCAGAAATTTTACTTAAGTAACCTAGTTTACAGAAGAAGGGCCCTACTCGTCACTATTCACCATAACAAATATTTCTTTTCATAGCAAGCAATCAAAAATGCAAAACACTGTTGCGATTTTATAAAAACCAATAGTCTGCAAGCGATGATCTGCACTTCTGGGGCACTTTTCAAACCAGATTACCATGACATTACACAGTCAATTGCCCTGCCTTATCCACAGTCAAGCAGTGTTTTTAAAGACTCAAGTTAATGGCTGTAGAACAGTAAAATAAATCATTAGTCGAAACACCTATGTTGTAAAATGTTGGTATGCAAGTATGAGCATTTCTTGTTGAGTTTGTTTTCCTGGTAACAGGGTGTTTTGGTAGCTGGCAGGTGCAGCAGGGATAGTAAGGTAGAAATGTGCTCTGATTAATGTACATGTGTAGTGTAGTGCTATAGTATAGTCATCTGTAAAACTGATCCATCCCACCAGATTGCAACTTTAATCATACATGCGGTTACAGTTCCTATTGAAGCAGTCTGTGACACAGAGAGATTTCACTTTTATTTCGTCTTTTAATGTAGTTCTCAAGATTTTATGAATGTATCAGTTAGAGATATCCGGCAATGGAAAGCCGGTTTCAAATCCTTTGGAGGAGCACAATGAATTACTAACCATATGGGCTTTTGTTATTAAAAGAGCTGTAATAAGACAAAAGATGAAGTGAGTTAGACCAGCTGAACGCTGATCTGAGGCGGTCTGATGCAGACCTCAGTACCTTGGCTTGTTCACAGGCTGCTCCTTTAGAAGACTGAAAGAAAATCTTTTTCAGCTCTTTCTTTCCTTGGCTATGTTGGAAAGAAAGCAAAGAAAAACCCATCTCAGCACTGTTTTTCATGGTCTGCTTACTTTGTTTTCACATGAGATCCTGTGCGCTACCTTTGTTTCCCCCCTTTGCTTTTTAGAGGGCTCACTATTGCAAAACAATGGCGAGGCCTGATAACAACAGGCAGTTGCTCCACAGCCCGGCTGTGCCGCAGGATTCGCTCCAAGAAACGGAGAGGGGTGTGTTGGGTCTTTTTTCCATCACCGGTCTTTACAGTCAGCGGGCCAGATGGCATGATACGGGTGCAAAAAATAACAACAATAAATAATACCACGACACGCAACGTGGACCGAGCTCGGTTACTTCCACTTCATCACACTGTTTGGAAGTCCCTTTGATGTACAAAAGCCTCCCCTAAGATAATGAAATGCGGTGGCAGCTGGCTAATGGCTGGGAAAGTGCAAACCCTGCATTGAACTTTTCCCACCAGGCTATTCAGCGCCCAGGCAGTGTCAGTCCCAAGGAGACAAGGAGCCGGGAAGAAACAGAGTCTTGTTGCCGTGCAGAGTCGTGCTGCTGGGCAGGCTGCTGTAGGTGGGGTATTATTTGCCTGGCTGAATAGCAGGGATGTGCCCAAGGCAAAGGGAAAGTTTTACTCTCTTAACACATTAACCTTGCAGGCTCTGTCCTAGAAATGTTAAACGAAGCCACAAGGTCGTGCTGCTTGAAGAGACACTGCTCTTGGGTAGGCTTTAAAATGAGCTGTACTTTTTTTTACTGCAGTCCGTCAGTTGTGCCTTTATGGGTTGGTCCCTTTTGGGGAGAACTAACTCGTGGCTTGGCTCCATGGGCAATAAAAAATAAACACAGCCAGACTTTTCTCTCAGCTGCTCCAGGCCTAAATGTGGGGCAGGGTAAATTACAAAGATCCAAAACAGGCAGCAGACACTGACAAATATGAAAATCCTACTTGTTCAAGAGCCTTGAAACAGTTGGATTTGTTCCTCAAACACGACAAAAAGTTTCTCATCCCTCCATTAAATGATCCTGTGTTAACAATATCCCAGTGGGGCACACAAATCTACACACAGTATTTGTTCTGCCACCCCCAGTGCCACCGTCCCCACTAGGAAGCCAGGAGGCCCACAGGCTGAGTGGGCCTGGGCCTTCCCACTGCCAAGGGAGAGCATGGCGTGCCTCAGCAGAGCCAGTGCAGTGCCAGGCTGGAAACGAAGCCTCGTCACAAGAAGAGTGAGTGTGAAAGCTGTATCTGCCAGAGCAAGTATTTTGGGGAAAGCAAGATCAGCTCTGGCTTTTGTTATTCTGCAGGAAACGATTATTTTTGACAGTTAAGTTCTGGAATGCTCATGCACAATTATAAAATACAATTTGCCTACTGTCAGGTCTCAAGAACTGGCTTATTCCAAAATGTTGCTGTCCTGGATGTTACAATTTGACTGGCCAGTGCAGGGTCACGTTCTGACCAACTGGTCATGTTGTAGAGCATTTATCTCAGAGCAAGACATTGCCTGAGAGCTGTGGTAGCCTCCAAATCTGATCAATTCAGGAGAAGACAGAGGACTACAAGAAGGGACATTTTGCAGACCTTGTCTCTAACAAGTACCCAGATGCATACCTAAGGCAAGGCTTCTGAATATCAATGTGTATTTTCAGTGACTGTATGCCAAAGGCATATTGATTATCATCACTTAGGCTAATGCATACTGTGTCCTACAGTGCAACTCTAATGTATTTCCTAAGAGCAAGCATGAGTAAATGTCACCAAAATCTTTAGTGCCAGGTGGGAATAGCTCTATTTAATACAGAGATTATGGCAGTAAACTTCTGATCTGTTCCTTATGATCGCTTATTGTGGCAATATGTAGTTGCTTTTTAGGAAAAGACTTTTTGTTTCATGAGATTGACATTCACTAAGAAATCCCAGCCTGGGTGGATATATTGGATCTATCAGTCAGTTTTAGACCATTCCTTCCACAGAGCTTGCTTTCTGAATCTGGTTTCAAGAGCTGTTTGCTTGACAGACTGCTTCACAGACTTGCAATTGTTTGTTTCTGGCTCTTTTTGATTGCTCCACTGATCTCTCAACTTTGGCCTTGAGGCTATTATTTATATTGCACTTTTATTGGTGTTTGCTATTTGAAACTTTGTTTTCAGTAGATTTGCTGCTCCTTTCTAACTGCTTTTCTGATTAAATTCTGTTGAAGAGGCTATGTGGATTGCTTTACCTTTTTTTTCCTTCCTGTTTGTCCACCTCCTAACTGTTCATTTGAGATCTCACCTGCCTTTTGTTTATGCCTTCCTTTGTGATTTTTTCTCAGATTATCAGGAGCAGCTGCACAGGGCTTATTTTTATTAGTTCTTTGCAATGGGTCAGGCAAAATATTAACCACCCGCATACTGCTCTCCCAAAACATCAAGTGAATTGCAATAGACTCTTTCTTCCACAGTTCAGAAAAAGAATATTTTAATTTTTGACAGTCACCTCAGGCAGGTATTTTTGTGTGTCTAGATGTATCTGCTGTAAGGTTAGAACAAGCTTAAGAATCAGGACATACGAAACTAGCCTGCTCTTTCTGCCAATGTGTCTGAACTTATTTTTGCAAGAACTCGAATGTGAAACTCACATCCAAATTCAGGTTTCAGCCCTGCAACGCTATGAGCTCAGTGGGACTGTGTACATGCATCCAGTATTTCCTGAGCATAAATCTTTCCAAGGTGTTGTGGTTCTTAGCTTTGTAATTCTTTGAGTTTTATCTACCAAATGTAGTTTGGTTCACCTTAGATCTGCTAGTAAAGTGGCTTCTGTCTTGATTAGGGTGATTTACAAGGTTCTGTAATTTCTCAGTTATTGAACTTTCTGCCTATTTACATTTTACTGCTGATAGCTTGGTCAATGCCATATCCTTAGCAGGGAGCCAGCTTGCCTACAATTTTCTTATAATAATCTCTGATGTGGGACTTTCTTCATACTAATACTTTCCAAAAATGTATTTCTTTTTTTTTGGACTCGGTAGTTGAGGAGGAGAGAAAAAGGGATGTGATACGCCGCAGATTAAGCTGATCTCTGATCAGACCTGTTATTCATATCAGATTTCAGTTCTTTTACTGATTTTAGGTTGTTATGTTTCAATTGCTCAAACTTGAGGCTCTGAGACCTTGGCTGAGCAAGAAGCTGAATGGTCAAAATGTCAGCTAAAGCCAACAGGGTCTGCAAGCACTTCAGTTTTTCGGGAAATTGACAGAATGTTCAGAACAGAAACTTCAAATGGGGAGTTAAGTTCAGAACACTGCTGTTGATAAATGTTTAAATGCCTAGTATTTGGGATTTCAAATTATCTGGTGCACAATCAGTAGGTTATTTTGAAAATGTAGTTCTTGGCAAAGAATGATAATAGTGTTACATGCTAGCCAATGCTGAATTTGCCCATACCCAATGTCTGCATGTCTGCATAATGTGTGCTGGGGCTGATAAAGAAGGTAAACTGATTTTCTTGTTAACCATTTGTTTGTATGCTGCACTGAATGGTTTTGTACCACCTAGTGAGACCCTGTTTATTTATGTTTTTCTACTTAAGATATATTTTATAACAGACAGTATATGTGTATGGTGATTGCGACATGCTCATCTCCTGAGTGATCCCACTACTGATATGCTAAACCATGCCACAATTTCTGTCACTACTTCTTGTTTCAGGTACCAGCAGTGCATTTTCTTTGCTCCTTGTTTTCAGGCTTAATACTTAAGTTATTCTCTCAGTTCTGCACTGGCTATTTTAACATAATTTCTGTGCAGTTCGTGTAAGTTTTTCCCTCACATTTTTCAAAGACACACTAGCATTCATCATTCTCCTGACTCCAGCCTTCTGACTGAACGGTTTTCTGAGTTTGTTTACATTGCTCATCCTTTGCTAGTCTTCGGCCATTTCAGTTTTTGTCAGTCCTCTCAACCTATCATTGTTAGCTCTATCAATGTGGCGATTATTTTGTCATCTGCGGTTGTTGAAACAACACGGAGGATGTGTCCTACTCTCTTTCGCAGCCAACGTGGCAATGGTGATAGGCAACTAATGCCTTCACTGAAACCTTCTCCACTATCTGTACTGCAGCCCGAGCTTGTTCCAACTTCCGTTTCATTCCAGTGCAGGTTCCAATGCTGTGGCATGTCTTTGAACAACTGAAGCTATTTACGTTAATAAGTGGATTATAAGCATAGTGAGCTGTTTGATTCTTCATGTGCTTTCTTCTTTAGTTTATTTATTTACTTATTTGTTAATACAAATAACTTAAATAAATTTAGTTTCCTAAGGTAGCATGTATTTGCTTCTGTGGCTCAGGCTCAGTTCTCTAAGTTCACTATGAGTTTTCTCTCCTAGCCAGTCTGTCAGAGGTGCAGGACTTTTGATATTTTCTCTCTCTTGGGAGGAAGATTCAAAATCTGCTGTAGGACTGACTTCAAAGCACTTCTCCCAGTGCAACCTCTGTGGAAATTTAGCCTACTTATGCCAGCAAATCTGTGACTGACTGTATTACAGTGTCTTATCTGCTGGATTCCACAAAGCATTTGATAATCTTCTTCAAAAACAATGCATTTAGGTGTTTCATTTCCAAAGAAGAAGTGAGAAAAGTATAATTACTAGAATCCAGTTTAAAAAAAAAGAAAATTCAAAAATTAACACCCCACAAATAACAAAACAGGATATGTTTCATGATTTTTTTTCTTCAATTATATTTATTTTTATATCAGCCTAAAGCCTCTCACCATTGTGGTAGTGTATCTTTGGGCAACCAGGTCAGAATTTCTCCTGGAAATATCTGGTAACTGCTTTTGAGCTGTAAGCTCTCCTGAGCAGACTAGCTCAGGAGGACTCCTCAGGAGTATTTCAATTGCTCTGATCCACTCTGATAAAGTAAGTTTCTGTGAGTCTTTGGGCTCACTTCCAGAAGAAGGGGGATTGATTGGAAGAGTCTCTCTGCTGCAGGAGAATCTAAGCAGAAGTCTTTGAGATGCAGGCACTCCTAAAATGAGAATGTAGTAAAGCTACCAGCTCTCTGCTAGAAAAAGGAAGAAAGAAGAAAAGAAATGAAAAAATTGAGGGTGTAGTTGATAATTAATCTGTAAGTAACGGCAGACTCCATTTACTCTCTGTAGTATCTGGAGAGAAAAATATGTCATCCAAGATCAAAAATATTCTCCTATACTTTTATCAGAAGGTGGTTTAGGCCTCACCCCTTCAAAGATTTGTGCACATATTTAATCTTACCAACTTTTCAAAGGGTAAAATTAAACATGTTGGCCAATCTTTGCCAGAACAAGATGTGCACTTTTTTTTCTCCTAAGTGCACGTCAGCCAAACTAAACTGCAGCAAAAAATCAGGGAATATTTCCAAACCATTGTGTGTAGACTTGCTGGAGGCGTTCCTGAATTGCATATCTCTCAGAATTAGTTGATACTCCTGAGTATCAGACGTGTGATGGATACACATAGTTTTATTTGAGTTATCTCAAGTGCTTTACAATGAGCCAAATTTCCGTTTTCCACTAACTGAGTTTTCAAGAGGGAAAAAAAATACGTTGCTCAGTATTGCTGCATTGATGAGAGGTTTTTTAGGTTGATTTAAAAATTAAATTTAGGCTGTTCAGGTGATCTTGAAGAGGAGTAGATTTACCTTGTACAAGGAATGATCAAGAGCTAAGATTAAAGCCTGGTATTTGGTGGCTGGGGTTTACTTACTCAGATAAGGATCATGAAAGATAAGCTGGAAATGCTTGGTGGTGGAAAGAAAGTAGAAATATCAGGGGCTGGGAGAGTAAGATCAAAATAAAGCCTTTGGGAAGACCTGGGAAATCAATAGGGAAAGGTGGGTGGGAAATGAAGGGTATTTGTGCGAAAAATATGGGGAGGATTGCAACTGCAAATACATTAGGAGGGAATGTTCAGGCATTAGATAAGGCTGGAGTGGGAAGTTCGAAATTGGAACGAAAAAGGTAGAAGGCATAGAGAAGAGACAGTAACAAGCAGAACCGCTTGGTCAGAGCCTACAGTCTTCTCCTGTGTGTATGGATATCCACGGACTGAGATGAAATGGCAGGTTCCTTGCTGGCAGCAGACATCTGTGAAACTCACTGCCAGACTACGTGTGTATTCCTCTTGAGTGTAATCAACCCTCACAAGGAAAGTATAAAATAAATGTGACAGGGCTGCTTGTTGGGTCTGCTGTGTGTGCTGAATAGCAAGCAGGATGGGAGAGGGTGGGGAAGATACATGATGTTATATAAGTCAGCCTGCATCTCAGTGCATTCACATCAGCGGGCTCTATTGATGTTGCCCAGGCAGCTTTAATTCCAGCACTTTTGTCTTTTTTTATGCTGACTCTGCAACATTAGCATTGTTTTAATGCAATTCAAGTATGTATGAATAGAATACAGTAGAAATGTGGCACAATAGACCATATGTCTGGGCAAAATTAATTATCTACAGATCTAGCTCGTGACTGGAGAGGCTCTGCAGTACACCTTTTCCCTTCAACTCTTGTTATTGCATGTAGTCATTTAATTTTACAATAAGAAACTGAAAACATTACAATGTGGGGTGAGGAAAGACATCTTTTTAATGCTGTTTGATTGTTTGCCAAAGCTTCTGCAAGTGTTCCTGTTAGGACATATGACTATGTACTATATACAGCATATTTATATTCGTACAACATGTTTAAACTTCTCAGTTATAAATTTCTCGTACGTCTAGAATTACCTGGGAAAGCAAACCTGCACAACCTGCCATTGTCCTTTTTCCTGGGCAAAGTTGATGCACCTTCTGTCAGGTTGATAGGACCTCAGAGACAAAGCTAGAACTCCACAGCAGACCACAGATGGGTGTGTTTATAATGGAACAGGATGAATTTGGAGAAAGCTGGGTGATTTATGTGAGATACAATTATAGAAGAGTGATAGTCAGAGATCAAAGTATGTTGATGCAGTTGTATAATTTGGCCTCAAGACTATTAAACATGGGTTACAGTTCACCAAGGGAATTCTTCTTTCTGCTGGCCTGTTTTCCTCCCAGCCAGAGAGAAGGGGGATGGGAAAAAGAAACAATTCTCAGATCTACCCAGTTGTTTTCATTTCTACCAAGCTGAAGCAAAGCTTAAGGGGGGAGTATGTGGAGCATAGTTGTGTGACATACTTCTTTCTCTACCTAGATTTTTTAAAATTCCTTCTCTTCCCACTCTGGTAGGCTTTGTGGCAAACTCTATTAAATGTGAATGTTTATCACACAGTGAATTTTGGCTTTTTTTATCTAACATCAGGCAAGATCTTCAAGGTGTTTTTCTCAGTCACAAATAGCAAAAAGTATAAATGGGGTAACTTACTGAATGGCTTCTGTTTTAGCACTAGAAGCATGTGAACAGTGAAACTGCAGAAGTTCAGAAATGCAAATAGGAATGTGCTTCATTGTTTTTCCCTCAACAAGTTCCTACATGTACCTATTGCCACAGAATGGAGACTTCCTTCTTGTGTCCTTGCCCAGGAAAGAAAAAAAAGGGGAACTAAAAAAATTCCCCTACATTAAGTTCAGGTCAAAAGAAAATAAATTGTCCATAGGAAGGCTGGTTCATACTTGAATTTCTGTTCCAGCTGAAGTCTCTGGCAATTTTTCAATGATTGAAATCACGATCGAGATTTCTCCATCAGCAATGAAAACTTGTCCTTTTAATCATTTGGAAAGTTAGCTTTATGTTCTTTGCCACATCAAGGGGTTTCTGGGACAACTTTGTGCTGTAATATCATCCATGTTGTGGACCCATTGGTGCTGATGTTGTACTGTCCTGTAGCTATTTACAGCAGTAGGAAGAAAAGGGGAAATAATATTGTCTTAAGAGTGCAAAGATGTACTTCAGACATTGACCCTGCATTAACAGTTTACAACCACCACAAAACAACAGGGAACTAAACAGTGTTGTTCTCCTAAAAAGCTCTTCTTCCCTTGCCAAGATATTGCCTGTTCTCCTGGAGCATCACTGCACTGCGGATACGCCCTGTGTCATTGTTCAGACAATGTGAGTGAATTATATATGGTTTTTGTTCGTTGGCTCAAATCTGGAAAGCTAGAGGGGAGCGTGAGGGAGGGAAGATTCTGAGTCAGACAGAGGAGAAACTATTCACATTTTAAACTACATTCAAAACCTTTTATTTAAATTGAGGGATCTTAACTTCTTTTTCCTTGTCAGCTCCGTAATTTTAAAACAAAATAATGTTATTTTCAAAGGAAAAGTAAAAAGTAATTTAGAAAATAAATGAATAAACATTTCAGCTCTTCCAAATAAGCCTTTCAATTTTAAAAATTTCAAAATGGAAATGTCAATTGTCCTTATTTATTTTTTTCCTAATACTTTTTAGTCTCTCCCCCATCATGTAGGTGAATTGTGAAGTATTTTTTCCCCTTAAATTTCCTGAGGATTGTAGTGAGACAGAAGCAATGTTTTTAAAGAGAGTAATCTCAATGGAATATGTTCAATTGTTTCCATGGTATGAGTGTTAGATGAAAAATCTTGCTCCAGCACAGGGTCCTGACTTTCTCTTTGGTTTTGTGGCTGGCAACGGATATTGTTACTGCCACCTGTTTGGAGACAATTGTACAACTGGAACCATGGAATGATGTCCAGTTGCCTTTTTTAGAATATGAATAGGGCCTTTGAATTTGGCTGTACTGAGCAGTTTGGGGCTGAATCACTCTGTAGACTTGCCAGAGAAAGCGCTTAGCCTATGGACATGAGCCAAAGCCCACTGAATCTCACAGCAAGGCTCTTTCTGTCTTTGGTGGGCTCTGGCTAAGGCTCTATATAAATGAGAATTTCTTCTTGGGAATTAAATAAAATTTGTTATTTTTTGTTTCTCTTTTTATTTTCCCATGGATTCTCACCTGTACTTTTCTATTGGAACCACTGCCACTTTGCTGTGCTCATCCCTCCTCTGGATCAGGGGTGTTAGGGATGGTGGCAACATAGATGCTCAATCATGAAAAAGGCAGGTACAAGGAGCCGTCTCAGAGCTCAGCTGCCTGAACTGCACTGTACCCATGGTCCACTTTTACTTGCTTTTCATTGCTGAATGTGTGCTATTTTGAAATGCCTCGAATGCTGTTGGACTCCAAGCTATTTTGGACATAAGCATGTCATTTCCCCTCTCTCTGCTGCAATCACAGTTGGATCCTGCAGGCATTTCCCATAACAGCCCTCAGTTACCAACGGCAGGAGTTTTAGCGTATTTCCCTTTGCAAAGACTTTTGTTGCCAGATGGGAGTTGTTAGTTGTTTATATCAGGCTATGAGTAATGCCCTTTCACTAGCACTGTACACAATGTTTTTTTTGACATTTATTCCTTCTGTTGTTATACAATGTTAGCTTTTCAAGTTATAAAGAACAACCTTTTTCCCTCAGGTGTCCTTTTGTGTGATTTTTGCACTTTTTTTTTCTTTTTGAGATTTTCTTTTCCAATGTTGAAGGTAAAATGAATATATAAAAATAGAAAAATGAACAACAAAATTTCCCAATCTCCTATTCACTCCTGTGAAAAGATCCTAGACATAGGTTTGTGGGCCCATTTACAGGTTCCTCAACTTCTGTTTCTTCTTGAGTCTCCTTTATGTCTATTACAGGGCTCCCATTTCATTCTGTTTTCCTTGATGCTGTTGGATGCAACCTAAATTTTACCATCTCCCAGCTCTTCCATTAAATGGTGGCACAAGTCCTTTCTCAGCAGACCTCACTCCATTATAATCCATACAATACGACCTCATCTTGTGAGTAATTGAACATTTTCTGTGAGAGGAGCTCTCAACCCATGCTTTTTCTGAGTATTGACTCTCAGTGTTCGGACAATCAGCCTGAAGCCGTATCTTGATAGTGAGGACTTTTCATGATAACTTTGGTGTTTCTCTCATGCTTTTTCACTTCACAGATAGATAAATTTTTTTCTCCTTCCATCTGCTTTCTTCTTTACTTTTTATTATGAAATGTTGGCTTTAGCATGGCTCCATGGACTATAAGGCGTTATATATCTCTGTAATGGTGTCAAAACTGTATAGATGCATTCGGAGCCAAATTGCGATACTTGTGCTACAGTTTGCATAGAAGGTAGACACCTGTGCCAATTCCAAGCCCTCCAGAAGGCCTTGGACAGCCCATGACTGCCATACTGTTTCCCTGTGTGGCTTCTTGTTCACAGAGGTACAAAGGCTGCATCAAGATCCCATTGTCAAGAAAGGTCCCAGTTTCCCAATAGTTTCCCAGAGGACCTATGGATCAGGATCCCTGCAGACCTGCTAAGAAGCTGTATCTCTTTTGGTTTCCACAATCACTAAGTTAGTTTCACCTTTTTTAACATTGCAAACCTGAATATATTTTCCATGCCCCATTGTACTTAACTAGAAACTCCTTGGGTTGTTCTTGCCCATTTGAGCCATCTTTTACAGACTTCATAGAAACAGTCTTTAACAACCATAAAACAGCTTAACCCTAAAGATATGGGTAACATCTGTACTCTGCACTATACAATGACAGTAATTTAGGAGAAACTTGGCAGAACTCCTAATCTAATCCTAATTATACTGTTGCCCTTTTGCTTTTAGTCACCACTCTGGAGTGGCCTCCACTTAGGAGTGTAGAAGGCTTTGTGAGAAAGTACAAAGAAATAAATGACTGCTGTTAATGCTCTGTGTTCTCTCTAGCAGTAAATTAGCCATGGAAAAAAATAAAGGAAAAATGTACCCTCAGGTGTGCTTTCCTTGATGCTTCTAAACTCAAGTCCCATGAAAATATTTATCTGTAAATAAGCAGCTTGGTTTAGTCTTGTTTCTCAAGGTTGTCTTGTTGCAGGGTATAGTTTGCACTTGGTAATAAGTGAAAAACAAGTTTGATCACTGGAATTCTGTTATTTTCATCTGCAATATTATGCAAGATCAAGGTAACAAATTTTGTTGCCAGCTGGAGCTGCAGGGTAACAGGCTGCTGCTGGTTTTCCCTGTAGACAACAGTAAAGAACACATTTTATGTCAAAGTAATTGCACTAACAGGTGCCGTTGAGCAACTGTGTTTTGGTTGCGACACTCTTGTGGCTCAGTGCTTACCACAAATGTTTATATAAAAAAAAATCCAGTTCTGCTTTTAAATTCCTTTTCAAACTGACAAGAAAGAATAGGGTAAACAAGAGTGAAGCAATAACTGCTGTTTAAAGACTAGAAAGTCCCTTTCCCACTTCTGGTGGTCAAATTCCTTTGTCCTATCAGAAGTCTTTCCTTGGGCACCTATTGCAGTGACTGTAAGCAGACTTTCAGGGCTGGAAACACTTAAGACCTGTAAGAACTAGATGGGATTCTTGCAGTGGGATACATGGTGATGTGATTATGTCACATATTTTGGGAATAATGTAATTTCAGGCTCCAAACACCAGGCACTGCTGCACAAGCAGTGGGCCCTTTCCCTCTTGCCTTCATAGCATGCCCAGTTGCAGAGCTTGCTGCCCCAGCTGCAGGGAGGGCAGTCAATGTGAGGAGCAGTGATGGGAGGGCTGGAGCCCAGTGCCCAGGAGCCTGCAGCATTTTGGAGCAGGGCAATTTCAGTAAGCTTGGAGAAGGTTACTTCATGGCCTCCTAATTTTTTGAACCCATTTAAGCTACCAGTTAAAATAATCACATTTTGTGCCAGACTCATGACAATATTTAATTTGAGCTTGTCAAAGCTGTGGACAGCTGGGGGGAAGGGCACTCCAAATAAGTGTATGAGCTGAAACACTGCATGCTAAAGATGTAAACCTGATGTGAGCTGCCCCAAGGGTGTGTTTACAGTGTTGTAGGTCTATACAGTAATGTAATGACACTGATAAAAATCTCCTGAAGATAGATTCTCCAAATCAAACTTTAGCCATCTAAAGATGAGACAAATGGCTTTAGCTACCTCAGTGCCCCCATAAAATGAATCCACACCTTATTCTGTCTAACTCAGGTATCTATTACAAAATTAACTTTTTTTTGAAGCCAAACATATGTGCCTGCAACCTGCCTAATACTTTGAATCTAAAAGACATCAGCTCTTCCTAACAAAATATGCTGAGAACAGTCTGGAGACCGTGCAGGAACCCACATCTTGCTTTCTTTTTCTAGCATCTCCACCTCTCCCTCCGGATACATCCCACGCCTACAGCCTCCATACCTTTTTGGTTTGCCTTAGCATCTTTCTCAGAACTTCTTTTCTGATCTTAGCATGGATAGATGACTTCTAGAAGGACTGCAATATTTGACAAGACCCATGCTTTCCTCAGTCTCCATCTTTGTCTTTTCCTTCTCAGAGGCATCGTCTCTGCTCACTTGTGGGGTTCCTCCAAATCCTCCTATTGCTCTCTTTCCTCCATGTATATCCACCAGCCTTATTTCTCTGAACTTCTCAACCATCTGTCCGATTTCCTTTCACTCTAAGGCCAATGATTTACAATCCAGTTACTGTATCGTAATTTAACTGTTCATCATTACCACAGCAAATGTACACGTGCCTGTTCTGTGCCACAGCTGACCAAGAGTATGCACAGTTGTCTAAACATCAGTGAATGTGGGCTAAGGTAATTCATGTTACTTCACATTCTGTAGGGCTGAAGAATGCCCACTGTAATCAAGGAAGTTTGAAACCTGTATATGACTCATCTGGTATTTTGGCATCCTGAGACTTCCCTGTTCTCATTCCTTTCACCTCTAATTCATTCTGTCTGTGATGAGTAATTCTCTTTTCTTTTTACTGATGTAGTCCCACTGCCAACAGTGCTATGCAGATATCATTCTGAATGGATTGTTTCATCTCATTTTTGAAAATGGTGCTAAATTAATCCATGTCTTTTGCATGTGAAGCTGTCACCCTTTGTGCCACTGCAGAAAAACATGGATCACTGTTCTGTCTGAACAAAGCATTACAGTAATCTTGCAGAGGTTTCCAAGGGTTCATCCTGGCTCCTCATCACAGTGCATTGAGAAGCCTTTCTGTGTCCTAAGTTGGATGCACCCACTCACAACCTCTTTGCTTCCACTCTTATGAGAATGAAAAAACTTTCATGGTATGGAGGGATGCTTGCAGTTCAGGCTCTCTATTTACCTTGTTTTCTCAAGGGAGTATCTCTGCAGTTTTGCTAACAGTTGTTTTTGCACACATGGGTTTGGAGGCCTCCTTTTGCTTTGGTCTGCTCAGTACCTTTACACAGACATTATAGATAACCGTTGTTTAGTAATTTTTAGAACAAAATGTTTTACATTTTTTTCATCAAATATCTTTTTTACACAATGCCCATACTGCAAGTGTCAATAACATTCACATTTTTATCTCTCCATATCCCTTTTTTGTAAACAGCTTGATGAAACCACTGAAGTTGACACGTTATAACTGAATAGCCACAGTATTGTGCTGCTGTGCAATACTTTCCCCATCCTCTTTCCCCACCCAAGATGTCACGTTTCCTTACATGGACATGTCCAAAATGTGGTAAGCCATGGAGTTGGGCTACAGATAAAAAGTAGTCGAGGACAACTTTCTACAAGGACAAAGCTGCTGTAGCCAAGGGACTTTCTTCCTTTGTGACTCTCCAAAAGCTTTCAGGGCAACTTCAGGCTACAAAGACGTATTTTGTCTGGGTCATTTTTTGGGCAGTTGATTACGCATAATATTTTCTTTTTCTATGTAATAAGGCTAATGTGGATACAACACGGTAGAAAATTTTTTTTCTAGTTCTAACAACTCTTCCTTGTCTTCAGTTCCAGAGATGAAATCTTATGCTTCAGACTGAGCTATGTGGTTGAACTTTTACAAGTTGTCATCTCTCACCATCAGGCAGCAGGGTCTTGGGACCTGCCCTTTGCTGCTGTTCCCAGGGCTTCAGAGCTCCCTGGGGTGCAGCAGCAAGGGTGTCCATGCTTACCGCATGTGCAGCACCCCTCATCAGACTGAAAATCAAACAAATTCACTAGAGATTTAAAAATTTAGATTTACTGGAAATGTTACAAGATGTTTGGATAAAACTGCATTCACAAAGTGATTCACTGAAGTAGATGGGAAGAAAGTGTACAAATTTGATAATGGAATGCCAAATTTCATGTCGAGGTCCTGAGGAATCTGAATGTGAAACTCAAACTTTCAAAATGTGAGACTACATGATAACAAACACAGTAAAAAAGGATGGTACACCTGGGATAGACAAGTGTTTTCAGTTCACTGTTGCATTTCTCTGAAATGAGAGGGCTTGCTCTCTGCAGTGGTGACATGGAAGCTGCCATCTCACTGTAGAGCACCACAGGCAGTGAAAAGGAGAGACAAACTGCCCTTTTGATGAGTTTCGGGACACTCTTCTTTCAGCCATTCACTTGGCATGGGAGAAAAGCCAGTCTGATGGAAGGGCAACATTTTGTTAATTGTTTTGTTAAGAAAAGATACCTGCAAATTGTAACTCAGCAGTTTTGCTGAAAATGCAGGTGAAGAACAGGAGATGATTTACTTCAGTGAAGCTCTGACTTCCTGCAGAAGGAAACCACCTTTTACTGAAGGAAGCTTGGAGGGCAACATCTAACCCAGAGCTGGACTGCTGACGGCCAGAAGGAGTGTTTTAGTAGGAAGGAAAGGGAGCGAGGAAGCAAAGCAGAATTGAGTCAGAGCTGAGTCTGGCACACATGGTTGCTTTTGAGGAGGTACCAGCTCTGGGTTTTTCCAGGTGGGAGCAGGGCTGGGTGGCACATGGGAGGACACCCTTGTGATCCTGCCTGGTCACCTGCTCCTTCCCCCATTGAGGTGGGAGCTCTTGCTCAGCTTACAAGGGGTCAGGTGACACCATGGACGGTATGACACATGAATGCCACCTGTCCTGCTTCACACCCTGGCTGCAGGGTTGCTGTGTGCTCCTGGATGCGCGCTCCCCATGCTAAGGCTTTCTGTCACAATCAAAGGCTACCAGAGGGAAGAAAAGCTCTTTTCTTTTTGGTAAAAAAAAAGGTCTACGTAAAGCAATATCATATTGAGTCCTTCAAAAAAATCCAATGGAAAACAGGTTCTGTTGCCAGGAGATTGCCACCTCAGTTGAAATCAACTGAAAACTTTGTTATGGGGAGGAGAGATCACCTCACCTGTCTTTCACTACTGTTCTTATTTATGATCTGACTGCTCAGAAATAAAAGAGCTGCCTGCTGCCTGTGGTGTGGTTTGGCCGCAGCTGGGCCATGTGCTGTGCATCTCCACACCTGCAAGGTGCACAGCTTGCTGTGGTGGGCAGTTGTGCTCTGTGGGGACGGATGCTCTTTGCCTCCCTGGCGGCAGCTGCTGGGGAGCTGCTGTTTGAAATCATATGGTGAGGCTGGTGGTGGCGGTGGAAGGAAAGAGGAGGGGAGGGTGGATTCACCTCAAAAAAGGCTTTTAGTGTTTAACTCCATGCAAACTCAGCTGCCACACACCGTTGTGTAAGAAGTCTGCTCTTCCTGAAAACGTGCCAGTACTTTCACAGGCCCTTCCAAGACTTCCTTGGATGGAGCAGGACTTGGCCTTTACTCAAGAGGAGTGGCTGAGCATTTTTTAAACCTGTTGTTCCCTAACTGAAAGGCTTTTATCCTAACAGAAGATAAAGGCCTTACATTGCCAGCCTTTCTGCCTGCAGACTGGAATTATAAATGGCTTCAACGTTTTGCTCATGTGTACCTGGACTGAGAAAGATTGTTAAAAATTAGCTCCTGGTCTGGAGCTATTCAGATATTTAATGTGTATGTATCTGTTTTCCTATCAGTGTTCTGCCCCATGCCTTATTCCCATGAACTTTGCTGTCATGACTGTGCAGGGTAGAAACGCAAGCAGACTGTCAGCAGACTGCTGGTAAAATATCAACTGGAGCAGCAGCAACCAGCTATCCTGGGATAATGCAACTCATAGAAATTACTCTGAGATGTTAACCTGGGGCTGAGAAGGGAGCAGAATAGCAGAGAAATTTTTTGTGATACTTAATATACAGATGACATTTAAGGCTTTCAACTGTTTTCTTGAAACCTGATCTGATTTTCTGATTTCTAAACCTTAAATTTCAGCAAAGGACATCCCTGAGCTAAGGAAAAAGAAAACAAAGATTTTTTCCCATCAAGGTCTAGGAGAGGTGAAAATCACAAACTTATTTTCATACAGTTACAATGCCAGCAGAGCTCCCTGTTCTCTCCTCCTTCCTCCTCTCCTCCTAACAGGTGGAAATCTACAGAAAGCAATGCCAGGTTGATACAGGGGACTTGATTCTGCTCTCATAGGCAGTGATGACATGTTAGGACGAGCACCCCAAGGGCTTGAGAGTGTACCATGTTGGAAATTGAAAGCTGAGGACTGTGGATGGTGCTGCTGTTATGAAAGCAGCAGTGAAGAGTGTGGCAGTCCTGCACAGCTCTGAGGCTGGCTGCCCCTCATCAGGTGATGATGCAGAAGCCAGGAAGTATTCACACGTTCTCTACTTACACAAGAAAGAATAGCTGTGGTATTTTGTTCTTTCTCTCGGCACTAATTTGCTTTAACGCTTCGACTTTACTCATCTCTTTGACATCCAGTTCATTTTTGACAAATAGAACTTCATTTTTATCTGGATCAAGTCAATTTTCTGTACCAATTGCTGGGCTTAAAATGATGCAGGTCTCTGCATGAATCACAAGGAGACAAAAGACATCTTGGATTTCATGCCTGTTTACAGTAGGGCTAACATCAAGTCCTTTAGCCAGCAAAGCACATTAGCTCAAAACTCAGAGGACTAGAAAAAATTTCTTTGCCTGATTAGCTTTACGCTGATGTCTGAAAACATCAAACAAGAACCAGCCTGCTTTTGAATTTGTTTCCAGTTATAGAAAATGACCTTCTTAATTCCCAGCAGCATTGCATCCTAACTTAGAAGAGCTACTTTTTTCTTCTCGCATCCAGAAAGGTGCCCCCACAGACTGATGCGTTGGGTAACACTGCTGGAGACCCTTGCTGAAATCCTCACATACATGTTAAAAAGGACTGGGAATCAGAATGATCTTCTTACCAGCCTTTTATTTTTTTTTTGTGGCAGACCCTCCCAGTAGAGGCAAGTTATCCTTAGGATTAAGAAGACTTCTTCACTGGGTGATATTCTGGCATTAGAGCAGTTCACGTTGTCCCAAATACAGGATTTTTCAAACAGATTTTTGGATGAGGACATTTCAAGATATTCTGACAGAGTCTGTATTCATTTTCAGAGAATCAGAGTCACAGAATGGTTAAGGTTGGAAGAGACCTCTGGAGATCATCTGGTCCAACTCTCCTGCTCAAGCAGGGGTGCATCTCTACATGACATGAAGCAAAGCGTGTACTGTTAACATGGCAGAGAGGCAATGAGCGGCCTCATCCTATCCCCAAGTAGAGGCAGAACACAGATCTACTGGCCCAGACAGGTTTATCAACCAAACTGGTAGACAGCAGTTCCCAACGTGTTTCTTTTAGCTCAGCTATCCTCCTGGAGGACAATACATTCCTCTAGGAAGAAAGATAGGAAACCATCTCTGCCAGACCTAGAATTGGATCTCTCTGAGCTTTGGAATCCCAAAGGAAAAACAATTGAATCTTATCTTGTAGACGTTAAAGCAGAATCTAGTACATAAAGATTATTTCTTTTTTTTTCATATTATCATATAATATCTAACTCAGCTTTTGCGTGACTCTAGAAACTGAGATCTCATCTCTTTATGGGAAACAGTGGTTAGGAGGTTATCAAGAACATGTTAGATATAACCTGACACTGACAAGCATTGGAAATACTCAGTGTTGCCTTGTAGATGTGAACCTAAATTTCTTGCTCTGTTTTGCTCATGCAAAGAAATAGAATATTGAAAGGACAGCCATTCCTGATCCAAGAATAAAGGGTGCAGAGGCAGAAGGAATTCCCTGAAAGCCTTCATTTCTATATCTTGGGCTTGCATTGGCTCTCAGTAGAGAACGTAGGAGGCAAGATGTTCTTATCTGCATAAGAAGGTAAGAAGTTATTTAAGACTATGCAAATATGAAAAATAAATCAGTGGGTGTTTCCTTTCAGGGCGGTGAAGCCCAGCAACACTACTTTAAACTGGCTAATCTTCTCTCCAGCCTTTGCAGCAATTTCAAACAGGTGACTTTAGCTCATACAGTTTTCAATAGACCAAATTCTATTGTAAAGAGGCAGAGCAGCAAGGCTATTCCAACAACATGAAGTTTACACAGTGTAAAACAAGCAGCCAGTGGTTTTTTACACCGACTATTCTGTGTATTTATTTTCCATCCCCTTTGGCAAAAGTACGAATGGACAGGATTTAAGAACTAAGACATGAATACACCTCTCTCGGATTCTTTACAACCAATGTTCTGATATTTACCCATTCAGGATAACCAGGTCAATTGTTTTTGGCACATATCCACAACCATCAGTTCGTCTGTCTGGTAAATGCTGTTTTTGCAGCAATCAGCGGGGCTGCTGTCTAGTCCACTTCCAAAACATCCTGGTAGAAAACAAAGAGCAGTTTTAGCGAGACAGCTAAGTATACTTGGAGCAAGAATCAGCGTCTGAGGCAGGTGATTCTGTACACGTATATGAGTACAGAGCACTGGCAAAAATATCTGCAAAGGCAATGAATAGCTCTGGTTTACAATAGGTGGAATTCCCTTCAATATCACAGTTTAAAAGCGGGACCCAGTTTGACAGCAACCTTCAGCACAGAAGTAAATTTCCTGCTTTGGTTTTGAAGCAGGCTTGAAATTTATCTGTCAAATGTTAGCTACAACATCCAATATTTAATTTGAAGGAATATAGCTACTTTACACATTGTGTGTGGTGAAATTTCTGTACAGCTATCAGAAATGCCATGCCTAATACAGTCAATTCACAATGAAATAATAATGCTACACTTGTAATTAATTTACAATCATTATATAGATATCAGTATAAAAATAGACTGGGAGCTCACTAAGCTTAGAAGGATGTGTGCTTTAAATTTTAGCCTTGAAAAGTGTGCACACCTCTTTTGATAGTAGCCTATTGTACTTGAGATGCTCAAGTAAATGATTACAGATATTTTTCTGAGCCACTTTGTTATTATTTTTCCACTGAAAGTGGTTCTCAGATTTTAATTTATAGAAGTTGTCAGTGGATGCAATAAATCCATGTTTTAAGGGCTGTAAGAAGGGCTGGCTTTGCATTTAAATTTTAGGTATGGTATCAAAATATGTTTGAGTTCTATATTTGCATTGGTAATCTGATGATCTAAATCATGCTTACATGATGCTGCAGTTGAAGCTGGTCATTACAACTCAGGAAAGAGATTTTGGAGTTGTTGCTGTGCCAAAACCAACTCGGTGTGCAGCACAGCCAAATGAGCCATCAAAATGTTGGGCATCATCAGGAAAGATACTGGGAACAGAACAGGAGTTATGATTTTCTGCTATTTAAAACCGGATGCACTCCCATCTTGAGTACCATGTGCAATGCTGGTCTGCGTCTCAAGAAGGATTTAGTGGAGGTGGAGCAGGTACAGAAAAGGGCAAATAAAATGATCAAGGGGATGTAGCATTTGCATAAAGAGAAGAGATTGAAAAATCTGGGACTGTTCAGCTTGGAAAAGAGAAAGTTAAGGTTGATGTTAAAATGAAGGTGGTAGGTCACATTGAATGTGGAACCACGGGTCTGCACTGCCTGATGAAATTTGTAGATCTGTTTAAAATTAGCAAAAGGAAGCATTTATTTCTACATTGGACTCTGAACTTCTGCAACTCACTGCAGCTGATATCAGCTGACTGAGAAAGAGAGAAGGCACATTCACGGATACTAAAGGCAAGAGGCAAGGAGGTAGGGAGGTGACATCTGCCATCCCTAAAGGGGAAAAAGTGCAGCAGTGTCTTCACTCCCATGCACCTCCCAAATAGTACCTGTGCTTTCAATGCTGAAGAAAGAATATCATGCAACATGGAGCAGTGGTCTTACTCAGTGGGACACTTGTTTAGGTTTTATGTTTTAGGGCTGCTCTCTGCAGAAAAGAATTTTGGTGCTAGTTGCATGACTTTTAGAGCAGAAGCTAAACAAACTGTTGGTGCAGCAGGATGGATTACTGAAATAGTAGCTGGAACTTTTCCCTCCAGGAAAGGAGAGCATTCCTGGAAATGCGGAGAGTTTTTTTACAAACAACAGATTTTCTCCCATCTTCTCACCATTGTTTTGAAACTTTAAGTAGTGACACATCAACCATCCAGCTGTAAAGAGAGAGATATCACAATACCATATGTCTCCATAAAATACAGATAAAAGTGTACCCTGTGTAAGTAGACGAGTCCTTACAGAGTATTTTCCTTCCTCTTCTTTTTCATGTACCCGCCCTGGTTTTGGTAGGTGAATAACGCTATGCCTACAAGTCCTTATCTTTCATTTCCCACCTCTTGCAAAAGCCATCCAACCTCATCTCCCTGGATCTCAAAGCAGTTCTGTGAAAGGCGTTGCCTGCCCTTGTTATAAAACAAGAAGAGCAACCTGAGGAGTGAAGTAGCCCAATGCACGAATACCTTTTACAGTCTTTGCTGCTCAAATGCCTTGTGATAGTGTTTCCAGACCTTTGTCTTTGCACTTCACACTTGACAGAGTTGAGGAGGCAATAGCTTATTGTTTCTGGACAAATAAATTCACACTATTCTTTTGTGTGATTCCTATAGGCAATGTGAGAGCTACTAGAGTGTGAATTGGTTGCTTATGAGCTTTTTCCATGCAGAAGGTACACATGGCCTTTTCCTTTCTTTCCCTCACACGCACTGTAACACTTACTAAATAGAGGTCAATCATCCTAGAATTTTCTCTCAGCTGCCCTATAAATAATAAATAATAAACAAAGCTGTGTGAAGCTAGGCATGAAGGATACTAGTGATTTGCCATTAATCTTTCAAACAGCAGCCAGATATCTCCTGCCAGTTGTGCAGTTTGCTAGATAGATTTTATGGTTGTCTTACTGGTGTGTGTTCACATGCGCGGGGACCACTGAAGCTCACTCCAGGTGAGATGCTTGTGTATTTGCTAACCAGCTGAAGGCAGTACAGTCAGCTACCAGTGCAGCTGGCCTGGGTTCTTAACATTTGCTATGTTTTTTCAGACTTTTGCCAGAGACCCTAGATTTTGCAGTTTCCTATTTCCAGCCTAGTGCCAAGTGTTATTCAACTACCTCTCTCAGCAGAAAGCCAGAGTTATGAATCCATATGCCGTTGCTCCCAACTGCAAAAATCCTAACGTGGTGGTTTCCAGTCTATGGCTCATTGATGCAGAAATCATAGTCTGTGGTCTATGTCTATGTGGTAAAGAAATATTTGAGAAATTAAAGTCAAGAGAGAACAGCTCACTATTCTGAGCCAAATATGTCTCAAGAAAAAAAAGTAGTGTTCCTGAATGCTATGCCTTCATACATGAAATTTCTCATATTATTCAAATCTTTACTGAAAAATAGCAGGTGAACTGAAAATTGAAATTGTTACAAACCACAGGAGTGCTCTTTCTGATTGGTATTTTGTTTTTTGGTGGTTTGGGATTGTTTTTTTTTGTTTGTTTGTTTTTTTGTTTTGATTGTTTTGGTTGCTGCTAACCAAGCCATTATAGCATTCTGCTTTTTGTCTAATGTATTAGATGTTGATAAACAAATGGAACTGGTTACTTTGCCAGCAGTAGGGGTAGACCCCTGCTGGAGACTTTCAGCAGACCCCAGTTCCTACTGACTTTCCTGGTTCTGCTCTTCCTGAGATAACTTTACTGCAGCTGAGCTGAACAGGAAAATAGCAACAGGACTATAAGGTATGTCTGTGACAGAAGAGCTGTCAAAGTGCAGCACTATGTGTTGCGTATTTATTTGTAGGTCTGCCAAGAGCTGGCACGCTGAAGAGATAAATCTGTGATTCTTAGAGCAATGCGTCACAGTGGCCTCAGACAAAAGATTTCTGGGTTGAAGTAGGGCAGCTGCTGCAGCCCTTTGCTTTCCAGGCTCAGGATCTGTTTTACTGTGTTTTGCAGAGATATTCCTGTAACCCAGAAGCAATCATGAAAGAGATAGGGTTTCTGCGGGTGCATGAACCGGACGTTGTTTACCATTTGGACAAATCCTACCTTTGGACAATTCTTTGGACATAGTATCTTGAAATACAGTAGATCCAGTGAAGGCAGAAAGTGACCATTTGGACACAGCAGGCAAGATTTATCCCTGAGCCAAAGCTAACATAAATCTCAGACTTATGCCTTTCTTTGGAATTTCAGCAAGGCTTTGCAGAAACAGCTCAAGGCCTCTTGGCAATGCCAGCCAAAAAAAAAAAAAAAAAAAAAAGCCTCCTGCCAGAAAGCAGAGCTGGAGACAGGATGGGCATGGAATTGAGGAATGTGGGGAGCTGCTCTCGCTTCTGCCAGAAGGGCAGGGGGTGGCCGTGCCTGCTGCTGGCAGACATTCTCCCCATCATGCTCTCTGGCTTTGCAAAGGGAGCAGAAACAGGAAGCTGGCTCCAGCAGAGCTGCAACTGCCAAGGGTGTTGTGTCACTGCCCGTAATTATTGCCAGGCTTTGCTCACAGTCAGCTAACCGGGGCGCACCGACATGGAGACAATGGCTCTCACCAGAGTGAATTTCATTCGGGCCATGCACAGGTGCTCTTCCTACATGACATGTGAAAGGATTTTATGGCTCTGAGGTTTAGTTAGTGTTTTTGAGCTTGGGTTTTGCTGTGGTGGGAAGTGGCCTTTCCTCTTCAGTTCTGTCATTCTGTGGAATGACTCACGGCCACCGTCTGTGTGGGCACAGGCGCTGGACAACGACTTGCAAGATCTGAGCTCATTTCCTGCATCAAGTGGCAGATTTTATGCATGATGTTAGGAAGTTACTTCAGCTCGTCCAGGCACCGCTTCCCCACTTGTATGTAGCTTTCAGCTTCAGAGGAGTTTGTTATAATAACCTCACTTAGATGTGAAGGTCTAGAAGTAGAAGTCATAATGAAGACACTATAGCTACCTGGATCATGACTTGGAGAAAACAGAAATGTTCTCAGTACTGACTGTAAAATTTCAAGCAGTTTATCAGGCAGAGTGCAGCTCAGAACAGCACAGCAGGCATAGTGCAACCACTGTTGGTTTCACTGGAAGCTGTTACAAGTTTAGAAATCGTGTCCCCCCAGTTTTTTCCCACATAAACCCTAGGCATTTGAACCAGTGACTACAATGTGGGCTGCTGACAATTTAGCAGTAATGTTCAGCCCTCCTTGCCAGGATCAATTAGATTCAAATGCTGCAAACTTTTCCAAGAGAATGAAGGTGTCAGCGCAGAGAGGCAATTTATGAGGATTGCACTAAAAGGAAGGAGGCATTTGGGGTTTGTTACTCTCAATGGCAAAGCAGACAAGTGGCAATGCAGCGGTAGAAGGCAGGCGCTTGGGGCCATGCAGCACTGAGAGCAACTGGAAGAAGTGTATGGGGCAGTGGGCCAAACTGGTGGTGGTGTGACCCTTGGAGCCTATTAGGTGAGATGTTTGCAATTTCCCAAGATATCCTGTCTTGCTGTCACTCTGTGTTTTCCCTTCATCTCTGCTGGCTGGATCTGATCCTCCCTTCCTCTTTACTTCCCCAGCAGGAAAGGCTGTATTCTTTGTACATGCAGTGTATGTCTTGGAGGTGGCCCATCCCTCCACTTGTGCTGCTGGTGACAGGAAAACTGCTGTCCCACAGCGGGACCATCCCAAGCACATCCTCCTGTTAGCGCTGGCAGCAAAGTGCGTGCATGTGGGTGGGGAGATCAGGTGTACATGGCCAGGTAAAGAGGTGAGGAGATATGGACAGGGGCCTCGGGTGGAAGATATTTCCCTGGCTCAGAAAGCCCTGCTCTTTTCTCCACCTTTGGCCCCTTGGTGCCGTCTGTGTTGATGCACGGCAAGATCCTGCTCATCTGCACCATTAGCCTTGCTGGAAAGATGATGATGCCCATCTTAATCAAGTCATTGTGCCTGTGCATAAAATATAGAGGTTTTGGACCATGATTTTTATGAGCTGTGTCCATGGAAAAGGCCAAAGGAAACTTATCTGGGAACAAATATTTTGTCCTCATGACAAAAAGAAACATCTTGCTCACTGAAGAAGTTATTTGTGGTGAAGGGAAAGAGAGAGTTCTTAGCTAACAATTTCTAATAGAGTCTTTGTTGAGGAACACTTCTCATCAGTGCCTTTCATATCACACCACAAATTAAGCTGTAGATGTCTCTTATTTTATAAATGTGAAAATTTACATGTAGAAAGATGTGCCCTAGATCTGTGATCAGGGTGGGACAGGAATGGAGCTCTTCTGAAACCTGCTACATGTCAACGCTACTGGTGGGGTTATTTAAGCAGTTAGCATCATAGAGCGTCCCTTGAAAGAATAAAAATTGTTGTTCATGTCTTAAAAATATCTAATTATTAGGGATATCACAGTTCTGGTTAAATCCAGTGTGAGCAATGTTTCAGAGGCCAGACTTTGTGAAAGCCCTTACATTCATTCTCTGAATAAAATCATATTGTTGTCAGATATGCAAAGGAGTAGGCACTCAGATTCAGGAACTGCATGTGAAAAATTTGAGCCATGTTGGACATTTACAAAAACAACATAAAAAGGGGAGTTCATGTTTTAAAACTGTCCTTTTTGAGTAGTGATTTGATAGTATCCTCAGAGTGGACAAGGCATTCCTGGCAAAATATGATCTGTTAAACAGCAAGAACAATCACAATAGTAATCTATTACTCTTCATTATGAGAAGTATGCTGAGTAACTAGAAGCAAAGTGAACCACAGTTATGCCTTTATGGCATCAGAAATGGCACCCTTAGGAAATTAAAAACTGCACACAATTGCAAGCATTAATCCCTATCTTGGATACTGTGAAAAGACCCCCAAGTTTCTCTTTGGCAGAACTTCAATTTCTTGAGGAGTTTTTGTCTGTGCATAGCAGTGCCACGGTCAACACATCTGTGTCTGTGCCCTGTCTGTACCTGCTCAGCAGGAATGTAAACATGGCAGAGACACCACTGCTTTAGCTGCTTGATCTCCTCAAATCAGCCAAGGGGAAATTATAATAGTGTTTCTTCTGTCTCTACACCGTGTACATGTTTTGTGGCAGAAGAAGGAAACGGTAGTTTTTTCAGGTGAGCTAAAGAACAGAGAATAAAATCCTTGTGACTCAGAGAAAGGAGAAGTAACATAAAGCAAATGTTAAACCTGCAAAAGTGCCATTCACTCACTGTGCAGCAAAGGAAATGGTGGCAATCCCTGAGAGAAAGCCACCAAAACAGATAATGTGACTGCAGCCATGTACGTTGGCTTTTATTTGTCTTGCCTGGTTAAAGCTATCATGCTACACCCATTGCACAACAGCTGATATGGAAAGGTCAGATGCATTGCTTAGGTGAGAACAGAGCAGTGCCAGGGCATTTCAGCATGTTGCAAGTGCCTACCAGACAAGAAAACTGTTGAGAATTCACAAAGAGCCCATCTCCACAAAGCCCACTAAAGCATCCTTGGTTCTGCTAAGCTTACTGCTGTTTCTTGCTCAAACTGTGTCCTAATGTTTCAAGGAAGGCTCTGAGTAAGAATATTTATTACGGTTTCTAATTTTGGTTACTAATTTTGAAAAAGCTCAGTTTTCCTTGTGTCTGACCCTCATCTTCGCAGTGATTAGAGTTGATACTGTATGTGCACATATACATGTATGGCCATAACAAGACTTTCGTTAGTCTTGGCAAAGCACCTATTTTTCTACATAACTTGGAAGATACTTCTGGAAGATCTGGAAATACATCACGTATTTTACTTCTTTGTCCTTTGAAGATAGGAGTACTGCAGGAAATACAGCTGCCAGTTGCTGTTTCACGGTGTGTTTCTCCACCATAGCAGTGCAATAGCAGTAATTAAAATGACAAGATAAACAACATTGGTGTTTGTTCTCCAAGCCCAGCAATGAGGAAACACTGCATTGCCTATGTTAGAGCTGTGTGAACTGCATTGACCTACACCACTGCCTACATCACTTTGCCTGCCTCATGGGAGTAAGATGTACTTAATTATTATTGCTATTTGGGACATAGGGTTTGTTTAGTTCATGATTAGTGAGAAAAAAACACCATGTAGTTCTGTGGGCATAAAACTGTACCTCTCTTCCTGCAAGGACACAAGAACTTATCTTCCTTCTAGTGGGAATCCTGCCACTTATTTAATTACAGGTGGGATTAAACCCTGCAGTAGGCCAAAGTGGGAGGTTCTGGGGTAAAATTCAGGATATAGCTAAGCATTTGCAGTTGTGGGGTCCAAGTTCTCTATGCAACACCACAATACTTTGTTTTTGAGGGTGTGGGGAGGAGGAGATAGCAGGTGAGGCCTTGTTTCCTCAATATCAACAAGAAGTGAGTTAGCTCGCCCTGTCAGGTGGAGAGCAGTTGGTGTAAGTTATTCAGCAGAACAGCTGATTCCGTGAAATGCATCTAAGAATTAGTTAAACAGCCCAAGAGTGAGCACAGCCTGTGGTTTAATGACAGCTGAGCAAAGGTTCTCATTGTACTAATAACATCCTGTGTCTCTGTGGCGTTGATGTGGTATATGCACACGTACTCCTTAGCAGTCAATAACTTCTCATCAGATTTTCACACCGACTGATTTGGCTGCTGTTTAACAAATGTGTTTTCCTGTTCCTGCCATGGGTTTATTTTTGTTGCTGTTGTTGCAGAAGTAAAATCATCTCTGATATTCTCAGAAATTCTTCAGAGTGCTGCTAATGTTTTGCTTGATGTTTTGCTGAAAGAGGCTTTGCTGGGATTTTTTAAATGTCACATCTGTTCTCAAAGTGCATTTACTTAATTGACGTACAGTGCTGGATGGGATTCAGTACCTACCCACGTACTAGCTAGGTACAAAGCTGCACAGCTTGTCAGAATGTATTTGAAAAAGAAACGTGAGCATGGCAAGCTCTGGTGAAGTGGGAGATAGCACAGCAGGGTAATACCCATGGCAAATGATGGACACAGACTGGGTTTGGTGGTGTAGTATATGAGCAGAAGCCAAGGAACTCTTCCTTTCTGTGAAAAAAAACCTTCTTCTTTTGGAGACTTTTCCACCTAAATAAAAACAAAATCAATAATGTTGACATGTCTGATCTTTTCTCA
This sequence comes from Penelope pileata, assembly GCA_013396635.1. Taxonomy (NCBI): domain Eukaryota; kingdom Metazoa; phylum Chordata; class Aves; order Galliformes; family Cracidae; genus Penelope; species Penelope pileata. Next base: position 49,150 of record WBMW01005750.1, on the reverse strand, counting down.
TGTCCTTTAGATTTCCTGTACACAGGTAAATACTTCATTATGCAATATATTTTATATATAGCATACAGATGATGAAACTCAGCTTTTCCTCAGTGCCTTTTATTTCAGATATCAACATACTTAATCAGTGAGATCACCTATCATTCTCATTTCATGGGCTGGGAAACAGAGAAACAAAAATAAAATTATGTCACACAGGCCAGAAATGCAGTGGCAGAGCCCCAAGTAGAATTTAGATCTTGTTAGCTGTAGCCCAGTGGTCTATTTGCTAGGAAATGTTGCCTCCATCTCTTATAGTACAAAAATATAAAAACACAGAGCAACAGTTAAAAATACCAGAAAAGACTTGAAAGAAAACAACAGAAAAATGTAAAATCGTAAAATAAATTTGGAAATAAACTGTTTTCTCAATGGAAAGATAAAATGATCTATTCAAGTGTGACTTTCACATTCCACTGTTCTTTTTTTTTACTGAAACAATCCATGATCTAGATTCCTGTATATTCTGCTGATATTGATAGAACTGTATTTCTTTTCATTGCAAAAAATAATCTGAATTTTTGACCATTTTCTCTTGCTCTAGAGGAGGAAAAGAAAAGTATGTAAAGCCAATAGGACTGCTGACAGGCCAATAGTTTTTTTCCATTTTTTTCTTTTATTTAGTGAGCTTTACAAATGTGCTGTAGGCTTAGTTTATGGTAAGAACACATTTTATCTGACAAATCGTAACTGATGCAATATGATTTAAAAGTCTCCCCCATCATGCAGAAATTAAAATTGTCTCCCCAGGGACCTTCCCCACACCATAAAGCAGAGCCTTCCTCCTCATTAAAACATTTTGTTGTGGGAAAAATGACAATGAGCCATAAAATCTGAAGGGAAACGATTGCTGAACACTAACACATGCTCAACGATTTCAATAGCAGTGCACGTGGAGGCTGTCAATTGCACTTCAAGATGAGGAAATGAGCTTCGTGATCTTGTCCGGATGGAGGGCGATTTGAAGAGACATTGCTAGCAGAGCAGTTGAGCCCCAAAAGCCTGTTTTCAACACAGCAGCAGGAGATCCAGCAATCAACAGTCCAGTTACCTGTTTTTTTTGTTTTCAAAAGCATGTCTTACTGTCCCTTTGCTACCCCTGCTTGCTCTTTTCTTAAAGCTGATGAGAATAATTGTCAATGATGTTATTATTATGTACAAAAATGGCACAAAAAGAAGATAAAGGTTGCCTATTCAGGCATTCAGAAGTTAGAAAATAATGGGATTACTGTTGCCTTGACAACATTTCCCTCTCCTTCCCCTGCCCCCAGTTTAATTCCTGGAAATGGCTGAGCCACTTTGCTGAAACTCTGTAAAATAATTAAATAAAAGATTCAGCCAAAGAGAGACACCTGGGTTGGAAACTTCCCCCTCCACAAATCTGACAAAATGATAAACAAGTGAAAAGCAGGGTTTTAAGATCAGAAGAAGCAAGTGATGTTGATAGCACTAGTAGCTCCATCTGCATTTTTTATTTTGCTTTAATTTATACTACACACATCCCTGGGGGCTGCATTTGGTGCGTGTTCCTTTGTTCTGCAAAGCACAGGATCATGTAAGCAGCAGCAGAGGGCTCGGTTTCCTGCTGCTACTCAAGGAAGGAGGATTTCCCACACTGGGAAGGAGAAGACCAGGTGGAACTTGAGAAGGCTGCAATGACACTGGAGGCACAGTTTCGGGGCTTTTAGCACTGTGCGTCACACTCAGGTGACCTATGTCCAGCCTGAAATTATGTGCCTGACGCATGGAAAGTGCTCTGCCTCTCTGGAGAGCATCAGGGGGGCTGTAGGGGCCTGGAGCTGGCAGCCCCCGGGGCAGATGACAGCACCCTGTGACACCTGGTGCATCATCTGCAGCTGAGCTCCTGGTAAGGTCAGGCCAGAGACTGATAAATGGCGCTGCCTTGTCAGCACTGCTGTCATTAGCGCTGTTATCACCCTGCGAATGGGAACGTGAAGGAATTCATATTGATGCTGTTGCCAAAGCTGGAGAGCAAGTGGGAACAGGAGCCGCAGAGGTGACTGTTCACACCACTTACATTCTTCTGCAAATCAACTTGGTGTTTGGTTTGTAACCAAACAAATTTTGTAGCTGATCGTTAAATATTATTTCAGATTGATGGAATTTATAGGCTCTCTGATGATGATGAGGTTTGTTTCAAAGAAGAGACAAAACATTTCAGCATGCACTGGCATGACTAGAAAGCTATCAAATCATTGGCCTGGTGCAAAGCCCAGGGATGCTTTCAGGCCCCTTTTCTCACGCAGCCTGTCTGAGCTAATGGTGCAATCCAAAAGTGGCAGGTAAAACAGTGTGCATAGGGCTGCAAATGGACTCATCTGACCACTGTGATTTTTGACAAGTAATTTGACAGCTCTGCGAGGGGAAGGAGTGCTATGGTTTCTGTGATTTATCCACATTTGAGTACTCTGGGAAAAAATATCATGACTAAATTTGCATGTAATGACATGCATTTTAAAACCAATTTCAGTTGCATTATTATTTTTCTTCTTTTGCTTTTGTTTGGAGCACAGTCAGCCCTGTTGCTTAGGATTCCCACTCAGTGCCTTTCTGTGGGGACCTGGTGGGAACCAGGGAGCCTGGCAGCCCCTCCAAGTACCTCCATGCACAACTTCATGTTGTGGAACTCCAGCAGCGCTGGTGGAGTTTCATTAGCACGCGGGTGACATAAGGGGCTGGTCAATCAGGCCCATCAAGGTCTGGTTTGCAAACTTTATTCAGCTAAGATGTACTAGCAATTGGATCCACAGGTCCTAACTGTGAAGTCTGTGAAAATTATCTAAAGTGCCAAGCAAAGTCACCCATGACTGACTCATATATGGTGACTGGCTTATTCCTGTATGGGGTATACTGGGTGATACGGCTGTTGATGACCTCAGACAGAGCACTGTGGCCTTTTGGTTCAAAAACTTCTTCTTCAATGAGTTGTTCTGTGAATTTGGCAACCTCAGTATTCTATGAGAAGTGTTTAATTTCACAGAGGAAAACCTAAGGACATTTGATACATCTTGTTTCTGCAACTCTGAACCAATTACTTTTTGTCAGGTAACACCTGGTTCTTTTGTCAGTGGTGAGCAGTACTTTACGTTCTCTACTCTAAAATCTTTGGATCAGTTATGCATGGATGCAAGAAAATAAAACGCTATTATTCCTCTTCGCTCACTATCTGTCCTCTGTCCCTGCCATTTTCACACACATTTCAAAAGAAGATAGATAGTGTTCTGCTTTCCAGTCAAAATGTTAAAGAATACTTTTATCTGTCTAAAATACTCAATTTATGAATATGAGAGTGATAAGTTATATGAAGTATGCTATGGTCAAACTGCAAATTGTGTAATACAAAGAAGCAACCTCAGCAGAGCAGTCCAGGCATGCACCAGCTAAAGACATAGCCTATAAATTGGTGGTTAATAAATATGTAATAACATATCAGGTATTTGGCTAAGAACACCAGGCTTGTAACAGCTGCTGTAAAGTGGAACTGGTTGTTCTCAATCCAATGCATACATGTGCTTTCCTGTATTTTCTCTCAGGGAGTTGGATGGCTGCTCTATAGGTCCTAGTGGCCAAAACAAAAGCTTTCTCTGGTTCTGATGTTGATAGTCCAGGTTCTCTCCAACACCGTGATGGTTTTGAAAGCATAATGCAGATTGGTCTTGAGTAACAACTATTTTTTCTACAGAATAACACACAAAAATCCAAATCATACTGGAAATTTGGGAGCAAAATACATTTAATCAGGACATGTAACCTGGGAAATGCTCTCTTAGTTGTATTTCACATCAATGAAAGCTTTTCTTTGTCTGATTTGTGTGTAGTGAAACTTCACTGGAGAGATTACAGGAAGTTTTGGGGCAGAACTGAAGCTGAGATATAGGTTGTAGAGCTGTAAGGGTGTAGAGGGATTTTCAACCAGAATATTATTGAAAAAAATGTTTTAGATAAAATTATTTCCCCTTACCATGACTTCTGTCAGGGAAGACAACAGTGTAGCATGCTAGGGCACCCAGCAGCACTGAATGCCACAACAAAGGAAAACAGTACTTACACTGAAAGAGAAAATGAATTAATGACCTGGTTTAAATCAGGAAACTAAGTGTCATATTCTGTTCTTTGGAAGTAAAAATAAGAACTTTGATGAGTGGACATAGTAATCGGGGCCTTGGTTTTGTCTCGTCCAGGTGTAGCACCTCATGCCATACAGCTGCCCATCCATCTCGGCACAGTGCAGCCCTTTATTCATCCTGACTCGTGGGAAGGGATGTGGGGCTGCCAGGAGGGGAACTTCTCCCCTCCAGCACATCTTGTTGTTGTTCCTTCTGGACAACATTTCCTTCCTCTCATTTTCTGTTTCTTTCCTGCTTTTAAGTCTGCAATATCTTTTTTACAGCTATCTCCAACCCTCTTCCCTGTGATGCTGTAGGTGGGACTCAGCATTCATGAGGCCAGAGGAGCTGCTGTGGGGCTGGGTACCCCCCACAAAGCAGGACCAGAAAGGCAGGGGGTAATGCTCTGACCCACTAGTGCCATTGCTCAGGGAGGTCTCTGCTTTCCACTCTCACATGTGAATCCACACAGGAGGCTACAAGCCCAAGCCCAATCACTTCACATGGGGCTGAAATCATTGAGGTAAACACTTCAGTATTGTAAGGATTTGGGAACAATTACCCATCTGTTGTTACATCTAATAGCAATTCTGTTTCACAGTCTGTTGTAATTTACACCATGGTTATTATCATAACTGAATAAATGACTCTGGCTTGTCTTTGAACTCCCAGCTCTTTGTTGCCACCTCCCAGCTGAAAGGCAGTTACTTGCCATATAATTGCTCTTAATGTGTCTGAGAGCAAAGTCACACAAACTTAAATTGCTGCTGAAGGTTTGCTTGTTTGACTTTGTCCTCAAAGGGGCGAGAATGTTTGTACAGTAAGTCATGCCTGTCAGCTGGGAGGAAGTAAACACCTGCTGGGAAACAGTTGGAGCAGATTTTAAACCTCCTTTTCAGTGCCCTGGCCATGTGTTGGCTCCATATCCATGCTGGTGCAACGTCAGCAAGGCTAGGTCTGATCACCACCCTCTGTTGTGCTTTGCATGGAGAACAAGGGACACTGGGGGCACCGTTGCCCTCTTCCTGCTGCAGCATGATGTGGAGTGGTGAGGCAAAGCAAGGTTTCTGCCCCAGCACTGCTCTTCTCCCTGGTGCTGCATTTCACAACTCCAGTTTGCTCTTCCTGTTTCTCGTACATGAACCTCCAAGATGAGAAACTCCCTGTACAGCTTGGCAGGTTTCCTCCTGATCCATCAGCCAGACAGACGTTGGCTTCCCTTGGGAGAGCAGGTAGCATCAGCTGGTTGGATCACCCGACAGGCATGGTCACATGCAGAGGCTAAATCCAAATGTGAAAATCCAGGGTGTATTTAAAATATTTATCCAGGGACCTAAAGAAAGTGGGAAAGTGGGCCATTGATTCAGTTGCAAGGCTGAGCCTCTTGAAAGTTATTTCAAGGATGTCTCTCACAGTTACAATAGATACCTGCTTTCAATATTCACAGTTCGTTTTTGCTGCAGTGTGCAATGTTTATTATCTCCTTTTGTCTTTTCCTGTCAGGAGTCTTCAAGCACTTAATTCTGCTCTGATTTTTGATTTCTTAAAAAGAGGCATGCATCTCATCCATATCTGAGGAACAACATCCCACCTCGTCTGTTGACAATAAGAAATTGCAATAACTGATAAGAAAATGCAGGCTATACCGCTTGCTTTGCTGTAACTTACGGGCAAACTTGAAATTCTCAGATAAATTTGAGCAGATTCTTACCTTTGTCACAAGAAGCAGAGATCTGAAGCCTGCCGAGGCCAATTAGGTGGTTATTGACTTGGAGCACTTTGAATCAGCTCCACAAATAGCACCATTAGCCAGAGTGGCCCAAACACCTCTCCTGTCTGCATGTGTTCAGCAATCTGTCGGCATCCCTCTGAAGATGCAAGTTTAGCTTTGCTCTCATTTTCTCCTAGGTGAAGGTGAGATCAAGCTGTATTTATTTTTAGGTGTAGTATACCTACATTATTACAAAATACCCCTCTCGTTTCACACAGGCTTGCAGGAAACTAAGTGGAACACTGCCAAACACACTGAAGTTTTTTGCCATTTATTGGTGATGTAAGAGAAGAAATAATCTATTTTATGTTTCACTGTGTTTGTTTATCATCTGATTTATTGCTCCTCTGTCATGGCTAATTACTTTAATTCTAGTTCTAGGTCTCAAAATGTATGAATAAAACATGTTCATGTATACTATCTAGGCCAGGTGTCACAACACAGTGCAGATATCCACACAATAGAATGCTTCTGATTGTAATTACTATGGGAATAGATATGCTGTTTATATGAAAAATCGATAAAATATTAATCAGATAAAGCAAGACAGCAGCTGGCCATGATATCAACAAGACACATGTCTTACAATGTGTTCATCTCTCTGCAAACAGGAAGGGCACCTTCGCGGTATCAGTAGATGTACCCTGTCACCAAAACAGCCAAAGTCACCAAAATGTCACCATGCGAAGCTCTTCAAGCAAGGGTAGGTGCATTTACTACTCATCCCACTCAGTGACTGATTTGTCTTGCTTTTCCTACTGAAAACATACTTTTCAGTCACGTCAGTGAAGCTTTTTTCTGCCTGAGGTGGGCAACAATGAAGTGCCTGAGGGCAAAACAAAACCCCCCAAAAATAATTTAGGCTCTTTCTAACTTCATTATAATGTGTTAAAAAAAGTCTCACAACTTCTTTTTCTGTGTTTTGCTTTGGGAATATCAGGAATATCAAGACAACACACACACTTGTATCCTCTCCCAGCCCTTCTGGGCCTGTTTATATTTTAACTCTGCTTCTAAAAACAGTGGTTACAGAAACAAATGCCCAAACTGCACGTGGCATAGTCAAAGAAAACATAAAGATTCCTACTGCAGAAGTGGACACAGCCTTGACTGCTCCACTGCTGTAGGTGTTTGGGTGATGGATGAGCCAAAAGCTTTCATCTTGTGGCCCAGGATCAGGCTCTGCTGGGAGGCCAGGCCTCTTCGGACAAGAAGCATCTCTTGGTGCCCTCTCAGCACCCTGGGTGCTGACCCTTACACAGACTGAAACATCTCCCTGGTGATTTGGATCTCAGGGCCTTTCCTGTGTTGTATTTTGCAGAAAAGTGGGGTCTGGAGTGAGGCAGGCTTTGTTCTGCTCCTGAAAGTGGAGCTCTCCTCCCATTTCCCCTCACAGATCCCTTTGCAGGATATGTTTTTATTGCACCCTCGCTCTCTTCGGTTCATGCAGAGTTACTCATTTCCTGACTGTACGTGACCAGATGCGTGGCTGCTGTTAGTAGTGTAAATCCTTAGTCTTCAGCTGAACCAAAAATCAGCTTGTAGTGTTTGATGTGCTGTGCTAATGGGACAGGGCTGGTCTGAAATTTCTGATTTGCACAAAACCAAACACTTTGTCTGTGCCTCTAGGAAATAACAATAACTCATTAACATCATGACCTTATGCTTCTTTTTAAATACAGATGTTATTTGATGTGCAGCTCAAGGCTGGTTCTGAAAATACATTTTTTGTTCCTTTTCTGTATAAAACTGAGTAATGTGTCTCCCCGAGTCTTATTTTACTCAAGCTCCAAAGGTTGCTCTGATATCAGCTGCAGGGGTGAGATGTAATCTGGATGGCTGTGAAATCCCCTTTGACAGTCACAGCAAAAGTGATATTACTCTTCCAAAAAAAAAATAAAAATTCTTTCTTAGCATATAGACGGTTTCTGTTTTGTAGTTGTCACTGTGAAACTCAAACACTTCAAACAAAGAGTCTGTGGAGGCAGTCTGCAGAGTCCACAACCCCCCACCATTTCCATTGATGACTAAGGGAATGGTGGGGTGTGTTTGTGTGAAAGTGGAGAGAATGGAGGAAAAACACTATTGCTCAAGAAGAGCTCTGAAGGAACCGGGCAGGGATTTTGTCCCCATTAGTCCTCATCCTTGTGATATATGATGAGATTGGGTACAGAAAACAGAAGAAAACATGCTGATAGTAAGGGGATTTTTCTAAAAATGTTGGGAATAGTTGCATGACTTGCTTTTTGTGGTCTCAGATCTTGTTCTTGTTAAGGTTGGTGAAAGTGGACAATTGAGACTGAGATCCAAAGGTCAGCCAGTTGAGAGGTGGTAGTCCCTGAAGGTGAATCCTGGTTATGTGAGGAACAACTGGGTGGCAAGGGAAGTATCTCAATCTGTTACAGGAACTTGGACAAACAAATTAGATTACATGCCTAACTTTCAAGCAACTACAGTTTACTGAGATAAATCTCAGTCTTTCTTACAGCCAAAGGCTGATGCTTCAGCCTACTGAATTTGGGGTCCAAACATGTTTTGCGCAGGAAGCCCAAACTCCCCCTAAATTACGTGAGACCGTGTGTGGCAAAGCCAAGATATCAGTGTTCTCATTAAAACTTACCTAGAAGTACTGGGACACTTAGGTACTTAACTGCATCTATTTTAGCACAAAGCTTAAGATGTTTTCATCATGCCTGAGCAATCCCTACAGAATTAGTTTTTCTGGAATATGAAACCCTATTGGACTGTGTAAACAAGCCTCATTCAGCTGAATGCAAAGCCTAGCTACAGTTTCAATTTCTGTAAATTATGCAAGGATATAAATGATGAGTACATCAGTAAGCTAGACCAGAGGCTGATTCATTCATGTATTGATTCATGCATCGTTTATCTTCATGCCTTGCAGAAAAAAAACAATTAAAATGGTTACACTAAGCTATAAAACTTGAAAGTGGTGGTTGAGGGGGAAGCGTGATCTTCTGCTTGAAGAGTGGCAAATGAAGCTATAGGTTGGATATTAACCATCTTCTTATTTGCATCCCTTTAAATGTTTCTCAGTTGTGTGTAACCTAAGTGGGAAAAATAATTAGCTTGAAATGTAGAGGAAATCCACTTTGTATTTTATTGCTTTAATGTTGTGTGTTTGTTCAATTCCCTTTCTTCTTCCTACCTCAAAAATCCAAAGTAGAAAAAGATATTCATATTTTTAAGTCTTTGTGACAACAGAAATAATAATAGTAAGAATGTGATCAAGCATATTTGGTATAAATTTGCAGTAGAGAGTATAGATGGACAAGCAGGAAAACTAAGGAACGAGGACATAAAGGCAAGAAACAAAGAAGAAATAACAAAGAAAATATATCCATCTCTTGCAATCATCAGCCAATCAGAATGCAGGAATGACATACAATTTTCTTTGGTGCGTGGGAGAGTAAACCATAATTCTGCACTCCCATTATTTTTGATGATAAAATGTTGTAGATATAGAAAGGGTAATTATTTTTTTTTTTATCTTGAAAAGCTTTCGAGAAACAAAATATATCACATCAACAGACTGTACATACAGGCAGTTTCTTGAATCATGAACTGTTTATCTGTAAGCTTAAACACAAATAAAGCCCACTTACATAAAAGCAAACTGCGTAATGGATCTGCTTCTGGTTCTTTCGGCTTCTATTTTCATTAGCTAATGCAGACACTGAGAAAACTGTATGTTGTTTGTCATTAAGCATGCTTTAGTCATCTGCCATTTTTGCATTTTTTTGATTGTCTACTGCTAAGCGAAAGGAAAGCTCTGTAATGATTGTACATAAGAAAAATAACTCCAACACTATGCTGTGGAAAGCTGTGCTTGCATATAGCTTCATCTTCACCACCCCCAAGTTATTAATTTCTTTACTCTGGTGGAATAGTTTCAAGCACATTAGTAATACCTACTTTCATGTATACAGTTTTCACTTCATAGGTTGACTGTCAGTGTAACTCTGCACACCTGGAGTGATTTTAACCCAACATGTCAAGGTATAGTGGTTGTTCAAATCGCATGCAACAAATTTTGCAAAATTTGACTGCCAAAACTGATTCAAAGGAGAAAACTATTTTCAAAGGCAAAAGACAAGTAAAGCAAGGTCTAAAATACGAACGCTTTCCCCACCCAACCTTTTTTTGTTTGTTTGTTTTATCTGATTACAGATGAGAACATAGGGCTGAATTTGTTTCAGAATTGCAGAGAGCTCTGACTCCTTGCAGCCCTCCGCAGCATGGCAGTCTCACAAATGCCATCCTTTATTGATGTTTGAAATGGAAGTCTCTCATGCCAGTTGAAGTCTAAAAATTCTTTTCAAAAAGCCCAAAATAATCTTTTCAAAATGCTAGCTGTCCACTCTAAATTTTTTCATAGACCAGGAATACATAATGTCTATTCGTTTAACTTAGCAAACAGTATATAAACAGTCTGTATGCCAAGAGTTGATTCAGTTTTATCACTCTCAGGAAAGGTAAAAATGATGCAGTGGCAGCATTTCCTCTCTCTCTGCAGTGTGGCTGCCATCAGTAGGTGTTCTGTAAACACTCTTGAAAACCATCACACTGCCTTTTGATGATATAATGCAAAATATATACCTGCCAAAATACCAGATAACATCAAGTAAGAATATTCCCCTTCCACAGTTAGCCTTTTTCCTCAACTTTCAGAGGAAAATCAATTCAATTCTGTAGAGAGCAGTTTTGCAAATTTCCCATAATGAGAGAAAGAAAATAAAATGCCTGAAGAGCAGAAAATCGAAATGCTAAACCTTTGATCCTGGATTTGAAGCTAATCTATACAATTAGCAGTGCTTTTTGTCACAAAAGAAAGAGTCATGGGAAGAAAGGATGATATACAGCACAAAGAAGAGATCTGGGGAAAGATTGAGAAAATGATGCTTCAATCATCTTCACAGCCGCACAAATGCTTCCTAAAGATTAAACAAAGCACATGAAAAAATGTGAGAGAAAGAAGGAGAACAGCAGCAAGCAAACAAACACTTCTAAACAATTTCCTCCAGGTTATCTCACTGTAGGCAAAATGTAATGCCGTCCCATCAGGGAGGCAATGTTCAAAGGAGAGGTTCTCAGTGTGCAGGAGCCATTATAGGGATGCGAATTTGGATTCCGGCTGTATCTTTTGTTTACTGACTTCTTCCTGTCTTGACAGGTTGCTTACAGCTCCAGGATAGCATTCAATGGCTATTTGTTAATGCAGATTCCCATAACCAAGAAGAACTTCTTTGGCCTGGCAGGCCCAGTGCCTGGGCTAGGTGCTGTCAGAGAAGGAGGTGGTTTAATGCATCTGCTCTGATGAAGCAGAAACATCCACATGAAGAGAGGCATGTGCGTGATGATCCATAAGTACCAGTAACCTTTCCCTGTGCTGGCAGGACTCACAGAAATAAAAAAAGAGCCTTGAAATCATCAGCTTTAAGAAAGCGTTGAGCTGTCTTGGAACCTTTGCTAGTCCTGCCTTACGACCGCTGGCTCCTTTGTACATGGCTGACAGATGAAGTCTCAAGGTCCTGGTCTCAGACACACTGTGCATTGACTTTGTCCTAGATGCTCATGTAGGGATATTGCAGACTATCATCAACTTGAACTCATGTGGAGAGCAAAGACCTCCTCTCTCAGACCTTTTCCCCTCTCTTAATAAGAGATGAAACACACACACAAATATTTTTTAAAAAATATTTGGGAATGTACAGCTGATATATATTGATGATGGCTCATAGAGATGTCAGATTCTCACTGAGAGAATGTCTGTGACTTTCTTTCAGTGAGGACTTATGTGGAGCCTTTTATCCCTCATCTGGAGGAATACTAGTCAAGATAGTTTGCAGCTTAGACTGGAGCTGAAAAGAATCCCAATCTGAGATTGCCAGCAGTGAGCTAGTGGCTGCAATTCTTTTCTGTAAGGAGGCAGGAATGAAAGTAGGGCAAATTTTTTGTGGTTTGTTTCACTTTTTCTTTTTTGACTTCACGATGTTTAGTGACTGAATTTTATGAATGATTTCTGATTCCTTACTCAGTCTTCTAGCAAGTGTGATTTTTCTCTGGGGAATAATACTGAAATGTATATAAAATGAAAATATTACCCTTTTACTTAAAAGAATATTCAAAGAGAGTGGACATCTGTGTATCCATTTTGTTTAGCAGAAACTGGCCATTCTAACTTTCTGTTTCATGATTTTCACAAGTTAAAAAAAAATCATCTCTTTAACTTGATTACTAAAAAGACATTCATGCAAATAAAAGGGATTGCTGTTAGAATCTGTACAATGATGAATAAACATCTACAAGAAATGCTCATTATGAAATGGTGTTTCATGAACTTATTGCTCAGTATCCTGTAATAGGCTGCTGGGCTGAGCATGGTTGCAGGTAGGTAAGACCTCATTTAGAGAAAAACAGAACTACCGTATTCCAAATGTTCCCCAGTTGCTGCTATTAATTTTGTGATGTCCTGTTTTATTAGAATACGCTTTTGGAAAAAAAGATTTTTGACTAGCGGTTGTCCTTATGCAAGTCATAGTCCTCCAACACTTTGACCCCTATCAAAATTGCTTTGCTGATCTCTCACAGCAAGCTGACTGGCAGTTCCTTGCCATCTTCACAAAAGATGCAATAAATGCTCTGACTGTGGATCTTCAGTGGGGATCACCATCCTGGAGAACTTCACCTTATTTTAATAGCTCTGGAGCCCTGCTGCCAGCACCAAGGAGCAGCTCCAGTCTACTTACTGACTTTGCTCTGGAGTGATTTGAAATATGTCCACATACTGCTCATGTGCAGATACCTTTATCAAAATAATTTTTTGCAAATTGTCCTGTGACAAAGAGATGTGTTGGACAGAGGTAGCCCAGAGTGAGAGGCTTATAAAGGGCCTGGAGCATCTTGCTTATGAGGAAAGGCTGAGTGAACTGGCTCTGTTCAGCCTGGAGAAGAGAAGACTGACAAAGGATCTTATCAGTGTTTATAAATATCTAAAGAGCAGGAGGCAAAGGAATAGGGCTGGGCTCTTCTCAGTGGGGTGCAGAGATAGGACAAGTGGTAATGGCCATAAACTGGAACACAGAAACTTCCACACAAACGTGTAAGAACTTCTTCATGGTGCGGATGACGGAGCACTGGAACAGGCTGCCCAGGGAGGTTGCGGAGTCTCCTCTGGAGATATTCAAGACCCATCTGGACGCCCATGTGTGTGACCTGCTGTAGGGAGCCTCCTTTGGCAGGGAGGTTGGACTCGATCTCTAGAGGTCCCTTCCAACCCCTGCAATTCTGTGATTCTGTGGTTCTCATGACTCATGCAGGGTAATGGGTAGACAGAGCTATCTACTAAGGCTCCTTCTTGACTGGTAGATCTTCTTTCCTTAGTTGACAGCATAGTTTAGTCCTTTGCATTTCTAATGACAACTTCTTTCTGTATTGTGCTTGTGATGTTACACAGCTTGCCAGCAAAGGCTCTGTGATCCCCTAACCAGTACGGTGAAACTAATGAATTCTGTAATTTAAGATTCTATGACAGTTCTCAGCTGGTGCTAGAAATGAGGATTGGTTTTTCTGCCAGCAGACTACAGGATACATAGAGTAGGAGGAAATAGTCTCCAGATTTCCAAAGCAAATTAGGGTACCCAGAGATGGAATTCTGAACATGAATGCAAACTGTTCAAAGCACGTTTAGGTATCCATATGCCATTCAGCCAAAGTACTGAAGTGTGCCTCCAGTGGCATTCCTTTGATGCTGGTGAAACCATGGAGGCTTGAGGTTACGTGGGTTATTTATGGACATTGCGCATTGAAAAATGGATGAAACAGATGACATTTGAAATTTCTCATAAATTTAATCATAACTCTCAGCTTTCTGGCTTAAAAAAGTTATTTCTGAGTAACCGGACCAATCTGAACCAGCCTTTTTGCCATAACACTACTTATCTGTGCTGCCTAATGCATTGCAGCTTAATGAAATTTGTTACCTGTAATATAATCAATCACTGTAGAAAATATAGAATAGCACTCCCTTTTTCTAATGGGATTTCTCAATGTATTTTTGTTTATTTTCTCCTATAATTTGTTTAATTGTCATTTTACTTTTAACTCTACTGGACTCCAATTGCAAAAGGATCAACGGACTTTTCCCATTTAAACCAGCAGACCCATTATATTGCTTCTGGATAAGGCAATTTGGAAGTTAGACAAGCTGTTTGATGGCAGCTTTGACAAGCCATGTAAAGATCCTTAGCTTTCTGAAATTACTGAGTCAGTCTGAGCTACCAAACTGACTGAATTGGATACAGATTTGCCAGCACTGTGGAGATAGCTTGGCTACAGCTGGTGAGGATGTATCCAATGGGGTCATGCAGCAGCTCTTTGCTGCATCAACACCTGACATGCTCTGGCACCAATGTGCTACATCAGAACCAGTCTGGTCCCCAGAATCTGGTACCAATCTCACATAGTGATTTGGTTCCTCTGTCACCTCCCAGGAAGTAAACAGGGCATGGGCTGGAATGGCCAATATGTGCTGAGTTATTGACTAAATGTACAGAGTTCAGCTCACTGCATCTTGTGAGCAGCTTGGGCTTTCTGTAGTTGGCTCAGATTGGGGCATTGTCTGATATAAAAAAGAAAACAATGTTTTCATTACAAGCTATGGTCATTGCCAGCATGATCCTCTGCATTGCTCTGAGGCAAGCAATATAGCCTGGGAACAGCATGTTATCTCCTCTGCTGCGGGCTTATGGGGATTATTTTCTTCATTATTTCTAAAGTTACTTGACAAGGGAGTCAGAGACATCAAAAATGAAGTTTAAGAGCTGTTTGTTTTTACCTCTCCTCCTTGTTTGTGTTTATTTTGTGGATAGTCAACAAATAGCAGGTAGCAACAGAGCATGGACAGAACGATTAGCAGGCAAAATCGAAAGCCTGCTGCTGCCTTCCACTGCCTCTGGCAGCAAAAAACAGTGACTGCAGATTCTAGTTTGGTATAAGCTGAGATACTGTGTCATAGCAGAAGGATATATTTCATGTATGGTTAATTTATATGGACTAGAATGTACAAACAAAATCTTTTCTTATTTGGAAAAAAGTTCACATAAAAATGGCAACCAGTTAATGAAGCAGAGAGTAATCTCATTTCACATGTGAATACTTGGCATGCTAAGGAAGGGTATTGCACAAAGACTAACTTTAGCTGGGGGCTAAACTCTAACAGGAAAAAAAACAGGCTTTTCTAGGGACAGCCTGAAGAGACTTCTGGGTGCTCTGAACCTTGCACTGGGGATGGCAGGCTCCCACTGACAAAGGAGAAAGCCCAACATGACCAATGCTGCGTGCCTGCAGCCACCATTGAAGGGACTCCACTATGACTGTAGTTCTGAGCCAAAGCACATTCAATACAGCAGTCAGTGTCTGTGTCAAAGTCTGTACATTTTGCTGTGCATTTCAGCAGCAATTGTATTTAAGGTATGTAAATAACGTTGTCAGAACAATGAACCAACAACACTTCCTAGAAATATAGCAGAGAACACAATTCTGGCACAAACCCTTTATTTTTAAGTTTTCAGAGTGAGATTTTTTTTCCTTTTCTATTTTAAAACAGCTTCCAAACAGCAATTCGTGCCAGGAAAAACAGAGCCATTCTCTCAATGACAACAATGCTCATTGTGTTTTCTGTAACAGATGCCAGGATTTTATCACCAGGCCAGACATTAACCCCCTTGGTATCATTCTGAAAGGAAGCATCCGTGCACCCCACTGACTTCTATTCCCTCTGGTGCTTCATTATGCCTCCTACCTTTAAAGCTTCATGCGTACTTCCTTGCCTAATACATCAAGAAGATCTACAGATCTGACCTTACTTTTTTCCTCTCCTTTTGAAAGGGAGAATTTGTGCTTTCTGGCTTCCCATGTGACACGCATAAGAAAAAAACAGAACTATTTCTTGATTGTTGTTGTTTGTTTTCTTTTTTCTTCTAAACAAAAGGAAAATGTTTGGATAAGCAAGCCTTAAAAAGCTTTCCGTTTACTGGACAATTATCACCAGAGCATTTCCACAGAGGATGCATCTTCCCCCAGAAGTATCCATTCAAACGATACCTCTTCCAGTCAACAGATTTCAACATGTGAAAATCTGAGACCAGCAATTATATATTTATGATATGGAAAAGCTCACTGGAAGTGGTCCCAACATCCCTTCTACGTGTAAGATACTGTAGTCACACAGTGTCACACAGATGTGGAAGGAAAGCCTCTGCTGCTGACTCCCTGAGCACCACAGTGAAGAAGCGAGGCTGATCCTCCAGCTGCCAACTGGTTTCAGCAAGAGGAATCTGCTTCACTGAGCATGTATTTCTCCATGTACTTGGCAGTAATGCATCTATAGGACCAATTCTAAAAATACTGAAATGAGAGGCTTATGCAACTAGCACTGTTCCTCTGAGGGGAATTGTTTGACATGCAACAGTGTCAGTCAACAGTGCTAAGTATGTGCTTAAGACAAACTTCTCTTAAGTTCTTAAGACAAATCTTTGGTTGCAAAAGGCAAACTGTCATCATCATTAGTTCTAATTATTACTGTGTTCCCATATGGCATTTTCCTTTAGATTTCAAAGAGATGGTTTGGATCTATCTAGGTTATCAGTGTTTTTGAAGGGAAAGATGGAACGACTTGTAGTTTGAATAAAACTTTTTTTTTTGATAGAAGAACTTTTTCCTTTGAGTACTGTAGAAGTAAAAGCAGATGCTGTAGAGGCCTTTACCATTGTTCATATTCAAGACTGTTGAGGACAGCTAGAATCTCCTCTTTGCAGTACATACGATGAAAAAGAGAAAGAAACAAAAGGAAACTGGATGAAACTCAAACATTCTCATTTAGATCTGCAAGAGCATAACCAGGTGCAACACAAAGTTAGCATGGGGAACTCAGAGTCGCAAGGTGTTATACCAAAATAAAGTAATGATTAGGATTCAGAGAGGAAGGCTCAGAAGCAAAAATATCATTTGCAGTCACTCTGGGTAGGATAACAATTATCTGTCCTCATACTTCAATATGTGAGTTGATTACCAGCTGGGGAAAGTTTTAAATTTCCCCTAGAGCAATGGTATTACACAATTATCAAGTACACCATAGGGAATTCAATGTTTTCCTCTGGAACATCTGCCATAAAGCATTGCCTGAAAAAGGATATGGAACCAGGCAAATCACAAGTCTATTCCAGTGTTAATAAGTCCCAAAATAATTTTAGAAGGATTATATATACTACCTCTGCAAATACTTAAGATGGGAAGGGCAAGATATGGTTGTGTGTATGCGTAATGGTGTGGGTGTTTGAAAGGGTGCAGAAGGACTATATTTGACTTCTTTTTTTTTAATTAATTAGAAGATAATTTGAGCTTGATTCAGGCATACAAAAGGATATTAATCTATCAGATTAATATGAAAATATAGACCTGCTGTGTTAGCTACGCTAGACTTAAGGAGAAGAAAGAAAGATTTTAGAAATGAATAATTAAAACAGCATCAAAGTAATATAGCCCCTGATTTCTATTAATCTATTGATACTGTTGCTGTTGCTCTTATTATTTCTACTTAGACAGATTCATAGCTGCTTTTATCATCCTTCTATGTGTCTTATCAAGTTCTGGTGTGTGCAGCAAAGCTGATAAGAAATGAGAAATGCCACCCCTGGGATCTCCATGGATTATTTTTATGCACGGCTGTTCAATGACAGCCAGTCACAGAGGCTGGAAAGTAGTTTTATTGTTCTGATGGGGCAGCTGCTATTCCTCCACCAATAGAGTAGAAAAGGATGCACCTGCCATCGTGTGACAGATTGAAATTTAATTTCTTGCAATTTTCGGACTGCATTGATGTGAAAAGGGGCCATCTTCAGGGGATCAAGAGGCCAATGAAAGAAAAGAAAAAGCAGGGAGTAAATGACCTCTTGGCCTCTGAAGCAGATGCTGAAGTAAGAAGTAGAGCCACACAAGAGAGCATGCAGGAACTGTAGGGGATAAATTGTTCTCTGAGAGTAGCAGGGAAGCCTGAGATAGCTCAAGTTTGCTGCTTTTATCTTGTCTCAAGGACCTTCACAAAGCCTCTTCCTGGGAGGTGAGAGCATTCTGCCTCCTGGTGAGAGGAGGATGTCAAGAGCAACTCCCTAGCTTACCAATAACGTAAGAGATCTACAATGCCTTGTGTTCCTAGAGTCAATCTGCTGCAACATTCAGCCTTGCTTTAAATGCAATCTCTCTTCTCTCCTCGAGGAACATAAAACAATTATGACTTTTATATTTCATGCTCCAGTCTGCATTATGGTCCCAGGCTGCCTTCTGTCGTCAAGGTCTTTGGCCTGAAAAAGTCTTACTTTGAGAGCAACTGGGACCAGTGGTCGGTTGGGAGCATCTATCAAGTTCTTTTTGCTCAACCTAGATCTTCATTCTTCCTACTGTTGTTATTCTTCATTTTTAATTCTGCCTTTCTCCTTTAGGGTATCATTTTTGCCCAGAGACAATGAAGAAAATATCAAACCATCACTCATATGTACATTCAAGTCTCAGCAAACAAGACGCAAACAAAAAGAACCTAAACCATATTTTCTTGAAAACAAAAGAACAAAACCAACTTTACATAATAGTTCTTAAGCATGCTCTTTGTAATGTTAGTTTTGGTTCCACTTTACTATCATGCTTGCACTGGCTTTATGGACAGTCATATATTTAAGCAGATTCATAACTTAATCACAAAGCTATACAGGAAAATAAATAAATCAACTTGTTTAAAAACCAAGTTTGTATCAGGTGTAAGACTTTTACCAGAAAAGTACCTTGTGCTTTATGCTGAAACACTTTACTTACTCATTTAGTCGGTTAAAAGAGAAGAAGCTGAACTATATATTGCCTCTATTTATAATTTAAATTTGGATATGGTCACGTAAAATAGTGTGTTTGGGTTCTACTGCATGTGATGAGCTAAAATTATATTGCCTGGTGGTTAACCTGTGTATATAAGCAAGCCTGAGCTCCATTTTCCATTATGAAACAGATCATCACCTCTCACTATTATCTGGATTTTGATCACTTGACAATAATTTTGTTTTCAGCCATCAGTAGCTGTATGTAACGGCATATCTTGTGTGGGTATGCCAGACAAACAACATTACTTAGTAACTGTTTTTATGTACTGTCTGGCGTAATCTAAGAATAGCAGCTTCAGTCTAAACAGATTCCGAACAGTGACTTATTACCCAGACACATCTATGAATAGGGCTACGTGAAGGACTGATCGTTCATTTTAAGTACTAAATATGATTGAGAACAAGATCTGAAGAGTCATGTGCAGCATCTGAAGGTGAATCTCCCTCCAAGGAGAATATCCTAACTAGTAGAGTATAGAAGTCTGAGGGGCTGATTTCTCTCAGTCTGCGCCAGATAAAGTAATTCTATCTGTGAATTAATGGGGAAGCACTGGTGCCTCTTTCTTCCCAGAAAATTATACAGCTGAGTGAGCGACAGGTTACAAAGGGAATTTGAATACTCTGTATTGCCTTATAGATTTTAGGCAACAATTTCCCTCATTCTTTGGGATGTCTCATTTCATTATTGGGTTGCCTAAGAAATAAGTGAGAGATCCACCAAGTCAGTTGTGCCAGCTTAAGTTAGACATCCTGCTATCCTATATTGCCATCAGAGATCTGCCCAGAGGGAAAGGCATGCTTCCGAGGGCTGATCCTTAGTCCTGAAGTGCTCACCTACTGCACTGGGCAACTAACTCCCTCTCTGTGCACACACACACACAGAGCTGCCTGCCAGCCCATTGGAAACTGCACATGCAGTGACACATATGAATGAGAGATAGACTGACAGGCCCACAATACTTGCCTTGGTCTATTCAAGAAACATCATAAAAGAGTGACATTGAAGGATGCTTTTTAGGGAAAAAATGCAGTGGCTAAGGCATGTGTGAGGAGTGGAGATCTTGCAGGCAGTTCTTACGCAGGACTGTTCATGGAGGCAATCATCTTCTAATAGAGTCCACTTAGTCATATCTTATCTTTCTTTTAACCTCTTTAACATAACATCCTTACAGAACTTATGCTGCTGTACACAAATCCCATTTTCCCCTCTCCACCCCAAAGATATCACCTTTGTGGTTGCTTTCTCTACCTCCACCCATTGGGGAGTCCTCCAAACGAGCAAGTAAAGGTACTCAGAATAAGACAGGTAAATAGCACTGTTCAGTGATTCTGGGAAACAGCAAGGATGTCTGTATGTTTCCAACAAATGTCCACAATCTCTTATGTGGAGTTGTAGAATTGAGGGGCCAGTAGTGAAAAGCATGCCAACTCTTTGCAGATGCAGGTTGTATTGTCAGAAAAGATTAAGGATTAAATCAAGGTTATTTTTTCCCTCTTCTCCTGAAGTATTATAAAAAGACTCAAGCTTTCCTGTCTTGTTAAAGCCATCCCAGAATGCAATTGTTGAATGTCACAGATACCTGCATTTCTTGTATATATATGCTGTTTCAGAGTGCTCTGAGGTAAGGTCATTGTAAATAGATTGTGTCATTCTGACAAAACGCTGGGAATGAGAGCTCTTCTAAGAATATGGCATTTCCACATACGTTTTATTATAGGGATGAAACTTGCCTCACTTTGTTCATGTCCCCCATGGCTGAGGGAAGTACAATCAGCATATCTTACTGATACAAATTTGATTTTTACTTGTGTTTTGAAACTCACTCTTTGTGTTTATTCTTGATGATTATTTTCTATGAATATGGTGTAGACCTTTGAATGTGCAAAAAATACCTCTGATGTGTCCAAGATCAGCATGTATACATTAAAGATTTCTTTCATGAATCAAAGCAAACTGCTGGAAGGAAGCTGCTATCTCATTCTACAGTTGTTGGCGTTCTCCCATAGTGGAGTTTTCCCTTTTGGATTACATTAGATGTTGCAATATGTATATCATCTGAGTGAAAGGAAGTTCATAGAAGAAGCACAAGCACACAAAAGAGCAGATTTGAGCAACTGCCTTTATCAGAACAAGGTTTTAATGCTGAGAAAAAATACTTTGGAAAATTACCTAAGCTAGATAAAATATTTTATCTGAACTTTGCTATGGAGCAGTATTTTATGAAACAAAAGGTGGTAGCTGAAAGGAAAGATAGAATGTACACTGATAGGTTTACTGGATTTGAACAGTGTATTTAAAACATGACTTGAGTACAAACAGAAGGCTGGCCTGTGGGAAGCTACGATTGGAAAAGTTTGCTTGAAAAGTGATAAAATTTACAACTTTCTGAAAGCAAAAAACCTTTCAGTTCTTTTCTAAGAGCGGCAGCTGAGCAGCAGGTAAGAACTGCCAGAGAGTAAAATGGAGATGTGCAGTTCGGACAGTGGGCTGCTGGCACTGGCCTCTACACCTACAGAGAATCGGGTTAGCAATTTTGTCCCACTGGCTATTTAAGCAGGTAAACATCAGAATTTGCATGTCAGTGCAGGGGGAAGGCCCAGGACAGCTTCGCGTTACTCCCGGGCCATTCCCAGTTGCAGTCACAGATGTTTTGAGTGCTGCTCCACCAAACAGACAGCTCTGGCTGTCGGCCCTCTTTGGAAGAGTGTCTACTTCAAAGACTTCTAGAGCAGGGAGAAGCCAGAAAATCCAGAAAGATGCAGACAGGCTATTTAAACAGTATGGTACTGTCAGAGTAATAAACAGGAACTTTCATATCTGCATTAATTAGATTTCCTTTATTTTAAGAAAATGCTTTTTCTGAAAAATTCAAAGCATTGTATGAAATGATCATGTGTGTAAAAAGAAGTAGGAAGTAGGAAAACAGTTCTGAAAATCGATATTATTGTGGTATGAATATTCAAAACTCAAAATCAAGAGATTCTTTCTGTTAAAATCCTGTTCCTTTCTGAATATAGTTCGAATCACGCCAAAAATCTTGCTTTTTGACTAACCTCAGAATCTCTAAATTGAAAAAAATTATGAAGGGAAGACATGATTCATGATTTCCTGATCAACTGTAGGTACCATAAAGCTGCTCTACTGCTATGACTCTTTCTCATTAATGCAGCATTTTTGGAAATCCTTGGGAGGCAGTATTTCCTCTGAGAAATACTACCTTTTTTAAAGACTCGATCTCAGAAGGGAGATGTTTGGTTCATTCGTAGCTGTAGCCATTACATAAAAGCTCAACTATGTTACACTAACTAGGAAGCAAGGCAAATTTCAGCAGTTTAAGCTCTCTTCAAAACCCATGTTGCCCCAGTACCCACATTTCCCAATCATTTTCTTGGCACATTTAGGCAGGGTGGAAGGAAACTTTACGAGCAGCCCTCGGCCATTAACACTGAGGTTTGTTTGATGTGTATGACAAACCTTGCCCTTTGAACCGTAAATATGTGTTTTGGGATTAAGTAAAATGTAGTATGTTTCTACACCATTTTAACATTATTATTCCTAAATTATACGAATACTAAAGAAAAGCAGAATTAATGCTTTTCACAATTCCATTTTCAGATAAATTTGTCTAAATGATAACTGTTTTTTACATCTTATTTTTAAGCCCAGAATTTAAATGCATCAAATGAGGATTTATTTTTCTTTGGTTTTGGTTAGACAAATAGAGCAAGAGGAAATACTGAAAGTTGGTCCACTGCATGTGCAGGTGTTCTGCTTCCATGCCTGTGGAAAAATCTGATCAAGAGGAGTGATTTCAGATGAGCTACATGTAACACTGGAAAGAGATTAGAAAATCTTGTATGGCTAACGGACTGAATTAGCCAGTATATGCAACTAGAAACTGATATTTTCTTATGATTTCCAGAGCATTAAATGATGATGTAAAGTATACCTGACTCTGAAAATCTCCAAGTGCAAATCTATTGTGTTACTGAAGCTAACAGAAGAGAAAAATGTAAGTGTGGAAGAGTGTGAAGATGACACATTTAATACAACAGAAAATGGAAACAAAGGCCTGAGAAGGAGAAAAATGTAGTTATCTGGAAGGCTTTGGCACAGAAATTCACAAGAGAATCACATAAAGATTAACACCAAGCAAGGTTTGATCAATCCTTTTTGTTACACCACCTGTCCTCTTGATTTACTGCATTTTGGATAGCAGACTTCCACTGGGCAGGAAATAAATGCATTCAGCTATACATAGTATAGTCAGGCAATCTCACTGGTTAAAACAGTTTTGGTGTACACAGATAATAACATCTTTGAGATGCCTTAGTGTCTTCAGATATATACATGAGCAGCTCTGTCAGCCCCTCTACATTCTTGTGGCTTGCATTGTCTTGGGTTAAGGGAAGAAATTAAATACAAATAAAAAAAATCTTAATGCTCTGGCAGATCAACAAACTTAAACTGACATGTAAGTGTTTGACAGATTGGTAAACTACTTGAATGGAAAGAGGATCTGAATATTATTCACATGTATTGGAGATAAAGTAAACAGGCCTGCTGAAGAAAACAAGAAAATGTTTTGCTGATAACCAAATATACATTCATCATACAAAGCTCTCTATAAACTAGGTAACGTGCTTTAACAGCAAAGTAGTTCTAAGGCCAATACACTTGCATATAACAGCTTTCTTTGGTGAAAACAATATCTATTTGGAGAATTATTTGATAACACATGAGCAACTCTAATGGTTTCAGCAGAATGTGGATCTGAATTCTGACAGCTTAGTGTTTTTTTCCTTTCAAATACAATAATATTGTAGGACAGCCAGAGATAATCACATCTGATAACATAATAATCATCTCGCAGTAGACTTTGCATCATCTTCCCCCCTCCCTTTTTTTTTTTTTTTTGAGTTTTCCATTATTCTAGTTGGTTGAAAATTGTTTGAGCCAGTTACCTTAAAAGAAAACTGATCTATTTTAAAATATCTTTATTATATTCAGAAGCAGTCTTTTATAGCATAGTTCTACATGAAGTTTGCCCTTTTTTTTGTGTGCTAGTGTCATTCTAATCATAAAGAGGATGATAAAACAGCTCAGTTCTATTCAGTATTTTCTTCCATCCTGCTAGCTCCCAAGATGAGCTCTGGGGAACTTAGAAATCTGCATGATTTTCCATTTCAACAGAACAACAGAGTTGTTGCGTAGAGAGAAATCTCTTGGTTTTAGCTGACTGAAAACATACATACTACATCTGAAAACCTAAATCACTTCTATTTGTTTTCCGGGATACAAAAGTAATTTCCTAAGATTTCACTGTTCCGATTTTCCACTGACTTATAAGTAGAAAGCTAGCTGTTTCTGAAGAGATAGGACATCAAAATGTGAGCATTTTTTAATAAAAAAATCTTAACACGGTCTTAATCTTCAAGTTGAATTTATTTAAGTAATGAAATGAAAAAAGAAGGAACTTTTCAAAGAAAATTTCTAAGGACTTTCTTGTTTTTCTCATGAAATTTCATAAATGCCAAGCAGACATGAAGAAAACACCTTGATCTTTAGGACCTCTACGTATTATTTTATAGGTGATCTACTATCTCCTTCAGAAGGACAATCCAAGTATGCTGACACTGATGCTGCTACCACAGTTTGCCTGGAAAGAATGCAGTCACTGACTGCAAGACAAAAGGAGTCTCTAACAGAGGGAGATACTTCTCAGTATTAAGTATGTTTCTGCCCACACGTCCCCATCACTGCACTGCCATTTCAGATGAATCACTCTTTAGTACACTGTTATCTTTGCATTAAACAATGATAAATATCTTAGAATGTACCCTGTACTTTATGACTACTACTGCAACACTGCTGTTTCCATGGAAATAAGGTGATTAGCTCATTATATTGACTTACTGCCCCGATTTTTTTCCCTCTTTCGCAACACCCTAAATATGTGATAGTTTCTCAGGTAAAAACTCTATTTGACATATAGTTTCGCAGATTTCCCAGTAATTTCCATCTGAGTTGGAGCAGTTCTTGTAAAAAAAGGCATCTAAGCTTGAATTAGATTTTAAGTGGCAGCGAATCTGCTGAAATATTAGAGAAACACTTCCAATGTTTGATTTGGGTCACTGGCATCATGTTTATTTTCATTTTCCAGCTTCAACTGGTCAAAGTTTGCCTTTTTCAGTCTTCTGAACCCACACCTGCTCTCCTCAGATTGTCAAAGATAACAAAAGATGTCCCTGAGGATTGCTTCAGCCATTTGTCTAAGTTCCCCAGTGCAAATTTCGTCAGAACTTGTTGACTTAAAGCAATCTCATTTACGTAAATACTGTCTAACCTGGTCTGTTCTCTACCCTTTTCTTTCTCTATTCTAGCCTGAGATCTCATGCTCTTATCACTGAAGCTAAATATGATATCAGCATGATTGCCATTGTCCTTCTTATTGAAGAAAGGAACAAAACACAAATTAAACATTTCAATTTTCTAAATTCATCTGTCACCTTTTCTTCTACTTATTACTGATTTTATTACTGAATGACTATGACTCACCTCTCTTTACTCATACTGTGCAGTGCCCTTTCTTCTCTTGTCCCCACATGTCTGTATTCTTCTTTTATACTCATCCTTATTTCTTTGCCTAGTTTCTACTTTCTTACTGTGCCACTGCTAGATCTGAGATCATTCAATAGCAAAACATTTAGCTAGTAGAGCTCTACCAGCTAAATTCTGAACTACTTTTTCTATTCTCTCTCCATGTTGAGACAGCTTCTACCTGAGTCCTTACAACTATTCAAGAAATTACTGGCAGTCCTTACTTCTTGTTTTGTTGGTTGGTTGGTTGGAGTTTTGTTAGTCTGTTTTCTTTTTCAATTGTCTCTTGTAAAATTCATCTTCCAGTCACTGAATGTACTGAAGTCTCCCTCTCAAATTTCACTGGCATTTTTGCTAGTTCAGTCCTTTCCTTTGTGAAGATCCTGAACTTTTACAATTTCACAATTATTTTCACTTAAGGTGCCTATCACTTTTTATCCTCAACTAGGCCTTCCCTAGTAGAATTCCTACCCTCCGCTGCTTCCAACAAACCCAGAATTATCACCTGTCCATACCTTGTTGTTTTCTTTCCTTAGTGAAAAGATGACTGGTTAAAACACCTATGCAGACCCTGATCTTTTGATGGACCGCTTGTATAAAGCTTCATCCTCTTGATCGTCTGTTCATGGTGGTCTGCCTCATACTCCATTGTAGCTCCTATGCTTGCTTCCCTTTCTATTGTTAGTCTTGTTTCATCAGGCTTGTACTGTGATTCCAAGTCACTCTTCCTCATTTTCCCCACATGTCCTTAATAAACAGTCTGCATTGTTACTGGTAGAAGGCAGGCTACCATATTGAGAAAATCAAGGTCTTCATTGGGATAGCAACAATTCATCTATGCATTAAGTTTCAGACACTTTTGTGCTTTTTGGAACCTTTATTCATGACTGAAAGGATTATGCAGGCAGATTATAAAATGAAACTATTTCATTTCTTTTTCCTGAGACAGTTTAGCTCTTTTTTGGCCATTGTAATCACTTCCATGTGGATAAATAGCATGGCAAAGGTAATATACCAGATATTTTTTGTCTGTCAAATTATAGACTAAGGTATACTCAAGTTTTTTTCTGCCCAATGTGCCAGAATAAGAAGACCAACATCATGTACAGTACTTTTAGGTGAAGCATGGCTCTCTATTCTGCTTACAGTTCCTGATGCCACACATTAGATAGATTTAACATTTGACATTGATTCCAGCTTCATAAGAAAATACTCACCATGTAAAATTCATCAAATGTATTAAAAAACAATTAGGAGTAGGTCTGAGGTCAGAGCCAAGCTTGTGCTTGTGCATTTGCTTTCTCTCTCTTGCTCTGCAGTTACAGAGCAGAATGAGAAAGGCTGACTGTGAGGCCCAGGACGCTTTGCTGCAGAAGACACAGCTACAGGCAGTGGCATGGTGACCTTCAGCCTCCTGGAGTCCTCACGGCTTCCGCAGGTAACAAACAGCAAGTCCTAACCAAGCACTTTGCACAGAACAGCACTCAACAGCACACTCACATCTGGACTTCCTGCTGGTATTTTTATCCAACCCCCATTTTCCCAGGCTCTCTTTGTCACAGCCACTCTTGTGGCTCACGATTGTGACCCCTGTAAAATCAAGACTTTCTGTTCTTATTTGTTCAGTGTTCAGGAAAAAAAAAAAGAAAAAAAAAAAAGAAAAAAAGAAAAAGCAAGACCTTGTCCCAACTGGAGCCGTTTTCAGCTACTGTAATGTAAATAATATGTAGCCCAGACGTACAATGAACTGAGGGACTGCCAGTACTTTACGGGCCCACACACTTGGAAGGGGCGGAGGGGCAGGAAGGGGAAGGCAGAGCTCCACCAGCCGAGGCGAAGGTGTCTGGGCAGCTCATGCTGCTGCCCGCCCTGCTCAAGGCTGCCTTTGTGCGCGCTGAGATGCAGCGGCTGCTCGAGGCCAGCCATGGGGCTCTTTCCATGCTCACAGAAATTTTGTCTTGATTAGCTTGAAAGCACTCTCAGGTTAATGATAAATAGCAAGGAGGCTGTAATGAAAGTGAGTAAAAAGCTTTTATTGAACTTAGTGGTTACCAACGACACTGCCTGTGTCAGTAGTAGAAAAAAAATTGCAGCTTAGATGGATGTCTGAAGCACCTCATAGCAGCTCAAAAGATGAAGAAAAATATTTACTTGGGCTCTCCAGTTGGTTTCATTTACTCCTACAAGCTCACACACACACACTAAACCCAATTGTGTTCTTTTTAAATTTAAAGTAAAAATCGTTGTCTTGAGTCATCAGCCAGAAGAGAGGTGAACTCTTTCAGTGAGTAGGAACACAACAGATTTTCCACAGGATTCTTTGAAAGTCGCCTTCATCTGGGCTGAACCCTCACATCTGACAGTGGCTCACTTCTGCTGACTCCAAGACCCACATCCAGGACATGAATATTCATCGCCTTACTCATGCTGCATTCCTTTCCCTCTGATGTGTTTAGCTCTGAGTACCAGGGAGACACTCCAGAGCAGCTGTGGGGTTTTTGCCAGCTCTTACTAGCTGGGCTAAGTAGGAAATCATTTTCTTGTCCCATGAAACTTTCCAGCGTGGCTCTTTTTTATTCTTTTTTCTTTTTTTTTTTTTTTTTTTTTTTTTTTTTTTTTTTATTCTGCTTTAGGACAAAATCTTGATTCCCAAATCAAGAGTGACAAATTTTCTGTGATTCACGTTACAGATTTAAACTGGAATTTTTCACACACAGAAAGAATAACCTGGCACCAAGTTATCTTTAACTCAAGTAAATATTATTTCAGTCCATTTGTCTCCTCACTTCATTCCCCACTTGAAATTCCAGCTTCAATCTGAGAACTCATTTTCCCAATCAAAGCTTCACTGAAACTGCTATATTTTTGGACTTTTTTTTATAAATATATTATTTCAATTTATTTATTTATGCATACACACACATAAGATCTTGCCTAGCTTTTATTACAGCATTATTTGGAGTCTTTAAGAATGCATGAGGAAACGGGGGTAAGTATTGCCAACCTAGCAAGAATTTGATGAGCTTTTACTGCACAAGGAGGACAAAACAAGACTACTTGCTGGTGGGCGAAATTCTCTCGTCTGTTAGAACATTTCCCATGGTTACTTTCTTCATTTCTCAAGAGGAATACAACTGTAAATACAGTGTAGAGTGATTGATATGACTTCTACAGGCTCTTTGTAAGATAAGTTGTTGCATTCAGAAATCTGTTGTTCCCACAGTTGTCTACTGGAGCTTATGATTAGTGGGGAAAAGGTGGCAGCAGTTGGCTCCTCCTTGGCAATTGAAGCAAACATGGGATCCCCGTCAAACACTTCCATGGCTGTGAGCAGGAGGGGCTGCTGTGGGAGCCTGCTTGAGCTTGACCACCTCCTGAGAGCACAACCCCAGCCAGCCTGGCTGCAAGCCCCACACAGCCCACAGCAGTGGCTGCCAGAGGCTCAGTTCAGCACTTGGCAGGTTTTGAATGCTCTCAATGCATAAACAACACCAGCTTGGAAGCAATAATTGATTGCTATTATTAATTATTACTACAAGACACATAGACTAGAAGAAAGTCAGTGTGTTTCCATGAGAGGAAGGGGCAAATTTCTCTAAGACACAGAAAATCACAATGCCTTTGTCTAAAATCTTACTGCCTAAAGGAGAAGCTATTAATGCCAAATAAGACAAAAGCGAACCTATTAACTACACGTAACTTCATAGAAATTAGTAGAAATATTCATTATCTTAGTCACTGTCAGGTTAATGTTTACTATTAAAAGAGCTGAATTTAGTATTAAAAGAAGTGCCTTCTGTACAAGAATCACTGTATTTGAGAGAAGAAATCAATTTAGCTTTATCTTCCACCAGAGGAGATGTTTTGCATTAAAACAATGCGTAAACCTTCATATAGATGTTTCACTTAGTCAAATATTTTATATGGCACTAAGATATTTGACATTAAGATATTTGTGTATAACCTGAGCTATAAAGCATATTTTAATATCTCATTAAAATTCCATTTGGAGAACATATGGCATTTTAAAATTCATTTGTTATCTTGATTGATGGCATTTTAGTGAGCACTGGTTGAGTTTAAAACCAAAACATAATCTTAGACCTAAGGAAACAGACTGTGCAGATGATTGAATTTTTTGTAGCTTCCCACAAACAGCCTCAGTATTTTTTTGGCAGCAATTTTGTGAAACCCATCACAAGGGACAGATCAAAGATACCTTAAAATAAGTATCCTGATAATAACTGTGATTATAAGTGAGAGATAAAACAGATATTAATTGATGGATAGCATTAAATAATAGATTGTTAATACATACAATCTTCTCTGTGAGAAATGGATGTGTGTTACAGAGGTAGAAATATTTCTATTCTATTGAGGAATGAGGGAAGGTTAACCAGTGCTTTATGAGTGATGAAGTTTGAAAAACAAGTTCTGTGAATAGTGTGTGAAACATTTGTGTCAGCAATGTACTGGTATTTGAAAGAAAATGAGGAGGTTTTAAAAGAGTTCATTGATAATGCTCTTGAAAAAAGCAAAGGAAATCACACAACACAGTTGAATTTCCTGGTTGTGTGTCCTGCACCCTGTGAGTGTGCTGGTCAGGGAAGCCTCCTTAGCATTTAGAAAACTAGATCTTGTCAGCTGCTGGGATTTCGGTCACGGGCAATGTCCAGAGAGTAACAGACCCCCATCTGTTCCAGACACCAATCTCAGAATGAACTGAATTCTCCTCTAGAAAAAAAAAAAAAAGTGCTCTTGATTATAGGAGTAAACATAAATATCCACTATAGACAGAACAACTTGATTTTGAATGGCTGATTTTGACTGAAACAAATGCTGCTCACAACACATAGGATGTGTGGAGCAGTGGTTGAAGTTGGTGTAGGAGAGCTCACCCTGACACATTCTTACTGCTACTGCTTTGTGAGCCTTTGCAAGCTTCTTCGCAGGACTTTCAAGTATGTCCAGCAGGCATGTAGCTTAGAAATTTTTATTCCTTCTCTGAAATGCTTAAACGTTTCTTTTTGAACTGCATCTTTATTTTATTTTTTCATTTCTTTCATTTTTCCTTCTTCTTCTTCTTTTTTTATTTTTTATTTTACTTTTTATTTTTTTTTATTTTCAGCATGAATAGCATTGGAATACAGCTTGGACGGCACTGAAGTAGGTCAAAAGCAAAAGGAAATGTGTCAAACCAGCCCTCTCTCCTGCCAGTACATAAACTTGCAAGCAGTGCTTTATTTTATTTTAGAGATAAGTTTGTATGCAAACTCCTGGGCCATAATTAGGTGTAAAATAATTTTTCAGACTGGAGCAGGACCTATTACTTGAGTACTCTGGCACAGCCTGATCCCTTCTTTCACAGAATATTAGATATTTTCCTGAATTACTCTTCTATTCCATTTTAGTACTGTGGTATTTTGCCCTGTCTCCAAGGAGAAATAATTCATTTCTTACTCACCAGGTCCATGCCATGCTCCAGGAAGCAACTCGCACATAATCCCCCCTTAAGCTTTTGAACAAGTTCTCTTAAGTGTATGCACACAGCAATTCAGATGCAAGAATGTGGCATACCTGTATTATTTCTATGATAGTCTTTCTATGATATTTGTTCTTTCTGAATGGTGATGATGATGACAATAGTTACTACGGCTGGGATGGCTGGGAAAGTTGTTATTGTGAGTCGAGAAGTTCACTGGAATGAACCACACCTCTCTCTGACAACATGCATTGAGTACATAGTACACCACAAGCTAAATTTGTACTTTCCTCAAGTTGTTTTTTTTATTTCCCCTGGCTTAAAGCCATTGTATGTCTTATTTGAGGTTTTGATTTGTTCTCCCAAGTATAGGAGTAGTCCTATTAAGTCGGGCTGTGCGAAGTTCAGGGCAGCACTGTAATGGCTGAATGTAGGTTATATGAAACTCTTAGGCTTTCTGACATGTCATTTCCCCCCTTTCTTCTCCCTCCCATACTCAGCCTCTGGATCAGGCTTAGCTCACATTTCTTTTTAGAAAGCAGAACTAGAAGCCAGGTATTTTGCCACAAACATTTGCAGGCTTACAATCCAAGCAGTCGTAACTGAATGCTGTCTCTCACATGGAAAACAAATTCTGTACATGCTGTACATTCTTCAGTGCAAAATAAAATCCAGATGGCCTTTATTTAAAAAAAAAAAAAATGGGGCAAACAGATGAAGAGACAGAAGTCCTTTCTTACTCACATCTATCGCTGAAGATTGCCAAAATAAAATAACCAACAGAATGCTCTCATTACTGGCCAAAGGATTATGAGATTACATTGAATTATGAGATAACAATACAAGGAGAAACCTGTTCCTTTTAAAAATAAAAGCATGTTAGCAGATGAAAATCAAGTAAGTATAGGTGTTTATCATTTTGCAGTCCAACAGCGTCAGCCTTTAAAGCAGAGCTGGCCAGCCTGGGATATGACAAAGCCAGGTCTGATGAAGAACAGAGGTTGTTGTCACAGGACACCAAAAAAAAAAAAAAAAAAAGGTCATACAAAAGCCAAGATGGAACATGCGAGGCTATCAAGATCCTTTCTCATTTTGTTTCAAAATAAAATTTAATCAAATATCCATCTTGTTTTGTTTTGTAGAGAAAACTGATGACTGATGATCAACTGATCACCCTCTTCCAGTCACCACGTCCTAAAAACAAGAAGAAATAAGAAATGTTACCCAGTAGCATACTAAAATTTATTCAAGATTATCACAAAAATCATTCATTTATGCAAAAAATGAGGACAAGTATTCCTTTTCATTTTTCATCAATATTACACAGAGAATTATGTTTTGTTTTATTTTTGTCTAACTTTATCACTATTGTTTGCCTCTGAGTCAATCTGCCTTACCCCCTCCTCTGCCTCCTCCCGTTTTACCTTTAAAAGGGAGGAAAGAAGAGGAAGAGCAAAGAAAATATATACCAGCCATAAGAACTGAGCCATAAGAACACTTTTTTCATTTAAATTCATTAAAAAAGTAGAGAAAAGAATTGAGAGTTTTTGTTTTTGAAAAATTCAGTTTTTCAACTACGCTCTCCATTATGCTAGGAAAAATTTGATCTAAATCTATTAACGGCTTTGAAGATGAGTCAAGCAGTCAGTCCTCAGAAATTAATTAAGTGCAAGTACTAAAAATTTCATTTAGGTGGGATGGGAGGAGAAAGGAAGGGATCTGTATGTTCCAGCATGGCACAAGAATTACACAAATCAGGAAACTGCCATGGATACTGACTATTGTTATGCAGCTTGCCATATTCCTTCAGTCATCATGAGTTTGCTTCAGATTAAACAGAGTTACAAAAACAACAAAGGAGAATTTCAAAAACATTGTAGAGTGCAAATGAGAGTACGTAACACTGCTCTTTCTTTACAATAAGATCAATCTATACTGAGCACACAATGGCAGCAAACGAGAATCTCCTGAACATTTAAATATTTATATACTTTGCATTTCTTTGTGCAACACGACATAGTGTCAGGGAGCCAAAGAAGGCTATAGAATATATAGAATAGTAATATCTAAAATATGAATGAATTTCTGACATAGTGAGGAAGGAAGATAATGAGGCAATATTGTACATTTATATCCAGCACAGTCTTCATTCTGTAGAGCTTAGGGCAACTCATTCCTAGAACACAGGTCAGAGCTACAGTCATCAAAAAAATGTTAAACAATTCAACTTAATTACTGTTCCAAACTATGATAAATAATTGCTAGTTGTTTCCAGCTGACTTTAAGAAAGATGCATGGAAAAATGAATAATGTAAAATGTAATTAATAGTATTTAAATTGCTATTAAGAGAAGCGTTAGACAATAACTCAACCCTGTTATTGGTGAACTCTACCCTGGTTCTTGGTAAAAGAAATATTTTTCCTGCCTTTTCAGTTGTATTTTTAAATAAAAAGCTCCATAATATCATGTTCTGTTCTATCTTTTGTTACAGATAGAATCATATTTTTCCACTTTTTTTTTTTTTTTGAGAACTGATTTTTCCATCTCTGCAATGCAACATCAGTGACCAGTATGGCCTCCAATGTGGATAAATACCGGACATCTTATAACCAGATGTAAAGCATACATACCATTTTCAAAAACAATATCATAAAAATGGGCTACTGAATGAATGGATTTAATACTTGGAGATTTCATCACCTCGTTTTCATCACATCATATATGTGACCATCATATGTGTCTTCAGAGCTTTGGAAAAACAGCAGTTCAAAACTCTGACAGCAAATAAACCTGATAACAGATAAACAAGCAGTGCACCAGCTCTAAGATTAATAGTTGTCTGGCCCTCAGTTATTGCTGAAACAATAATGTGTACTACAGAGCTAGTGGGGCTGATATCAGCTTGAAAGCTATCATCTGCTATTTGGACCTCTCATCCTGCAGAAGTCCATCTTATTCCCCAGGGTTCAGCTGGATCCAACAGGAATGTCCAAATCCATGCTTTGTCCAGTGCTGGCTATCAGTTCCCTCAGCCTGAGGGAGAAGTCCAGTTTCCAGCTAGCTAAGTAGTTTATTGTAAATGTTATGGGCTGTGTATCTTTGTGAGAGAATTGCTTTCCGTTCAGCTTTTCCTCTGAGTTCATGAAATGCACCACAGTGATCCAAACGCTATAATAAAGAACCGCTTTGCCTCTTTGGATGAGGTAACATGTTGTTTCTTCCAAAACACTGGAAAGTATCCCTATATAAAAATCAACTTTCCCTTTCCTTACATCTCCCCTCCCCACCATGTTATGACAGTTTCAAAATTCTCCTAGACCTCTTCTTGGAGGACTCTGCAGGACCTTTGCAGCCCCCCTTGTCCGTGTCACTGCCCTTCTCCCCAGAGGCTGGAGGAGGAAGCCTGGGATCCTGCTGATAGCTCCAGGGCAGGTAGGCAAGATCTGGGGAGCTCAGGAGACAACAACCAGTGTTTACTAGAGAGCTGAGTGACTTCTTGCCTGAGGGAAACAGCACAAGGTTGTAGCTAAATGCTGTCAAACAACTAGAAATAGTTGCTTTTATTTGGGTCAGAGGTTGCCTATCTCTAAATTGGCTGCTGGGAACAAGAAAACAAAAACAAGAGCTGTGAGTCACAGGTTGCTGAGGGAAGGGGCTGTAATGAAGCCCTCTGTGCTGCTGACACCCTCTAAGATGTTCCTGGTTTATGAAGGGAATGAATGCTGATATTTCTATGTCAGAATACTTATTTAGCCAATATTAGCAAACCAGCATAAGTTCAAACACATCACTGCATTGTTTTGTGTGCTCAGACCAGAGAGACCTTCAGAGCAAACAGCACTGAAAGGATCTGGTTTCATGCTCCTGAATGAGCCTGCCAGCTACGTGCTCTCAGACACCTCTCATGTGCACGCAAGCATTTGCTGTCGAGGAGCAGCTTTTCACCCAGGGCCAGGCCTCTACTAGAAGAATTAGCTTCCTTCCGAATGTGACCGTCCCAGATACAGGCACTCAGCCCCTCTTTGGCTTCCACTAATCCTAGCCACTGCACTCCCTCCTCATCTTCAGGCCCTAAATCCCAGAGATGATTTTCTTTGTCCTGAAGTTCTCAGACTCTTCAAAATTACCTCCTGAGGTTTGCAATTGCTCCTTGCTTTTGACAGAGCTTAACAAACCAGCAACTAATTCAGAACAATGTTTTTCTAGATTGTCAGATAGAAGCTTTCCTCCTCAAATGTCTGACAAGTGCCCTGAAAAGTACTCCTCAAACTTATGCAGTTGTAGGGAAGAAAGCAGCCCAGAATGTCACTGCTTTATTTTTAATGGGGAAAAGAAAATGTCAGGAAAAGAAATATTTGTTAGCCTGGTGTCTAGGGCACTTGCCTGAGTTGGGAAAGATCAAGACTCCTGTGCCTGAAAATTATGTCTTTCAAGAAGTTCTACAAAAATTCGATGGCTAGAGGATGTACAGAAAACAAATATTACAAAAACATGAGTACAGTTGGAGCAAACTCCACTTTTATGTAAGGCAAAAAGTGATTTATCTTTTCAATAATTCATTGTGTGGAGATTCATTTTGATATATCCTTTTATTAGCCATTCTGTTTTCGTGTACTCAAACGCCATCTTTTCAGTAACATTGCTTATTCGTATTCTACATGAGTCCATCCTTTCTCTGCTACAGCTCCTTATGTTGAACATAGTATTCCAGACAAGGACACACCATTGATTTATAGAATATTATCAGTCATTTGATAACATTTCTGTACCTTTGTTTCCAATAGTGTTGGAAGCTGCTTGTTTTTATTAATGGAGTTATGTCTTCAGCACACATATTTACTGGAGAATTCATTCTGACTGATAAGATACTTTTGTGAACGAATAAAGTTATTTCTGATCTCTGACGTCTGTATGAATACTTCTCAGCATTTCTTCTTCCATCCTGTGTTTTTCAACCCTGAAAAATTGCTTTGGTAACACATTCAGCAACAATATTAGATTATCTCTAGAGCTCTACAAAGATGTTATTATTGTCTGGCAAAGATATTTAGCATCAGAGGGAGAAGATGTTCCATGTATTTTTATTATTATTTTTTCTTTGAAAATTATATTTTGGTGATTAAGTATGCTTTAAGGAACAAAGCAAGAGTTTTGTAAGTCTGGCCCCCTAAGTTTTGGGATAAGTTTCAAATAAGGAACACAATGGAATTTT
Source organism: Penelope pileata (assembly GCA_013396635.1). Taxonomy (NCBI): domain Eukaryota; kingdom Metazoa; phylum Chordata; class Aves; order Galliformes; family Cracidae; genus Penelope; species Penelope pileata. Next base: position 12,973 of record WBMW01005750.1, on the reverse strand, counting down.
TGAAGAATCAGTTTCATCCAAAGTTCCATGGAATTAGTTGCAGGATTTTTATTTATTTATTTATTTATTAACTTAACTAGGCATCAGATGAGGCTTTGAGACAATGAAGAAATCTGTACTTTTATATATATGTCCATAAATATTCTCTAAGAAAGCAGAGTGCCAGAAGGAAATAATCGCTGTGAACATAAAAGTCCAGCTGGAACTCTTTTATAATTTTAAAAATTTAGTGGACTGTCTACGGATGGCTGAAGTGTCAGAACAGAATTAATTAAAGACTGAATTTTCCATCATCACCAGTATAACTGGAACTTTTGGAAATTACTTTAAAAAATCCACATAGGAAAAGTACAGTCTTAGCAACCTTGCAACAAACTGGGCAAATTATTATAGTTCATTCAATTCCACCTATTTTACCTGGAAAATTACAAGTTGTGTTTGAAAACTGTGTGGAAATGTTTAACTCTTCATCTTATTATTTAACCATGCAAGTGATAAATTTCAAGACTCCTTTCATCATGTTTCTAGGTGTCTTGGTTTCTAGCTGAAACAGAAGTTACTGTTCTCATTGTATGAAGCTGTGTTTTGGTTCCAGAAGAAAAACAAGCTGATAAAATACTGACTGTTTATACTTGTTACCTGGCAGCGCTGAACAGAACCAAGAATGTTTCAGTCTCTCAGCGCATTATATCTCTCTGCCAGGGAAGGGGTTGTGGGGCGGGGACACAGGGAGCTGGGAGAGGACAAGACCAGGGCAGCTGACCCAAACTGACCAAAGGGATAATCCATGCCATATGATATCATGTGATATAAGGAAGGAGAGTTTGCCAGGGAGGGGCCACTGCTCGGGGTCTGCCTGGGCATTGGCCAGTGGGTGGTGAGCCCTTGCTTTGTGTATCAGCTATTTTTGTGTATATGTATATATATAATTACCGTTATCTCTTTTACTTCCTTTGCTGTCTTAGTAAATGGCTTTTATCTCAACGCATAAGTTCTACTGTTTTTTACTCCTAATTCTCTTCCCCACTACATGGGAAGGAAGGGAGGGTGAGCAAATGACTGTGTGGGACTTAGCTATCTGCTGGGTCAAATCACAACACTAGGGTCCTACGGCGTGATATTGTTTGACAAACCTGGTGAAGGGGCAGAGTGAACCAACAGATAATTGTCTGCTGGGAAGAATCACTTGTGAAAGCAATTGTGCTCCAGACAGATTGCTTCTCATCTCTGTATAATTATTTTCCTTTTTATCTGTGGTCTACTTCATTTAGACTGCAAGTTTTTTAGGCAATGAGACAAGACTCACTCTATCTTTCATCAGCCTTCTAAAAGCTAGAAATCTCATTTCAGTTAGTTATTCAGACTTCCAGTATATTTAATATAGAGAGAGAAACACTTTCAGAAGATGATTCATCTCACTTAGACAAGACTGGGATAACATGAATTGCTCTCTGGACATACTTCTCAATCATTTCTCCTTTCCTTTGGCTACACCTTAAATCAGATATTAAACTGTAGGTAATTAAACTTAGCTGAGATGGCTCACACCCATGTCTTCTCCATTGTCTGTCAGCTTATGACAGTTATGGTTTCCAGATATTACATTAGTATAAATAAATAATATATTGGGCCAAATGAAAGTCTGTAGCAGTTTTGCATTTTTATAAGGAAAAACTCACAGAGATGTTAAGAATTTAGGGCAATCCTACAGCCCAAATTAGGCAGAAGATCAAGCTAGATGACAGCAATGGTTGTTTTCTCGTTTATATATCATGTGGACTATGGAGGTGATGAATATTGAAAGTTGACTTATTCTAACTTGCTAAGGATGTTTTATGAAGAAATACTTTAAGGACCCCAGAATGAGACTGATAAATTTATGAACCTTACAAAACAAGATGTCATTTTTGGAGCGGCAAAGGGTATCTGCTGACCTACCTCCTCAGCAGGTCTTCGCCCAGTCTTCGACTGCTCCAATGTTGATTTGACCTCTGTGGTAGGGACAGTTTTTTAACTTACTTGACTTTGGGTCAAACAGGATTGTAAGACAGCCTTTACCTCCACCAAGGTATTCATTAGTCCTGTTTGACTGCCTGAATTTGCTTTTGTGAAACTTAATGTACAGTTTTTTCCTGCCCAGTTTGGCAGGAATCTTTAGGCTAACTAGCTGGTCATCCCTTTTATGTCATGGGGCTTCAAAAACAACTGATTGGTCTATTTCTACTCTTTCTAACTGAAGTCAAGTTTGTTATAAAAATGCTTCATCTGAATCAACTTTAAATAGTTTTACAGACCCTTAGAGACATTGTGAATCTGAAAAAAAAAAAAAAAAAGAAAAGTACCTGTAATTCCAGAAGTATTTTATAGCACATCAACAAGATGGACAGTGTGCATTCAGCTCTTACATTCTTTAAATTCTCTCAATGCTTCACCAAAATTTTCTAGCACAAGGAGATGGATTTTAACTCACATTTCCCATACTCCCCTAAAAGTTGACATGGCATTCAGTCTTAAGTAGAGTTATTATTAGAAATATGGTGCCTTAAGATTCAGTTCAAAACAGCAGCCTCTTCTGCAATGCCTTCTGTGGGAGCAGCGCCTCCTCTTCACACTGTAAAGGTGTTTCGCCCTACAAGTGCATTCACACTAACCTCCCTTACTCTGGAGCGCTTGGTGCAGGGAGACTGCGAGTTGTGTCAAGGCACTGCAGACTTCTCACCCATCCTCATCCATCCTCTAATTGGGCCAAGAGCCTCTGCACCTCGCTGTACCAATATTCACACTCTGTAGAGGTTTCTACAAGTCTTGGAAAGTGTCTTACTTGCCTTATGTACATATACATATGTGTAAGCTATATGACTATATAAGCCTTGGTACTTAAATGTTGCAAATTACCTTTTTAGTGAATCCAGAATCACAACTGAAAAATGACACATCTAACGTTTCTGCATAGCAATCTGAGCATCCCTGAACACTTCTGGCAGCAGTCATCTTATGAGGTATCTGAGTTCAGCTGTTGCAGACTTTCCTTTTCACTTAGGGAAAATTCTGTCTTGAAAAATAATTGTAAAATATTCTTGAAAAAACGTGTGAATAAGAATTAAATATTGATGATTCATATGCTAAAATTCACATTATTTTATGGTCTCTGAATATTGATTTCTGAAATGCACACAATAACAAACTGAAAGAGGAATTCACCTTCAGAGGAGATGCTATAAAGGTAAAGAAGCCTACATAAAAATTAAACCTTTGCGTCTCCTTCTATCATTGTGTTAGATGGGTTAGTGCCTTAAGTGCATCTTCTGCCTGGTTGTATTTAAATTCGTTTTACAGGACGGATGTATTCCATAAGTCCTGGCACTCTGGGAACTCATTAGATGAGAACTTCTTCTTCAAAATATTTTAAATCTGTTAATTATTTTCTAAAGGACCTTCAGTACATTGCAATTCACAATTAAATATATATATGTTTAGGTATGTTAATATTGATTTATTCTTTGCCTTGCATATAACAATATCCAATTAAGAATTGAAATGACTCATTAAAATGCAATTCACTTTGGCTTTTGACCTCCAGAGAAGCACAATTTACAAAAGAACAACAGCCACTTGAAAGTGAGGACTTTTACCCAACTTGTCATTCTTCAGCAGAGGTAACTGGCACTTCTTAAATCTATATGTTGTCAAGCAGGGAAAATACTAAACTTTTCATTTTCAGTTTAGCTGCCATGAAAGCAAATTCTGCTTTGACTACATCACAAAGTCTCCAAATAAGGAAAACTCCTGACAAATGCATCCCTCAGGTAGGGCAGCAGAATCATAAGCTTCTATTTATGAAATATATATTTCTACACTACTGTCTCTGAAGGTTGCAGTGATTGTCAAAGTTAGTCTCTGGGCACCATTATGACCTATTTATTCTTCATATAGTGAAGCACAATTTTATAAAGTGAGAAACGAACTTCAAGAGTTATCAAAACAATAATCTCCACATATATAAGGACAGATTTCTTTCTCATTCATTTTCTATGTTTTCTGCTAAAATGACATTCATATTTGTATATGTTATATTAATAAATTAATTCTTTTATATGATTTAAGTAAAATTTTTCATATAAAATATATATTTTTTATTCCAGTATGTATAGTACACAAAAATTACATGATTATTTACAGGTTAACTGACTCAGTTGTTTCCCTAATCACACATATTTATAGATTATCAGGAGATACTGCAGTTTTTTTTTAGATCAGCAGACCAAATTTGCAGTTTTCACAAACTGACAAAGCTCCAGTAAGTTAGTAGAGCAATGCTAACTAATACTATTAGGATCTAGCTCACAGCACAATGTCTGTTTACAACAACAAAAGAGCTCAAAAATAGCCAGATTTTGGGGAAGATCATAGAATCATAGAATCATAGAAACACAAGGTTGGAAAGGACCTACAAGATCATCTAGTCCAACCGTCCTCCTATCACCATCCCTACACACTAAGCTACTAAATCATATCCCTTAGCACCTCATCCAGACGCTTCTTGAACAGCGCTAGGGACGGTGACTCCACCACCTCCCTAGGCAGGCCATTCCAGTGCCTGACCACTCTTTCAGAGAAAAAGTTTTTCCTTATATCTAATCTAAATTTTCCCTGGCACAACTTGTGGCCATTCCCTCTTGTCCTGTCCGTATTTATCTGGGAGAAGAGGCTGACCCCCTCATAACAATATAAAAAAGATATATACATAAGATAAAAAAACACTGAAACTACTCTCACTTTAGCTTCAACTAAGCATCTGCCTTTATGCATTTTGAAGATACAGGTTACAAGACCTGCTAGTCCTGGAAAAATACGTGATGCTTTCTTAATGACTAGGTGCCCATCACTGATCCATGTGCTCTTCAAGAAGTGGTGTTAGGGAGCAAGTGGCCTTGGAAGATTGAACCAAAGCCATGTTCTAATGGCATAGACTTCCTATTGGCCTTTTTCTGTTTCCTGTAGTAACTCATTTACTCAACTGACTCTCTTTGAATACTGTCCACCAAGAAATGTAAATGCACCACCTGAATGAGACATGAACCCTAAAGCCGTTTGGATTCTTACCTGCCCCTGTTGCTGACGTTTTGCTTTTTCGTAAGTCTTACATATATTCTGTTATTATTTTCCCCACTGATATAAAATTTATGTCAAGACCTGTTTCTTTCAGAGAATTAGGTATTTACTAGTTCTGCTCCATTGTTGTCTAAGAGTGAAGCACTCACCCTCAAGCTGAATCCAGTGGATCATTAAAAAAGCCTGAGCGTCTCAGGGAGGAATCCACAATAACAGCAAAGCAGCCTGTGTGAGCAAGAAAGTAGGAAATTCTGAGTACAGTGACAAATCTTAAATTTATTTTACATTTTTGGAAAGATACATACATCCTCTTGGGATTCTGACTTAAGGATATGAATAGCCTGAGACGTAATTTGAGGATTACGAAAGAGAATGTCTCGCGACTCAGATGATTAAACATCTTACCTATCATTGGGGCTTACATGAATATGCGCAGAACCCCCAGTAGCAGAAGTATAGAAATTTACTAAGCGTATTAGTGGTACAGACTTTGGAGATGTAGGCATTTAAGTACTTTGAGGATAAGCAGGAACTTAATGATCTTCACTTTTTATCCTAGACCTAATATCTCAGATCTTTTTGTGGCACTTGACTTACAAGAGCAGTCACGAGTAAGTTGTGACCCTTTGTGTTTAAGAAGTTATATTGCTTCTATAAAAAGTGTACAGCTGCAAGTCTGAATCCAGTGGAACTGATGTTATATTGCTGCTTTTGAATCCAGAGAGACTGGTGGCCACTAGCAATACACAGCAAGAGAGGGGTCTCTGAGGGTTTACCATAATGAAAACAATACGTACTGCACCTTGTTCTGTACATTAATATAGGGACTACTTGCACTTGTGAGTGTTGGAGTATTTTACCCTTTGCACTCCATTTTGTTCTGCTTTTATTTTTTCCTGTTCCTGCTCAGTGTTTGATCTTTTAGCTTCTGGCCATTTTTTGAACTGTTTTATTTTGAAGAACTTGATAACAAAGAACAAAAACTTGGTGTAACGGAAGAGTAGTTGCAGACCTTCTGGCTCTGTGATTAAGGGATTAATGATCTGCTTTGTTTCTGTCACTCCAGAAGAATTACTCAATTCGCAGTCACGTCTGCAAACGTAGTGTACATCTGTCTATAGAGACATGAATGTGCAACACTTGCATATGAGGAGCAAAATACTCTTCCCAGAAACAATGAATTTGATCTGTATTGCTTGTTTGCATGTCTTTTTATTGTTGTTTTTATTATCTTCTGTGTAGCAATAAATCAGTAGTAAGTTGCAGTACATTTATCTTTTCCTTTAACACAGTGGCTGCAATATACTTTTATCAAACAAGGCAATTATTTGAAACAGTTTCTTAATCATTAAATTTGTTTTCAAATTAGTTACACTTCAACTCTATTTACCTTAGTTGTTGTTCATGAGGTTTTTTAGCTTGATTTTGATAAATGACAATAGTTAACACTGACGAAGTCATGAACAGAAATTTCAATTTTGTTATTTAATCTGCCAGACTCCAGTAGATCAATAACAGCATGAGTTATGTTTAAAAGTACTTGCCTGATGTGCTTTTGCACACGTGTCTATAGTTACCTTACTATTGATTTTCTTCTTTTAAAGGAAGATGATAACAATTTTATACGGGGACCATCATCTTACATTTTATGAAGTTTGATAAAAAATAAATCTCTCTATCCATCACTGAAGGACAGCAAGATGACATGGAATAATGAAGAAAATGTTGCCTAAAAGCCTTTATAACAAGGTAGGATGAAGAATGAGAAATCTAATGGAAAAGACAGAAAAAGTCAATGTCTCTGACAGAGCTAGACATAGGGAAGAACAAGCTAGAGCAGCACTCCTTGCTCACAAAAGAACAGGCTGTGTGCAAAGGAACACAGCAAAAACCAAAAGAGATTACTTATGCCACTCTGTATATTCATGCTTTCTTTGTATTCAGGCAGTAATAAAGGAAACCTTGTGGTATCATGTTACTCACAATGCTTTAAAGATGCATGTTCTTATCACAGAGGTATCACCTCAGCTCTCTCAGTCAGCATAACTTTAGACCTCCTATAGATTACTGATTGTGCATAACCAGTTTAGTCCCATGATGGAAACTGTGTGTTTAGCCCTGAGTCAGCTAAAAGCCATTAAGAATATGACATTTATATGAATTCTGCTGATGTGCTGAAACAACTGAAAGAGCAACAAGTTATAGACTCAGCTGTGCATACACACCAGGAACTAGAAAATTCATTACACATTGCTGGTCAGGAGAGCATCTCTAACCAAAAGGATGCTAAACAACAATGGAAAACAGTCCTGCACATCAGGCATCCTTTTCATTTAACATACAGAGAACAACTATTTGTTATGCTGCCTGGGTGGGTGTTTGCCATTAACGGAAACTATTTCCTCTCTACTGGTTTCAGTTTTGCAGAAGGCTAGGGGGGAAAATTTGGTATTTCCCTGACTGCAGTCTCCAGATGCACCCAGATAGGCACCATGATTAATAGTTCAAAGCAATGTTAGCAGGCGGCACTGTACCTGCCTCTTCAAGCGCTGTTCTGCCCAAGGTCAATGGAAGGTCTACACTCTTCAGCTTGCTCAGCTGTAGAGTTAACACTTTTCAGTTCTCTGTTCTGTGAGCATTTATTTCCTTTTCTTTTTGATTTTGTTCTTTCTCTAAAAATTTGCTTTAAGATACATGGACTGCAAATAGTTTTTTCTCAAGCCATTTCAACTAGTGGGACCGTTTTCAAACTTTAGGACAAGTCAACGAATACTGACCTTCTGATGGCAAGCAAACATGTAAACCCCCAAGGAGAGCAGCTGAAATAGTTACAAGGAACAAGAGGACAAAATGTGACAGGATGACCATTCTCAGCATTGTCAGCTGTGAATATGTATTCTATATATGCTGTTTTTCCTCTGAGCACGAGCTGAACAAAAAAGTCTTTAAGGCTTTTAGAGCTCTTCCTTTTAGAAGAACTCCCTGACCAACATATTTAAGCATTTTTCAAGATGTTAATAAGTAACTTTGAAATGAGGATTTAAGGACAGGTGAAATGTGCCTATGTATAAGTGAAGCGTACATGAGATAGGTGAAAAAGATGGACTTTTTTCTTTTTCATAGAATCATAGAATCATAGAATGGTTCAGGTTGGAAGGGACCTTAGAGATCATCTTGTTCCAACCCCCCTGCCATGGGCAAGGACACCTCCCACTAGACCAGGTTGCCCAAAGCCCCATGCAGCCTGGCTTTGAATACTTCCAGGGAGGGAGCATCAACGACTTCCCTGGGCAACCTGTTCCAGTGTCTCACCACCCTCACAGTGAAGAATTTCTTCCTTATATCCAGCCTAAATCTACCCTCTTCCAGTTTATAACCATTACCCCTTGTTCTGTCATTATCTATCCTTGTAAAAAGCCCCTCCCCAGCTTTCCTGTAGGCCCCCTTCAGGTACTGGAAGGCTGCTATCAGGTCCCCCCGCAGCCTTCTCTTCTCCAGGCTGAAGAGTCCCAACTCTCTCAGCCTGTCCTCGTAGGGGAGGTGCTCCAGCCCTCTGATCATCCTCGTGGCCCTCCTCTGGACCCGCTCCAACAGCTCCACATCCTTCTTGTGTTGGGGGCCCCAGAACTGGACACAATACTCCAGGTGAGGTCTCACGAGAGCAGAGTAGAGGGGCAGAATCACCTCCCTCGACCTGCTGGCCACACTTCTCTTGATGCAGCCCAGGATGCGGTTGGCCTTCTGGGCTGCAAGCGCACACTGCCGGCTCATGTTGAGTTTCTCGTCAACACACACCCCCAAGTCCCTCTCCTCAGGGCTACTCTCAAGCCATTCTCCGCCCAGCCTGTATGTGTACTTGGGATTGCTCCGACCCAGGTGCAGGACCTTGCACTTGGCTTTGTTGAATTTCATGAGGTTGGCATGGGCCCACCTCTCAAGCCTGTCCAGGTCCCTCTGGATGGCATCCCTTCCCTCTGGCGTGTCGACTGCACCACACAGCTTGGCATCATCTGCAAACTTGCTGAGGGTGCATTCGATCCCACTGTCCATGTCACCGACAAAGATGTTAAACAGCACTGGTCCCAGTACCGATCCCTGAGGAACACCACTCGTCACTGGTCTCCATTCAGACACTGAGCCATTGACCGCCACTCTCTGAGTGCGGCCATCCAGCCAGTTCCTTATCCAGCGAGTGGTTCGTCCATCAAACCCATATTTATCCAGTTTATCAACCAGGGTACTGTGCGGGACAGTGTCAAATGCCTTGCACAAGTCCAGGTAGATGACGTCGGTTGCCCTCCCTTTATCCACTGTTGCTGTGACTCCATCATAGAAGGCCACCAGATTTGTCAGGCACGATTTGCCCTTGGTGAAGCCATGTTGGTTGCCGCCAATCACCTCCTCTCGATTTTCCATGTGCCTTAGTAGAGCCTTCAGGAGGATCTGCTCCATGATCTTGCCAGGCGCAGAGGTGAGACTGACCAGCCTGTAGTTTCCAGGATCTTCTTTTTTCCCCTTCTTGAAAATGGGGGTTATGTTCCCCCTTTTCCAGTCAGTTTTTCTTTTTTTTTTGCTTTTATTTTTCATAATCTAGGCTCCTTCAAAGTAGAAAAACAATCTGCCATTTGGACATCAATTACTGTTTAAATGAGTGGCCTCATTTGCAAATGAATCTCATGCTCACAATTTATTTGTGGTGCCAGTTTCAGACTTCAAGCAATTTAAAAACTGGGTACAAGATTATCAAAAGTCCTACCATCACAGACTGAACCTTCCCACAGTGAGTATGGGGCTTTTATGTCTTGATTTTACTTTTTATTTTCAGGCTTAGTTAAGCTTAATTTTGTATGGGAAGTTAGCCTGCTTTGTGGTTGATTCAAGAGCATTTTTTTCTTAACTGAGATAAACAAAGAAATTGGCAGACATGCTTATTTCTGAATTTGAAATACTTTGGGTACTGAGTTTTCATTTTTAGAATGTTCCAACTATCAACCTCATCTTAATATAACTTTGTATACAAATATTAAATTGTATGTCAAATGCTTCTTGCTAGATGCATCAGTTTAAGTTTCCATGCATGCTAGAAACTTTGTGCTTTAACTTTATTTTTCAAGTTTAGGGAATGTGCCTAAAACCCCAAATACTTTCTATATCTTTTTTCAGGTTCCTGAAAATATGTAACTGTGAGTTTAGAAATGGAAGCTGCAAATTCTTTTGATTTTTCAATTAAAAATACTGTGAAGCGGAACATCCTAGTCCTGTACATGAGTTTCTTCGTCAGCTTTTGAGTATACCTGCCTGCTGCTAAAGTTCTCCTACCTGTACATTAATGCCATTTCACTATTTCACCCTCCAGCCTGCCCTCCAGTATTGCTCTGCTTACCTATTCCAGTAAAACTTCTCATCTTAATGAGGTGGCATGGCATTTCCAGTGGAAGCTCTCCCTCTTTTTTTCTCCCTCACTGTGACACTAGTTAATTTTTATACCCCTCTGAGTTTAGTGCTGAGATGTGGCATCTTTGTTTCCCATCCGAATATCTGCTGTCACTGCTGTCAATATACGTAACCAGGCAGGCCTGTTGCCTAGCTTCCTGTCCTCCAAACCTCTGACTTTCAATGACAGCTCACGGATGAATTGCAGGTTATGCCAAATGTTTATCTATCCTACTCAGCTTCCACAGCCACTGGCAAAAGGCCTTGCTTCAGAAGAAAAAATATTTTTTTTCTACATTTTAAACATTAAGTTTTATTTGCAGTAACTCTGAAAGAAACTTAAAAGTTTGATCTTAACGTGCATTATGAATGACTTGCCACATGTATGTCTAAAATCGCATTTCTGAAATTCATTTCTAAACAATTTTATAGAGGTTTGATTTCAAAGGGATAGCAACATCTTGGAAAAAAGGCACAGATTCAGTAGCTGAAATAGGAGCCTGAAGTCAGCAGTTAGCTGATATCGTGAAAAATTGTAGCCACTGGAAAATTAAGTTTATGTCTGCCCTTCAGGGATTCAACTTATGAGATCATATGCCATATGGTGAAAATGTAAATAACTGCTTTCATTTCCTTTTTCTTCTGCCAGTGGACAGTGCAGTTTTTAAATTCTACAGCATTTCTTTGGCACTCATACATGAAGTAGTTCTAGCCTGAAAACAAATATAAAGTCCAGTTTCAAGCAGTAAAAGAAGTCAGAGCTGAATATTAAACGAATAAAAGAATACAGGCTGGCTCCTGGGGAAAAACAAACAAACAAACTAACTAACTAAATTTCTCTTGTTAGGAATAGTTTCAGCAAGATGCTATAAGCATAGTTTTCTTATGGCACAGTTGTCTGGAGCTGGCTTTCTGCCTCTTCTGTTGTCAAATGCTGACACATCTCATCTATATTTGGCACTTTTGAGAGCAATTTGTAATCGTAATAAAGATGAACACTTATAGTTTGCATTTTCTTTCACTCAACAGAGAATTGCCATGTGCTGCATGCTACAAATTACTTATCATGGGATTGTGCTTCTGTTTGGAGAACAATATATTCATTAGTGATAAGTGTGAACGGGCTCACTGGAACAGAAGAATATCTCCTTTTGTTCACAAAGAGTTAATCAACAATTGTTAACGTTTATGATGACCTGTCATGATTTGAAGCTGGGGAGAAAATAAATCTTTTAGTGAATTTAAGCCTAAACCAGGCAGAGCTCTAGATTTCAGTGCCATTAACCATCATCCCAAGATGCCATTCCTGGAATTGAATTAGAATACTACTTGGAACTTCGTTTGAATAGACGTGGATGGTAAGGAGAAAAGAACGGCAGGGGAAGGGTGAGAAAAGCATAATTTGGAAAAGGGAGCTTCACTGAGTCTTGCTAGTGTGAACTTTGCAAGTCTGAGAAGTGAAGACTTAACAAAAAGGATGTTAAAATAGGAAATCTGATCTTCAAGCAAAAGCAATCTTTTGCAGATCTTCTGAATGATGCATGATCATGCCACAGATTTTACCTTCGGCCAAGGGAAAAACAGCCTCCTCCTCTGCAGAGTTACACAGAGAAGAGAGCTGTGTATCCTCTCTCCTTCCACGCAGAAGGGGACCCAGCTGCCTTCCCCAAATTGCCCCATTTGTCTCAGCTGGGTTTACCAGAACTGCAATGACTGACAGGAGAAAAACAGAGGGAAGACCAGGTTCCCTATTGTCCAAGGGGACTAGGTCTTCAATGAAAAGAATATAAGCTGCTTTGTGTTTGTGTACCCAGAAGAACAACATTCACTTCAGTTTGAAGAGGCATCCCTCCTCTCATCTCAATCTAATTGAACTGTCAAGGAGGGTGGGACAGGCTAATTAGTAATTACACCTTCTTAGTAATTCCTTAATGTCAACATCTAGTTTATCTGGAGGCAATATGAGAGCACAAGTAAGTGTGCAATTCAGAGAAAAAGAAGACATAGTGAAAAATCACACATCTCACTGAAAATTATTACCCAGGGAAAAAGGAAAACAAAAAAATTCTGGTTCATCTTCCATTATTTGGTCATTAAAGGGATTTTGTAGCCTGAGATTGTGTTTCATTTCATGTTCTATTTAGGCAAAGAGCTTCCCTCTCCTGTCTCAGGCATCTCAGCATGATTTGATAGTACTACATAGTGTGATGAGGCTCATTTATCTTGGTTTTGCCCCTCCCAGAGCACTTCTATGAGGACACTCAATGCCTGTCAGCTTTCTCAATAACACTCCAGCTGCATGCTGCCTAGAATGCAAAGTTCAGTTTTTGCCTTGAAGGCAAACATGCACTTCTCTTTGGGAATATCCGTGATGGAATTTGTCTGTCATTGGGACATCAGCTGTAGAAGATTGTCCCGGTTTGACCTA
>WBMW01005749.1:691-37422 GCA_013396635.1 Penelope pileata | reverse complement strand
TTTCTCTCAGAGTGGTCAGGCACCAGAATAGCCTGCTCAGGGAGGTGGTGGAGTCATCGTTCCTGGCACTGTTCAAGAAGTGTCTGGATGAGGTGCTAAGGGATATGATTTAGTAGCTTAGTGGGTAGTAGTGGTGATAGGAAGATGGTTGGACTAGATGATCTTGTAGGTCCTTTCCAACCTTGTGTTTCTATGATTCTATGATTCAAGATTTCTGAGAACTATTTCACAGATTCCATTTAATATTGATGACTATCTCAGAATTAGAAATCACCCCCAACATTATTTTTGTAATTGCTGTAATTTGAAAATTTGGACTGTGAATCTTTAACTAGTTATTTGTGCATTTCATCTATTATGTCCCATTATTCAGCGAAAACTCTTCAGCAGTAGTCATAGAAGGGGAAATCTGCAAAAGTATATTTTAAAACAAGTTATTTTTTAACCAAATGCAGAAACTTTAGATGGTCAGGTTTTCTTCAGCCTTTGAGTGCTCATTAAACCAAAAACAGAGTTTTAGTTAAGTACTTATAATCATTTCCACCAGTTCATCTCTGCTATCTCATTAAGATTCTGGAGTTCCTTGTAATTCTAAACAAAATTAAAAATTAATATTTGTTCACTAGCAAGGTCTACCATCTTCATTTTCTCTATTCAGCCAGTTCTTATGTATTTGAGGGAAACTGTCAGCTGTGCCTTTATCTCTAATATTTATAAAAAAAAAAAAAACAACGTTGGAACTCTGGAAGAATTTGGAACATTGAAGCAAGTTTATTATATTTGATGCATTTTTCTGTAGGTTTGAAAAGATTTATACAGACAATAAAATTCAGTATAACCACAATCACATTAATGACTTTCAAAGGAACAAGCCTCATCACAATAAATGAAATTTCTGTAGGCCACCTGCACTGTAAAAGCATGAGGTATTTGGAAGCAGGAAAAGCAAGCATATGCCAAACTATGATGTAAACTCATTAAAAAGAATCTTTGGGATCTGGATGAATATTCATCATATTGAAGCATACACTACTGCAGCAGTGCTTGCTAGTTTGCTTCAGGAGAATAATAGTGATAATAATGAAAAAGTAAAGGTGTGAAGCAAAAGCAAACAGAACCATACATCTGAGGTACTGAGTTATATCTGTGGAAACTGCTTTCTCTGGATTTCGTGATAAAAAGAAAAAGCATTTCTAAAAGACATAAAGGTGAAATATTTTTGTATTGATGGAGGAGGTGAAAGCCAAAATGTCAGCAATTGCCTGTAATAAACTGAAGTTAATAGGATATCAAACACAAGAATATTTTTTTTTTTTTTTTATCTCGTAACTCTATATGTGATTGGAAAAATGGTTATTCATGCTTCCATTGCTGTACATAGGAAATAATTTGTGCAGGTTTCAGCTGGGATGGAATTTATTTTCTTCATGGTGTCTGGTATGATGCTGTGTTTTGGCTTTGGGTTAAAAGCCATGTTGATAACACACCGATGTTTTAGTTGTTGCTGAGCAGTACTGCACAGAGCCAAGGATGTTTCAACTTCTCATGCTGCTCTGCCAGTGAAGGGGGCTGGGTGGACAGTGAGGGGACAGAATCAGGACAGCTGACCTAAACTGGCCAAAGGGATATTCCATAGCATATAGCACCATGTGAAAAACTGAAAAACTGAGGGAAGTTGGCCAGCAGGAGCTGCTGCTGCTCAGAGACTAGCTAAACACCATTCAGTGAGTGGTGAGCAACTGTGTTGTGCATCATTTGTTCTTGTAATACATATACACATGTATATGTTGTGGTTAACCCAGCAGGTAGCTAAGCACCACACAGTGCTCAATCTAGCCCCCCACGGTGGGATAGGGAGAGAATCAGGAAAAAAACTGAAGTAGAACTCATGGATTGAGATAAAATCTATTTACTAAGACAGAAAAAGGAAGAGGAAAGAAAGCATAATAGTTATGATAGTTATATATATATATTTATAAAATAAGGGATGCACAAGCATTTGTGCATCATCCCCTGCATGATCCCCTGACTGACATCACCCAATGACTGATGCCTAGGCTGGCCCCAAGCAGCAGCTGCCCACCTGGCCAACTTCTCAGCATTTTCAAGCTTTTTTCACATGATGTCATATGGTATGAAATATCTCTTTGGCCAATTTAGGTCAGCTGTCCTGGTTCTGTCCCCTTTCAACTCCTTGTGCCCTCTCAGTTCCCATCCCTAGCAGTATGAGAATCTGAGAAATTGAAAAGTCCATTGCTCTGTACAGCACTGCTCAGCAACAACTAAAACATTGGTGTGTTATCAACAGTGTTTTCTCCTAAAGCCAAAACATAGCATCATATGAGACACCTTGAAAGAAAAAATCCATTCTGTCCCAGCTGAAACCAGGACAACATATAATTATCATTACTATTATTTCTCTCTCCCTTTTCTGTCTCAGTAAATAATTTCTATTTCAACCTACAATTTTTACTTGTTTTTTCCAATTATCTCCCTCATCCCATTATGCTTTGCTTGCAGCTCACATTAGAGCATGCTTTTTTTCTGCCTTGTGTTTCTTCTTTGCTGCTCTAAAACCTTTTGACACTATTTCAGACATAAAATACTCTAAGTGATAGTAGAAGAAATAGTTTGTCAGTATTTGAATATTTGTGTAGTATTAGAATATATGAAATATACAGTATACATACATATAAGTATAGAATATATAAAATTAAGGTTTAATATCTTGCAACTTCAGGCAGGTTTCTGTGCCTCAGGATGTCCGTTAACTTCAAAAGAAAGAACAGACTCCAGATCTGACAGGCTGCCCTACAGTGTTTAAGGGGAATAAATGCTGACTGTGGGGTAATATCTTGAGCAAAACCAGCTTGCCAGTTTGGGCTAGTTTCTGGCACTCCTACAGTGGCAATGCTGAGCATCTATGTAATTTTTCCAGCATACAGGTAATACTGATTTAACTGACATCTAGTCTCATCTTTGTGCAATCATAACTCTAAGGTCAATTTTAATGATTCCAGTAAATTAATCATTGTGTGACAGGGAGAACTAACTAGTCCTTCTTTTTATTATTTCAGAATGTTCTCACCTCAGATTCTTTCATGTCTTACATATAGTTGTCTACAACATCTCGCTTTTTCTCTTAAATGCAGAATAAATAAAACTATTAAAGTATATCCACAATATACTCCATTAGTAGTATTAAAAAATTAATCTTCTTTCCTCTGCAATGCAGTCTGTAGATGTTATGTAGAGATGCAAAAATATTTCACTGTAGATAGTATCAAACATATGGGCACGTCTCTAATGAACACAATCCAGACTATTTTTCTCTACAGTTCCATGCAAAAACAAGTCATAATTCTATGAAGTAATTTGATAATCAATTCATATTGATAAAACATTCTTACATACAAAAATAAAGGGGAAACTTATAGCAGATGCTAGGAGGAAATTTTTTATTCAGAGAGCAGTAAGTCCCTTGCACAGGCTGCCCAGAGAGCTGTGGGTTCCAGAATCCCTGGAGGTCCTCAGGACCACAGATGGGCTGTGGGCAGCCTGTGCTGGTGGGGGGGACCCAGCCCATGGCAGTGGGATTGGAACTGGATGATCTTTCAGGTCTCTTTCAACCTAAGACATTCTATGATTCTATGTTAATACTTTCAGCATTATCACTGGTTTAATTTCATTTAAATAAATTGTTTAATATGATCCAAGTCTTTACTGAATCACTTTATAAGAACAAGCAGGACTAGCACGGATTTTTATCTTTATATACAATACTGCAGTTCAGTCTCTTTACCTAATTCTTTTAGTGTCTTGCTTTCAATATTGCTTGAACAAACAAGTCAGTGATTGTTCTCCTCGTTATAATTTAATAAATCTCACAGTAGAAATCTAGTACCTGTTACAAATGCTTTGTTAGAGCTCTAATTTTCTATCAGTTTTTTAATTTTTAAGTTCCAACAATAAAATATTGTCAAAAGAACATCCTTACCCATACTTTGTTTAGGATTCTTTATTGTTCAAGAACAGAAAAACTGTTAACATAAGCAAAAAGAAATTATATATTTGGGTAAATATTAATGAATTACCTTTTAAAAAGTTTAGACAAATCTAATAAAAAATAGCACATTTTGGTGTCTTTCATCATCTCTATGTTTTCTTATTTGAAAAGTAGAGATGTACATTAACAGGGAAATCTTGCTCAGAATTCGGAATTTGTCAAAGCAACCTTTCCTCTGGATACTATCCACTGCAATTCAGGATACCACTTATTCCCACAAAATATGTGCTTTGCAGTCTGATTGGACATGGAAACACCTGCCAGTTCTGTTTAGAACCAACAGGAGGGTTTGTGTTTTTCTATCAAAGTCAATGAATTATTGAACAAATGTGAAGGATTGTATAAAGGAAGAATAAGCAGATAAAAAAAAATAAACCATAGCGATAGGTTCTTTCTGTGGCACAAACAAGCCAGGCTACATAAGTTGCCAGCAGTTGGAGCCAGCAATAAGAAGGCATATAGAAAGGCTAAAGAAAATGGAAGAAAGACAGTTTACAAGTACAGAAACTGTTGTTAGAAAGTCCATATAGGGGAAATATTTCAAATAATTCAAAAAGTTTAAACATATTTTGTTTAAAAACACATAAATAAAGTCAATTTGCCTAACTTCTCCAAGTATTCTCCAAACTGTTGAACAAACGAACGTCAAGTGGTTAGAGTGCTTATCCCAGAACAGGGAAATCCTGATTTCAGCCTTCACTTTGATCATTAAACTCCTGTATTTCCTGGTTCATTCTGCAAAGAGAACGTAGCAAGTTTTCTCTCAAAGTGAATCACAGAAAATAAATATACCTAAGATTCTGAATATTTTAGGTAACTGACTTAAAGGATTCATAGAATCATCAAATCATATAGAATCATAGAATGGCCTGGGTTGGAAGGGACCCCAAGGATCATCACGTTCCAACCCCCCTGCCACAGGCAGGGCCACCAACCTTCAGATCTGGTACTAGATCAGGCTGCCCTGGACCCCATCCAACCTGGCCTTGAACACATCCAGGGTCAGGGCATCCACAAGCTCTCTGGGCAGCCTGTTCCAGCACCTCACCACTCTCAGTAAAGAACTTCCCCTCATGTCTAATCTAAACCTTCCCTCCTTCAGCTTAAAATGATTCCTCCTTGTCCTATCACTGTCTACTTTTGTGACAAGTTGATTGCCCTGCTGTTTATAATCTCCTTTTAAATATTGGAAGGCTGCAATGAGGTCTCCCCACAGCCTTCTCTTCTCCAGGCTGAACAAGCCCAGCACCCTCAGTCTATCCTTGTAGGGATAGACTGATATCCTCATAGGATTGTTGTTTATACTGATACATACCCTGGTAGAAGTATTTCCTGTTCAACATGCACTAAAAAAAAATCCAAATATCACTGATTTCATTGTAAGATTGGAAGAAGAATATTATTTTAATTGTTATGTATAGAGTAACAGTAATTTTTTATTTTTCTATTAGTTTGAATTTAAAATTTAAATACTTGTGAAAAGTTTCATTGTGTTTAATGAAAATAGTATGCATATATGTATTTATTAGGTTTAACTCTGTATATGTCTTTGGTGAATGATTAAGAAATAAACACTCAAGTAGCTCAGACAACTTCAATATTTTATACACAGACAAAGTATAATAAGAATGTTAGTGATTAATTAGCAAAACCAAAAAAAAAACTATCATGAAGGAGGATTGTTAGAGTAGGAGGTTTAGAAGGCGTGGTGCAATTGCAGAAGTGAGATCGCTTCAGATAGATTTCTAACAATCCCAGGTAGAGCATTAAATGATTTAATGGTTGTAAACAAAAGTTTTCAACTTACACAATAGCGATCTCCCACTGAAATGAGGAACAGCCAGATCCCACACAGAAGATCCTTTCTCCTTGGTGGCTGGCTCTTAAATGAGCCCAGGGTAGTCCCACCCTGGGTCCACCCCTCCTGGTCACGTGGAGGGGGGGGGGCACAGGTATTCCTTAGGCCAGCCACCGTCCTTCACCAGGTGCTCAATCACTAATTCAGTCCATGACCTCGTGTTTCCCTTACAGAAGGGAACGATGATTATGACCTGATTACATTTGTAATCAATGCAAAAAGGATAGTCTGTTACTGTAATATTGTGAAGATATGGTAGTTCTTCGGATAAGTTAGACAGGTTCATAGAAAATAGAAATGAAAATAATCAAGAATAAAAATGAATCTGAACAAAACTGAACTTCACTGAAACCAAAAGAAACAACTTCAGGAGATCTGGCTGTTTTTTCAGGGGAGATTGTAAGCTCTTGATTTGGATAAGATTTCATGCAAATTTGTTTGGTATCTTCATTAAAAATAAACATGAAATTTTGTTTATAGTAAGAATCCTAGAAATGGATATTAAAAAACCTTGAGGAACAATAATATCTCAGTACAAAACACAAAATAATCTATATAACTAATTCTGGTGCTTTACATATTTAAGAAAAGCAATAAAGTTGCATAAAATTACTTCCTACATTGCTTTATTGGATTTTTGTGTGTGTACAGGGAAAATAGGAAGACAACTCTGAGTGAGACACTGCAGTGGAGGCAACCAGTGTCCCACTGAGCACATCTGGAGGCCCAGCTGATGGGGCAGAGGCCTTCCGCTTCTCATGTGGCTGCAGGTCCCAAGCCTGAGGGGCATCATGCAGGCCTGGTGCTGTCTCCTTTCCAGTCTGTTCCAGGCATGAGGGCAGACAACCCACTCATTCATTAAGTTCTGAAGTCCTGAAGTTCCAAATTCCCCCCTAAGCTTTTCTCAGGTGGGACATGACATATCCATTTGGTGTAGTCAGCAGGATCCCCTCAGTGTTGGATGATCTGGAGGGATACCAACACTTTACCCAGAAAGAGCAGGGGGATTGTTGGGAAGCAATCTCTCAGCTGTACACCATGAGGGCTATATGCTGGGAGAGGTGTGAGCAGCAGCAAGCCATGGCTGCCTGGGAAATGCTGGTGCTTGGCTGCTCCCTTGTTATTGGAAAGTGGAAGGAATATAAGGCATGCCCTTCCCTACCAGGAATGACTTGGGCTTAGAACAATTGGCACAAATCCAATGCTGTACTGGAATAAATTACAACTCTTGCTTAGGAGCAATACTGCTGGGAAAGGGCAAAGCCATGGTGTGTGCTGTATTAGGGGCAGTGCTGATGGAGGCTTAAAAAGATAGGCATTTGAACAGACAAGCAGAAGGGGAAATAAATAGATCCTTACAGGACTTGGTGAAAGTGTTACAGAGTCAACTGGACGCAGAACATAAGATAATGAACATCTTCACACAACTTTGTCTGATGCACTAGATCCTCTGGAAGAATCCTAGGGGATCAAGCTCTGAAGGATGGCCTGGAGAGGTGCAAAATGAAGAAAGGTCTGAGGTCTGGACAGGCTGTTTGGACTGAATGTATTTGGCAAAGTTTTGCAAAGGGTGTGGCCTCCATGAGAGGAGATTAGGGGCTTCCCCATGCCAGACACAGATGGTTTTAGCTGTTTCCAGCTTGTTCCACAGCAGTTCCACCACAGCCAAGTTTGAGCCTACCATTAACACTTGTAGAGCCTCTCAGGAAACAGATTTAAGGAAAGACAAAACATTCCACAGCAGTAAGTGTGAAGAATGAGTTAAAAAGAAGTGTGGGAAACACTCCTACAGACACAAAGGTCAGAGAAGGTAGAGGAGCCGATGCTCCACGCGTCAGAGTGGAACTTCTCTGCAGCGTAAGTAAAGGGCAGTCCTGGAGCAGGTTTCCTCGTGACAGCATTTTTAGAAGACAATGCCAGAGCAGGGAAATATTTTCTGAAAGAAACTGCAACCATCAGAAGGAGCCACACTTGAGTAGGGGAAAAGTGTGAGGGGGAAGGAACAGCAGAAAGGAAATATGTCAGACTGACCATAACCCTTAAACTGTTTAGGGTGAAGAGGAGGTACTGTGGATGGGAATGAAGAATGAGGTTCAGCCTGAGAAAAAGTGGATGTGGGGTAAAGGTGTTTTAGTTTTTGTCTTAGTTTTTCATCATCTAACTCTACTTTTAATCGGTAATAAAGTAAATTAATGTGCCCCCAAATCAAGTCTGTTTTGCCCATGATAATAATTGGTTTGTGATCTCCCAATCTTTATCATGTCTCACAAGTATTTTCATCTTACTTTCTCCCCTTGTCTTGTTGAGGAAGAGGAGTAGGATGGCTAAGGTCAACCCACCACAACTACATAATAATTGTTATGAATTACACAAAAATAGACATAACAAACCATAGATAACATAGACAATAGACAAAGCAAAAATGGTGATTTGGAAATGAAATGCATGCTAGATTATAACATAAAGGGATATAACATAAACATTGGGAATATAACAAACATTTATAACATAAACATTATAACATATAAACATATAACAAACATGAGACAGTAGAAAGAAACTGTATATTTTATTTATCACTTGAATTAGGATGCTGATGCAGAAAGATCCTTAATTAATAGAATAAAATAAATTGATAAAATGAAATAAAATAGATTTATAGCATATTAAAGAATTCAGCTGATCTCTGCTTCTGTTCTGATTTGAAGTTTCTATTTTGCACAATAAGCTGCAGTAGAATGTGAAAAGCTTATTCACTTCAGTAAATGTCATGTTCTCAATACAGTTATTTTCCAAATCATCATAAAATATTACAGAAAATAACAAAGGTATTTTATAATTAGAACTATGCAGGACTACAATCTGATATTACTCATTTGCTAGAGGATTCCTGAACCAACAACTGTCTGTATGACATTTGAATGTCACAAAGCTTCTTTTATTAATATTTGCACAGGAGTGTGGAATACTTGGATAATAATATTGTACACTTTCAATGAGTTTTCATTAGATGCCATGTAAGCCATAGATACAGCTCAATTTCCTATAATTTCAGAGGCAATGTCTACCGGACTGTACAAATTGCTAATGTTCACCGTTAAGTAGGTTATGCTTTTTAAGGGGAATTAAGGAAAAAAAAAAAAAAAAAAAAAAAAAACCTAAACGTAAAAAAANAAAAAAAAAAAAAACAGCTTAAAGTTAAGCAAAACACAAAGGAGTGGTGAAAATATAGAGGGAATGATGTGATATTTCATATGAAGATATTTCACATGAATATCTAAAAGCAGCTTAGATCTTGTATTTTTATCATCTTTTCAGTATTCTGTACATGCCAATAGTAGCATACACCTTTTCCTTGCAACTTAGAATAAATCATTGATAAGTCAACGTTCTTATATTTTTTGACAGAAATTGCAGCTTACAAAACTGTTTTCATATGTTTCTTATGAGCAAATTTTTTGTGTTAACATTTAACGTGTTGCTGAAAACATTTGAAATAATTCAGGAAACTGTAAGATTTCATCTGTCATGCTCCTATTGTTAATTTTTCTCACAGAGAAAAATTTCAACATGAACCTATACAAATGAGGACACATCTATAAAAATGAGGACACCTTTCTGAGAGCACAAGAGCTCTCCATTGCACAGCATAAGAAATCAAGCAGAAGAGGCGGGAAACCAGCATGGCTGAGCAAGGACCTGCTGGTCAAACTGAGGGAAAAGAAGGAGAAGTACAAGCAATGGAAACAAGGATGGATGGCCTGGGAAAAATACAGTGATGCTGCCCAGGCATACAGAGATGTGATCAGAAAAGCGAAGGCACAGATGGAACTGCACCCAGTGAGGGACGTGAAAAATAAAAAGAATGGATTGTGCAGGTACATTGGTCAAAAAAGACAGGCCAAGGAGAGTGTATCCCCCCTGATAAATGAAAAGGGAGAACTGGCTACAACAGACATGGAGAAGGATGAGATGCTCTATGAGTTCTTTGCCTCAGTCTTCACTGACAGTCAGGTCATTTTAGTCATATTTAGAAATTCCTAGAGCTAGCCAAGAAATTCAATAATTTTCTGTTCTTTATAACAATACACCTTGTAGAGTAACTTCTAGTTATTATTTTCTTTCTTCCCTTTTTCTCCTCTGTCATTTTTTTTTTTTCTCAAGCAAACTAGATGTTTCATAGAGCTTGGGAAATGTACCATGGAAGAAGAATTCAACAAACGGATACACCATGCATCACATTCTTACCCATATTTCTTTCAAATCCCTTCCAGCAAATGATTTTCTAGACATACAGAATATTTAATACAAGTAGCTTATAACACATTTACAGAAATATGCATCAACCACAGTAAAATGATGTTCCCAGCTCAAGAAACCATCTACAATATAAACTAAGAATGTTTGTTTCCCAATCATAGCCCTGAGATTGTACGAAATGCAACAATTTTTGAAAAGGCATTCCAATATTCCCAAAATAGTTTTCTATACACTAGTTACATTTGTGGCTTTCTTCTTTCTCTTCTTCTTCTTCTTTTTTCCCTAAAACTACCTTCGACTTAAAAAAAAAAAAAAAAAAAAAAAAATTTTTAAACTCAAANAAAAAAAAAAAAAAAATTCTATAGCTGCAATTTCCTACTTAGAAAAATATGTTCACAATACTAACTTTGATTTCTTTGATTTTAATTCTTTATTACTAATTCTTCATCTGATAGCACTGAGGAGTATTTAATAACTGTCTCCCAAATAAATTAGTCTTGATAAAAGTTTTCCATGGCAGTCCATAAATATACGCAAGTAAATAGTGCATTTAATGTAATTTGTAAAACTTATGTTCAGCAATTAATGATGGTGAATTTGACAGTAATGTCATCAAGTGTGGTGTTTAAACTCTCATTCTGCAGCTGTAAATTGATACTGTTCAGATTATTCAGGTCAAGAGAAGTGATCCTTCCCCTCTCCTCAGTGTTTGTGAGGTCATATCTGGAGTACTGCATGCAGTTCCAGGCTCCCCAGTACAAGACAGACTATAGACAGACTCTATTGGAAACAGTCCAACATAGGGCTACCAGGATGATCAAGGGACAGGAGCATCTCTCTTATGAGGACAGGATGACAGAGCTGGGACTGTTTAGCCTGGAGGAGGAGAAAGCTCAGGGAGGGGGACTTATCAATATCCATAAATACCTGAGGGGAAGGTGCAAATGAAGTAGATTCAGGTTCCTGTCAGTGGTGCCCAGTGCCAGGATAAGAGGCAATGGGCACAAATTGGAATACAAGAGTTTCCAAATAAACAACAGGAAGCACTCCTTTATAGTAAAGCATTGGAACAGATTGCCCAGAGGTGTGGAGTTTATTTCATGCGTATTTTCAAAAGCCACCTGGACACTGTCTTGGTCAACCTGCTCTGGATGGCCCTGATAGAGCAGGTAGTTGGATCAGATATCTCCAGAGGCCCTTTCCAACCTCAAACATTCTGTGATTCTGTAAATGCAGAAAATTGCCAACATTTCAGGTTTTAAAATGAAAAATGAAATCATGGTTAGAAAAAAATAGAATCAAGAAAAGACTTATGGAAGAAAGCATACAAGGTCTGTGATTTTTGTTTTGCTTTTGTTTTTTATTTGACATTTGTTGGAACATAAATAATTCTAAAGATAACTTTTCTAGGAATTGAAATAGTACTAACAGAGGTCATAAAAAAGGGCTTGAGAACCCAGATTAATATCAAACAAATCAGAAACCATGAACTGATTTTTCCCTAAAAACAGTATGTCCTTATGAGGTTGTTGTTAAAAAAAAAATAGTGCTACTTAATTGAAAAATTATTCTGCAGAGTACCAATCGTTATACAAAACTACAAATTTTGGCCTTCCCAGGATCAGCATTGAAATTCTGGGAGATGAAAACTGGTTTAAAACCAAGCAAATCATAGAATCATTGAATGATTTGGATTGGAAATCCAGCCTGCTTTATAAGACTTCATATAATGTCATTAATTATTGCCTTTAAAGTTCTTTTGCTTGCAAATATATAAACTATTGCTGATTTCTTTATATTCAGCATCTCTAAAATTATGCCATTGGCAACTAAGATTTGATGTTTCGGAATCAGTTTTCTTCCTTTCTTTCTCCTGTCCTTCCTAAGATCTGTATCCTTGTTCAAAATATTAATACATTTTTGTAAGAAAAATCACCTGTGTGTAAAGTTTGTAAAGACCATGATGCTGCCACCTAGGAAACAGAGAATATAAATAGCGACAAGTAAATATTTTTGAATGCCTTTTCACTTTACTACACGTTGGCATCAGAAAGAAATAAATCTAGAGGAGATATTAATTCTCTATTTAATTTTTGTCATGAAATGTACTGTAGGATTTAGCCTCATATTTGGATATTCATAACCTTTTTTTAACATTTACGATGTACACTGTCAGAAGCTGATTTTCAGCATTTGTAATCCCTTCTGTTACTTACTTTCATTGTTATTATCATTATTTCCCAGGAATTAAGAGTCTTAGGGTAAAAATCCATCTTCACATTTCTGATATGTACCAGATTTAGACTTTTTTCTTTTTCCTGTCTCTTTTTCTTTACAGATAGTATTAAGGAGTTAGCATTTTCAGAGGTTAAACTGAACACTACTGCTGAATCATTTTCCTCAGCAAAAAAAGACACAGTTCAAGTTCTCCTACCAATAATCCAGTCTACTACCATATAGCCTTCAGCAGAATGGCTCCCAGTAAGGTGGTGTGTGAAAAACCTTCTTTACTTTGAGAGTGACAGAGCACTGGAACAGGCTGCCCAGAGAGATTGTGGAGTTTCCTTCTCTGGAGATATTCAAAACCCACCTGGATGGTTTCCTGTGTAACCTACTGTAGAGAACCTGCTTTGGCAGGGGGGTTGCACTTGATGATCTCCAGAAGTTTCTTACAACCCCTACAATTCTGCGATTCTGTGTGAGAGGAGAGAAATAACGCGTCCTGTTTTGCTCTGTTAAGACTTCGGGTATTTTTTTCTACTGAGAAGTCATCCAAATGAAAGTCTCTTCAGCTATATGTTTCCATTCGAGGTTGACAAGATATGAAATCAAATGTTAATGTGTAAGTAATTACTGCAAAATTATATGTTTACACTGATGGATTGTTGTTCATTAGCACACTCTAAGCACACACCCTCATCAATCACTGCATACTCATCACTTTTGCAGGTGCTCTGCTGATTCTCAAATCTGTTGCTTATCAGAGCAAAGCATCATATTTATGGCATGGTTGTGCTCCTGCGCTTAAAAACTTATGAGGTGATTTCCAGGCCAGGATTTTGGAGTTTGGTTTTACAAAAGGTTCTGGCAAATTGCAGGCTTGAAATTTATATCAAATTATAATATCACTTTGATAAAGATTTCTGGGCTCAGTACTAGTACAAATTAGAATTTATTTTGAACAGTTTATTCTAAAAGATAAGCATTCTAATCAAACTTTCTGAAGTAGAAATGAGAAAGTACATCTATTTTAAATTATGTTTTAAAGAACAACTTATGTATTTTTTTCTTAATTTATTTCCATGCTGGTTTCACCTGCCTACTCCCAGTGCTTCATTTTCCAAAGACCAAAAAGCTGATGAATTCTACCCTCATGAGGATACAACAGCATTTTGAAATATAGTTATTTGTTGACTCAGTGCAGACTGATGACATAACTAAAGACTGGAGGAAGGTATGATTTAGTCAACTACAAAACTAACTTTGCAATCCTGCTGAAAGATGAGTCAGGAATGTTGAAGTGCTGGCTGAACAGGATTTCTATATGTCTTCATTTAAGCAGGTAATTATAAACATCTGTGAATATTTTAGTTAAGAATTGGCAGTTCTATGTATACATCTCAAACTATCTCTGTTCTGATGCAAAGAAGACCCAATTTCCTCACAATGTGCAACTCATATATACCCACACATGCATGTGTGTATGCATACATACATTTTTATTTCTTTTTCTTTTTTAATATTTTTTATTATTATTTTTATATGTGTTTCTATTTGTCTGTATTTCAGCATCCATAACGGTTCTTTTGCATTGCCAAATAAGCAGGCATTATTCAGGTCTTAATCATTTCAGGTCTCAAGCTAGCATTGTTTTTGTTGTTGTGCATAGTGAGCTTAAAAACCACAATGAAGCTAAAGGAAGTCTTCTTAGAGATTTATATATCACCTTCAATATTAGCAAGAAGAATGTACAGATAATCCAACCAAGTATAACAAAAAGTTTAACAAATCCATAATTTTCATTTGAACTCTTCATGAGCAGGATGCTTTTACTTAGGAAAAAATCAGCACTGGAGTAAAAACAAAGTTCTTTATTTTATTTGGTTTTATTTCATTGGTAACAACATGATTAATCCTAGCAAAATGCAAGTTGTATTCTTAATCACTTTGAATGCTTGAATTAATATGACTTTTTAAAAATAACTATTCTCATTTAGCCAGACAATACAGGCTAGGCAGTGTAGATTACATCACATTCCGTTGAAATATTTATATGGTACAAGAGTTCTTGCCAAACAGTGGAATGCTACCTTTTTTTTTCCACCTATTTTTGTTATGTTCTAGCAAAATTCTTTTTACTTCTGCAAGAACTTGCAGTAGTTTACAGGTGGATGCTATTAAAAGATCTTTGAAGAAAGATCTATCAAGAAGAAGGCCAAGATAGTTAATTTTCTTATGTCTATGCAAGGAGGAGAAACAAAAACATGGAAAAAATCAGAAAATCATAGTTTCATTATTTTTTTTAATGCAAGCAATAACACTGTAACATTAAAAAGGGATGCTCTATATAGATATAATTCTCTGAGACAAAGGATCTTTTTGGAAAGTTAGGACAATCGCTTTATAGATAGTCCTTTATTTGCTGCAGAAATACTGGAGATGATGAAGTTGTCCACGAAAGTAAAAAAATTTTTTTAAAAAGTCCAACAAACCAACTTCCCTGAAATTCTCTGGATAAATCACTCCTTAATAAGTTCAAAGGCAACATTTCTCACTTTGACAAAGCTTTAAAATGTACACAGATTTGTTCCCATATTCCATGCACACTCAACACTCCAAGGGTCAGAGCTGTGGCAAGCAATGACAACAAAAAAATAGCAGAAGGCTTTTATATAAGCTTTTCTGTCATGAAGCAAATGCAATTCAATGCTGACAAATGCGTGGTGTAGGAGCTTGGTTACCAGTAGAGTAACAAGTGGAAAATGAATTCAATGTACCTGACTAAGACTGAAGTAATCTTAGCATGTGTAGACACAATGGGTTTGCAGAACATTCGTCCTCTTTTTCCGGTGTCTAGTGTCAATCTTTTTTTTATTATTTGACTTTGACCTCTTAAAAATCCTTAGACTTTGTTTGTTTCTTTCTTTTTTCAATGTGCCCTTTCTTTTTTATTGAATAGTTGACCACAGGTTACATAATATATAGTCTGTCTCATAAGGTGGTAGAACCTGCCATAGTGTGTTTGATAACCCACAAATCACTGAAATTGAATATATTCTAATGTACTTTTACTCTAAAGGCTGGTTTTAAAGACAGCCTTACAGCGTTCTGTCTTTCCATTTCATATTTTTTAAAGTGATGTAATACGGAAAGTAGCCAATTGAAATATATGTTGTATGTATTTTCTTCAAATTGATGTTGTGTTTTCAAAACTAAGTTGTTTTTCTTCCTTCTCAAAAATCATGACAATCATTTCTGTAAGCCATATCATACCCTATGTGACACTTCACCCTTTGTAGCTTAATTCAGACATAATTCAAAACATAACTATTGTATGTACTGAGTCAGATCTATCAAAATTTTTGAAAATAATTCTGATAATAATTAATTTTAAATCTGTGAAATAGTGAATAATTATTAAAAAACAGCAGAATAGTTGCACATTAGTTTCACATCTTTCTAATGACTACAGTACAGTTTAGTAAATTGGTTCTATAAAATTATGATTTTAATAGCACTATTCTCATATTAAAAGTTGGCTTTGATAGAGAAACTGCAATAGTCACCATATTAGGATATGTAATTTTTGAAAGTGAGTCATAAAAATATTTGGGCTGAAATATGGTTTTAAGAGATAGTGTTTGTCTTTTTAATATGTATGTTATTAGAAGACAATTTGCATGCCTGTAGATTCTAATAGAAGAAAAAGAACACTTCGAAAATATCACTGACATTAATGACATTGATTCAAAATAAAACAATCTTTTTAATAAAAGACTGTCCCTTCTTCAACGTTTGCTTTTTTTTCCTCAAAAGAATACCCCCCTTCAGAGTAATTTAAAAACAGAATAAATACAAGTGATTTACTTCTACAGTGTGTCACTGAGTACAGATTAGTCTCCAAGAGTGAAATTGCCACTTTCATAGCACTTTTGAATAATCATTATGATATGCCACTTGATAATAATGAATTCCATCAAATTTAATGGATACATAATTAATCATAGATTACCTTGATAGCATATCATGTCTGTAAATAGGGAAAATGTTTTGGAAGCCATTTCAGTAGGAGAGTGGCAAGCTTAGTAGAGACGTTCAAGATAGCAAAACCTGATTGGTCATTGTGTTGTTTAACAGGAAATCTGGTTAATTGTTTTGAAAATATGTTATTACAGAAAGTTTTATATGGTTTTGTAATGCTTATACTTGGTTTTCCTTTCATTCTGCAACTGCAAAATGAAATTTCTCTTTGAAAAAAACGGGCCAAAAGTTTCCAAGCTTTTTTCTTTACATTCTGACTCATTAGAACAAAGGCATTGTGATCCACAGTCGATATATATGTAATATACCACCAAAAACTGCATTGCACTTATGTAAACCAATCTAGAATTACTAGCTGTAGCCTTTAAATGCTGAGTTTTCTACAGAAATAGCAAATGCATTTGGCAAAAATTCTGTAGCGTAACCAATTTTTTGAAATCAAGTGATAAGCTGAAGCTTAAATGCTGTCTTATGATATCTTTATTGGTTATAGCAAAAGTGGAGTGTATACAGGAGAAAAACCTAGTATGTTTTTATGAGCGTAGATTTGTTGTACCATTTAAACCCTTCTGGTTAAGAAAAAATAATCAAAAATTCTGGTTTTACTAAAAAAATAACATGGAAAAGAAGAAATCATTCTCAAACTGATTCCAACATATGATGGATAGAATATTAGAAATAACATAGACAAATGCAGTTATTTTCTAATACAAACAAACAAAAAATAACAACAAAAAACAAAACCAAAGATATTTAAATATATGGATAAGCAAGAGACTATCTCAGTTCTGTGAGTCTTGTACTGCATTTATGTACAGCAACTGTTCCTTAATTTCTGCATACACTTTTAACTTGTACATGGAAAACTATAATTTTATATACAAAGAACTTCAGTGCATAAATCCTTACAGTACTCAGTATTGTATTCAGTTTATTTCATATTTGAAAATGATTTAGGTTTATCTTTAAATAATATTTAAACATATTCAAATCCAAATCCATAATGTTCTTACTGATAGCCATAGAAGGCTAAACAATTAACAGAAAATGCTGCACTGTGTAACAACACACGTATCTTGAAAAAAACGTAAATTTGACAATTCTGTTTTATAAAATAAGAAAGTAGTCAAGAGTTTTAGCAGTTAAAAAAGGTAATTATTGAAACTGACAGTATTTTTAATATTTGTGGATTTTTCACTACCTGTAACTAAAGATAGCATTTCAATTGTCCCATAAAATAAAAGATTTTAAGCTCTGATTTTGATTGTGATTTTTTTTCTGGATGAAAATCCTGTGGAACTGATATTCCAGATTTTGTCTAGCTTTTAACACTAGGATCATTAAATTTGATGTAATTTTTTACATAATAATGACACTAAGTAAATACTTCATAAAATTTACCTGAATTATAACATACTTTATTAAGAAAGGTGTTCTGATAGTCTCAAGAAATGGAGAATTTTCACTTCAGTGAATGAGTTCCTTGTTCACTTTCTGCAGTAGTCAATCTCCTATAAAGAGTTCTAGATTAGATAGATTTTATGTTAATATCTGTCCAATGAATTTTTGCATCTTTTTCTTCTAAATTTCAAATCCATTTATTTTCATAAATGGCTTGCTTATCTGCAATTTACAGTTCATACATATATAACATAACAAAATTACTTTATAGCTATCTGTAACCTAAATAGCATAGCTTTGGTTTCTTAAAATTTACAGCATGCTCATCAGGAATTTTGCATGTGTGGGTATTCAGGCCTTGGAATCATTCTCATGTGAACTGCGTATTCAACATCATTTATGAAGTGTGGGAATCCAAATTAAAGAAATTACTTCAGTTACAATCTGATTGTATTGCTGTATGCTACCCCCACCAAAGTAAGCATTCCTGACTATAGTTATTCCCATAAGAAATACACCACATAAAACTAGTTTCAGAGCTTTACCTTTTCTCTTTACATTTTTCTGTGGTCATGTCTTAGTTTCTAACAGAAGTTACGCTTCTCGTAGTGTCTAGTATGAAGCTATNGAATAACTGCGTGGAACTTAGCTATCTGCTGAGTCAAACCACGACAGGTCATCAAATCAATTTTGATATTTAAACAAACAAATACGGTCTAAAACTTACACTTGGAGGAATCTTAAATATATAGAATCATAGAATGGCTTAGGTTGGAAAGGACCTTAACGTCTGCTCAGATCCAACCCCCCGTCATGGTGGTTTTCAGACTGAGAAGGAGTCATCTAGCCATTATTCAAATAATTTCAGGTTCTAAAAGGAATTTTTTATTGTAAGGGTAACATTCATCTTGGTAAATAGCTTGCACACTCTAAAATTAACCGTCTACTAAAATTAACTGGTGTCTTTCCTTTATCTTCTTAGATTAGACTCTGGAAAGCAAGATCTTGACATATTTATAATATTAAGTAACAGTGTTCACTTTTTTTGGTAAGACAGTAAAATACTAATCTTTTTTTTCAGCTTTCTTATTATACATATGTACAAGTAGGTTTCAATCAAATCTTTAGATCTGAACAGCCATCACCTTTCTGCAAGGAAATCTACAATGATAACAGACAGGATACTGAACCACTTCTACCACTATATCAAAAGGCATAATCTGTTTATTAAGTCTACCTGCAAGCTGATTTAAAACAAAACAAGCAAACAGCAACAATAACAAAAAACAAAACAAAAAAAAAAAAAAAAAAAAAAAAAAAAAAAAAAAAAAAAAAAAAAAAAACCAGCAATAACAGCTGTTTATGACCATATCTCTATTTTCCTCATTTTTGTTCCTATTTATTTTCAGTCTAGCTTCTTCATGTTTTAATCCAGAAAGACAGATCCGCATATATTGTTGCAAGCAAATTATGGGGTAACAATTGGAAAGAAAAGTAACCTTCCTTAGGTGATGTCACAAACCCACTTTTCATTCCTCTGATTGCAAGAGAAGTTGAGCCCAGGTCTCCATGTCAGCCTCACCTTCACCTTCCCTTATCTGCTATTTCTCTGTAATTGAACAAATGTTTTAAAGATTGAATAGATGCTGATAAGATCTGACCTATGAAACAAAATGTACAGAAAGTTCAACTCTGTGCCTTTCAGAAATATATACTGAGTATTCTTGAGCTATCCCCATTGTGAACCACACTCTACAAGGAAACAAGATGAAAAGAGGAAAAATATCAGTTCCAGGAAAACAGAAGAAAAAATCAAGTTTCAACTAACTTTTATATTTCAAAGCTTGGAACTAACACAAATAAGGTTTAAGCTAAGAGAATGAATAAAAGTTATTTTTTCTATTTTGGATAAATAACAATAAAGTATGTATTTTATAACTTGAACTTCGTCATGTGCCATGGAATAATCCTTCACTTAACAGCCCTCTTTTGATACAGAAGGAACTTCAGGTGATGTTGTGATGCTTGCAAACATTACATAGCGAAAATCAATTCAACACAGCAATACATGACAATAAGATGCTTTGAACTTCAGCTGAATTGGTTGATTCAGAGACCTTTGAAAGGTTAGGTTATATTAAGAGATTGAAGCTGAATGACAATGCAGTTACAAACGCACTGATTCTGAAGAAGAAGAAAAAGTCTTTGAAAAAGTATTGATTAGTCTAACCATGAGGAGCCATGTAGCTATGGAAAATTACACACACAAATTGGTGCAGAATCTTTATGATTCCCTGTGTATAAATGAAGTGTATGATATTTGATAATGGCAAAATTTGAATACTATCTATAAAAGTAATTTTTAGGGGTGTATGTTGTGGTGGTGAATTGCAGAAAGTAGATGGGCCTTATATATGAAGAGAACAGCATAAAGGAGTTAAAGTATCTGTTAATCTAATCAAAAATTAAAAGAATCTCAGCAAATATTTATTTTTTAGTATTTTAACATACATTTGGTGAGGTATTTAATTTCATGGACATACAAAGTTTTTGAAATTATTAGTTTAGTTAACAATGAAAAGCATCACCCTACATCACAAAATACTAGAACTGAGATCAAAAGTTACCTTTGAATATCACCTAGTCCAATCTTCCTGCTGAATAGAGACTCTACAGCCTCTCTGGGCAACACAGTGAGGTGGTGGGTGGTGCCTTTCAGGAGTGGCAACAGGGACGTGAAAGACAAGTCATGTACTGGATGGCCATGCACAGCTGTCACACCATGAAATGAAGAGTGTCTCAGTCAGCTTATCTACATGAAATGGATGACTATTTTGAAAAATAGCATTCTGTAGCTGAGAATTTGCTCTATCAAACGGTGTGGTTGTGCTCTTTCTATCTGTTGTAGTTTCCATGGAAATAAATAGAAGGCACTACTTTTACTTTTGAAGTGACCTACATACTTAAATACTTCTGGAATAAGTTGCCAAAAGCTCTTTGAGAATTAAAGTAAATTTAAAAAACAAAAAAAGAGAGAGAATGAAAGGAAACAGTTTCATTGAGTTAAGAGGAAAAAAACAGGAACAATCAGGAACGACAAAATTCTAGAAATTATTTGAGATCAGCTCTTTTATCAGCTCTTTTGTATAGTCTAGATCTGTTCCAAAAATGATATTTTGAGTAAATGAATGAAAAGATCTTCTGGGGAAAAAAAAAAAAAAAAAAAAAGGAACCATTTAAAACTGATTTATGATTTGTCTTTTATTTATTTTGTTATCAGAAGAGAAACCCAAACTGTCATTGTTATGCTGGACTTCAAACAGTAAACTTAACTTTTTTTACTTTTGTTTACTTAAACTTATCATAAATGCAAATTATTTACCATTATACTGGACAATTTATCACTTGAACATAAAGGTTTAATCATTAACAATATTGAAATACTACTTTTTTAAGTGTAGAGAAATGCAGTTTTCCACATGTGTATGATTTTCCTGTTGCCACTGTGTGTATTTGGTGTCGGGACTATTATAATTGCTTTACAAAAAGTTTCAAGCAACTAAATAGAGAATACAAAATGTCATTCACATTTACTGTGTAAAAATTGAAATTAATCATATTATCAGATAAAAGCTACAGAAAGTAACTTCCCAATGTTGTCTTTATTACAGGTAAGTGAAATCATAAAGAGAAATCATAAATAAGTTATTTAAAATATTTTGTCAGATTAATGCTATTCAATCAGTATTCACATCTATTGTGTTAATCATTTATCATCTGGTAATAGCAGCAGTTGTTCCTTAAAATACCCAATGTCTGAATTAGCATATTGACTCTAAGAAGGTACTTCTGTACAATATTGGTAATTTTAACAAGCCGTGAATATAGACCACCAGAAAACAAAAATCATCACTAAATATCAATGGTTATCAAAATGTGTGTGTTATGCATAGTTATAAATATACATAATTGCATTCTCATTTTCGTTTAAGAAAATAGAAGACTTTTACCATCAAGCAAATGTACTGTAATCCAATAATAGAAAGATTATGTTTACTGAGAGTCAGTAATCAGAAAGTGTGCAAAAACAAACTCCTTTCTTGAATATGCATGATTGTCCTCTGAATATGGCACAATTATCCAGAATTAACATTTGAATGGTAAAGGACTAATCATCTTTATAGTAGCTCTGTTATTTATGCTATGAGAACTTTTTGAACAATTTATCATGCTTTTGAGTACATTCATAAAGTTATCATATTATCTTATAATAGAATGGCTTAGGTTAACGATCATCTCATTCCAACCCCCCTGCCATTGGCTACCCCTATAGCACAATACTGTAACACTGCACTCCCTCTCAAGCTTTCTTGTAGAACCTCAACTCAGCCTCTCTTAACAGGAGAGTTGCTCCGGCCCTCTGATCATTCTTGTGGCTTCCTTTGGACCTGCTCCATGTCCTTCCTATCCTGCTGTTCCCTGAGCTGAATGCAGGTCTGCAGGTGGGTCTTAAGAGAGTGGAGCAGAGAGTGACATTCACCTTCCTCAGCATGCTGATCATGCTTTTTTGGATGCAGCCCGGTATACGACTGGCTTTCTGGAATGCCAGCACACGTTGACCTCATTTACAGTTCTGTTTCTTGAATATGATGTAAGACTATTTTTGCATGATGTAGAGACTTTTTTTTTCTTTGGGGTGGAAGTGAGACACATTCAGTTTTTTGCACATCTTGAGGCTGTTTTGCCTTGAAGAGTACAGTGGCTGCTACATCTGCCCTGTAACCTCTGGCAGTTCAGCTTAAGACAGCTGCAGATGCTAAAGTAACCATTTTCAACTACAGCTGCATTCAGAGACAGAAAAGTACTTTGAGGACATATTCTTTCCTTATATTTATTAGAGCTCTTGCAATGTTCATGCCCCTTATTTAACTCCTGTATATTTCAAATGCATCTTCAGATTGTCAACAGCTTTTCAGAAAATGATAGTGAGTGGACAACTTTAAGTTATTTACTGATAATACTTAAAGTCTTTTCTGTTTTGTCGAGTACAAATTTCAAGCATTTTATTTTCCATTTTATAGTAGAATAAACTTTAATTTGTGCAATAACTATTTCTATCTTCTAGGGCTTTTTAATTATTACTATTATTTTAATTTTTATTTCTATGAGCCACAATATGGAAAGCTTTGGGTGACATAAATTTTAGTTTCATCTGATTTCTAATGAATTATGTTCAGCAATACATGTTATCTTCGTTATAATGTTCATATGGTATTCTCAGTAGTAAGGTAAAATAGGTATGTCATGGTCATCTGTATTTCAATAATGCTTCTGTTTAGCGTGTCTAATTCTGGGTTCCCAAGGACGCTATACTGGGTGTAGAATACAATGTCAATAAAATGAATCCTCTACGTGATATTAAGAACACATCTCTGCATTTTAATTGTGCATCCGTGGAGGTCCTTCTGGCATTACTGAATAGCAAAGAATTAATAATGTGGTTTTAAGTTCTTGTGAAAACAAGGCTTGTGTTCATTTACAGATGTCATAGTGCTCTATCTCCTTTGGAATGAAAAAGGATGGGAAAAAAAATCTTAAACTATTTTAGTATGCTACTAATATTTTTGAAAGTAAAAATCGTACGTATCTGATCTTTATGTCATTGTTAAATACATTAAATGAAATCATTTTCCTAGCAAATACAGCTTATATACTGGAACAATGTTCTAAATATTACATATGACATTTAAAACATCTAACGGCTGGTTGTTTTCCATTTCAATCATGCAGTAGAAAAATCATCTGCATTGATATCTCAGCTCTAGGAAACCATTAAACACTTTCTGTAATCTAATTGTATATAAAATAGGTACTTAGTTCATATGTAATTCACAAAAATTCAAAAATGCTTAAGTTAAGCACATGCTTAACTTACTAATAGACATGTCCTTTCTAAATAAACACATATTCTCATTTTAAAGATTGAAATTACATGCATTTAAATGAAGAAACCTCTTATTTTTATTAGTGGTAGCAAAATGAAACTTTAAAAATTATATGAACATCAATTAATTTTGATGTCATTATTAATTTTTGTTTGTTTCAGTCACTAATTACAGTCTGTGAGAAAGGAGGCATTTAAATTAGACACAATATTTTAAATACCCATTAAAAAAGAATTTTAGTTTTTGAAAAACACATCAAAGATTAATTTAGATCAAATTTCCCTAGATAAACAAGCTTTCAGACTATTCTCCTCATTTTAAATATTTTCTTCAATATAAGTAGCAAAATAACATACAGGCACAACATTGCTAGAAATCTGTTGATAAAGGTAGAAGTTGCACAGTTTTCATGTATAACAATTATAACTGAATAACTTTGGGAAAAATTTCTTAATGGAGAGGGTGCTCAAGGTTTGGGATGGGCTGCTCAGAGAAAAGGTGGAATTTCCATCTCATTTAAGATTTTTAAGGACATAGTTTGCAGACATAACAGTAAGAGAAATGGTTTAGTGGTGGGACTCAGTGGGTAAGGCTGAACTTGGTCATGAAGATGTTTTCCAACCTAGATAATTCTGTTCTATTCTAACTATATTAACTCTCTATATTGAATTGTGCTAAGAATATGTTTTGTATTCTACTGGGCTAACAATTACTGTTTGTATTTAATTAGACTGTTAAAACATTAGCTGTACTAACGCAGATCTCTTAGCTCCTCACAAAAGATCTCTTTTTCCTCTCATAGGACTGTGCAGTTTGATTAGCAAAGTCAGCAACATTTGAGTACATACCTATAATTTGGTGGGCACAGTGATTCTCCAAAAAGAGTAGAGAAGAAGTGGTAGGGGTTTGGCTTTCACAGTATCAGAGAGACAAACCTCTTCTCTCATCAAATTAGTGGAAAATTATTTTCTCTCGTATACCCAACAATGATCAGTGCTGACAGTAGGAAATATGTTAGATACACAATTTTATACGTGTAAATGGGCCAAATGGGAACAATTACAGGAGTCTATTGATTCAGTTTATTAAAAAATAAATAAATAGAAAATTGAAAAGTCTTCTGAGCAGTAAAATGGCCTGTATACCTTTACACCTTTCTATGATAAATATTGACACTTTGAATGTGATACTGGGATCACTATGCATATTTCTCTCTCCTGAATTTCAAGACTGAATATCAGCCGAATTTGTCTACTCCACTGCTCATTTCCTGAAAACATGGCATTTCGCTAGAACTAAACTAAATTCGTGCCAAATACTTAGAACTGTCGGGTTAAATAAGTGCTTCTCCAAATAAGATGTCATAGAATAGTTCAAGTGGTTTCCCAATTTTCTATCAACACATCTGAAAATTTTCTAAAAAATAAAATAAACTATTAAAATACACAGCTCCTCCAAATCGAGGATTTATTACATTTAGTTCTACAGATGTGATTTATCACATTTCTAGAGAATGTGAACTCTGGAGTAGGCGTAGCGAGAAACATTGGAAATTCTCACAAATTTACTTATTAAAAAATCAACTAAATTTCTAATTTAGGTCTTCAAATGTCATCATCCATCTCTACTGTCTGTATCAGCTAATTTATGAGTGGTATAATTTCTAAACGAGTATAAACATCTAAGAAAAGGCTGCAAACTATAGATTATATTTTTCCACCATGGATGCAGTAGGACATAAAACAAGAGCTGTAGATACTGCTGACATCGCAATGTTCTTAACCTTGCTAAATTCCTGATATGGAAATAGGAAGACTTAACAATGTGGCCCTCAAAATAAGTTTCAGGGTCAAATATAATACCAAAACTATTCAGTGAGAAGGCAATTTTATATTCCCAGCAAATGGTACCATAAATGAGTAAT
Source organism: Penelope pileata (assembly GCA_013396635.1). NCBI lineage: Eukaryota > Metazoa > Chordata > Aves > Galliformes > Cracidae > Penelope > Penelope pileata. The sequence goes on along the minus strand of WBMW01005749.1, from coordinate 11,707 downwards.
TGCTATTTAGCAGGCAGTGGGACAAACAAAATCAATTCTGTTTTAAACACCAAATGTTAGCAGACATTCAACATTGAATATGTAATAAATACTCTTCCAGACTAGAGATAGATTTATCTAAGTCATCATGAACTGTTAGATATACCTATTACATTTGGATGTTATCAGCATAAAGATAGTAATTAAGATCTTGCTTATAGAATAAATGACACTACAGGGAACATACACTGTGCATTTTAAATGGCATAATCTTGCTATTTAAAGTGTAGTGTGGGATTTCCAGCCTTGGAATCACTGAAGAATCTTAACACTCATAAATGACAACTTTCACAGAATCACAGAAACACAGAATTGCAGGGGTTGGAAGTGACCTCTGGAGATCATCTAGTCAAACCCCCTGCTAAAGCAGGTTCTCTAGAGTGGGTTGCAGAGGAAAGCATCCAGATGAGTTTTGAATATCTTCAGAGAACGAGACTCTACCACCTCTCTGGGCAGCCTGCACCAGTGTTCTGTCACCCTCAAAGAAAATAAGTTCTTTCTCATCTTCAGATCAACTTCCTATGTTCATTTGTGCCCATTGCCCTTGTCCCATTGCTGGGCACCACCAAAAAGAGCCTTGCCCCATCCACATGACACCCACCCTTTAGATATCTATAAACATTGATAAGATCCCCTCTCAGTCTTCTCTTCTCCAGCATGAACAGGCACAGGTCTCTTAGCCTCTCCTCGTAAGGGAGATGATTCAGGAACCTCAACATATTTTAAGCCCTCCGCTGGACTCTCTTCTCTCTTCCTTAACCTGGGAAGCCCAGAGCTGGACACGGTGCTCCAGATGAGGCCTGACCAGGGCAGAGTAGAGGGGAGGATCACCTCCCTCGACCTGCTGGCCACGCTCTTTTTGATGCACCCCAGGACACCATTGGCCTTCTTGACCACCAGGGCACACTGCTGCCTCATGGCCAGCCTGTTGCCCACCAGAACCCCCAGGTCCCTCTCCGCAGAGCTCCTCTCCAGCAGTTCAGCCCCCAACCTGTACTGGTGCATGCAGTTATTCCTCCCCAGGTGCAGGACTCTACGCTTGCTTTTGTTCAACCTCATCAGGTTCCTCTCTGCCCAATTCTCCAGCCTGTCCAGGTCTCACTGAATGGCAGCACAGCCTTCTGGTGTGTCAGCCACTCCTCCCAGCTTTGTGTCATCAGCAAACTTGCGAGGGTGGACACTATCCCCTCATCAAGGTCATCGATGAAGATGTTGAATAAGACCAGATCCAGCACCAACCCTGGGGAACACCACTAGTGACAGCATCCAACCAGACTCTGTGCTGCTGATCACAGCCCTCTGAGCTCTGCCACTCAGCAAGTTCTCAGCCCACCTCATCATCCACTCATCTATCTCACACTTTCTAAGATTCCATATGAAGATGTAATGGGAGACAGTGTCAAACGCTTTGCTGAAGTCAAGGTAGATGACATCCACTGACCCATCTACCCAGCCAGTGATGACATCATAGAAGGCTACCAGGTTGGTTGAGCATGATTTCCCCTTGGTGAATCCATGCTGACTACTCCTGATAACCTTCTCTTCCAATTGCTTGGAGATAGCATCCAGAACAAGCTGTTCCATCACCTTTCCAGGGACAGAGGTGAGGCTGATTGGCCTGTAGTTTCCTAGATCCTCCTTCTTGCCCTTTTTGATGACAGGAGTGACATTGGCTTTTCCTCCAGTCTTCAGGCACCTCTCCCATTCTCCAAGACCTTTCAAAGATGATAAAGAGTGGTTCAGCAATCACCTCTGCTATCTCCCTCAGCACACGTGGATGCATCCCATCAGGGCCCATGGATTTGTGTGCATTAATTTCGGCCAGACAATCTCTAACAAGATTCTCCTCAACTAAGGGAAGTCTTCTTTTCCCCAGACTCTCTCTTTTACCTCCAGAGTCTGGGATTACCAGTGGACAGTCCTAGCAGGAAAGACTGAAGCAAGGGTGTTCTGTATATGCACCTTCTTGGTGTACTTCGTTACTAAGCCACTCACCTCATTCAGCAGGAGGCCCACATTTCCCCTAGTGTTCTTTTTGCTATTGCTATACCTAAAGAAGCCTTACTTGTTGTCCTTTACCTCCCTCACAAGATTAAAGTTTCGAGTGAAATTTTAAGAATTAATGAAAAACTACTGAACAAATTTAACCAAAATTTCTTATATTTAATTATATATTTATTTAATTAATTGCATCCAATTAAAAAAAATAATGTGGAAAAGACTTACTATTAATTCTTATTCTGGCTCTGGCTCTGGAAGTACCTGTTGTGTATTACGCCACTCTTTTAATTTTGATTATTTATTTTACTATCTGCCAAAGTGGAGTAGTTTTGTGTACAAGCAACAAAGAAATTCCATTTCCTGTTCATGTTGAAATAGTTAAAATTCCTAACAAGAGCAAGGGTACAGAGAGAGAGAAGTTTTAGAGAAGGAATTTACAATATTAGCAAAACTGCTTGTTTGGCTTGTTTTACGGCTTCTCTTACTTAATACCATTTAAATAATTGTCTCCTAGGGAAAAAAGCTGATTAAGCAGACAGCTATGCCCTCCTCTCCGTGCCTCTCCCCCCTCTTCCCCCCCAAAAAATAAATAAATTAGTCTCTGTTTAAACTTTTCTTTAATTTTTATCTTGACGCAATGAAAGTTGTGTTTTTATATTTTCTTCACACAATTGTTGGTTATTTCAGTAATTTTTTATGCTTATTTAACCTTAAAAATTAGAAAAGAAATCAGAGAAATAGATTCATTTATTCTACTCCCTTTTTTATGTTACAGGTATTCTTTTGGTTTGCTGGAATTTGTACCCTTTTAAGTAATTTCACTGGATGCTACGTGCAGAGGAGAACAGATTTGGGAAAAAGCTTGTAAACAAGAAAGTGAAGTAAAAGATTCAACATATAGTATTAAACATCTGAGTTCTGTTTGCTGTAAGTGTAAATACTTAATGCATTCATCACTCAGTCTAACATTTATATTCTCTTATGAATAAAAAATGTAGCCTTACAGATTTTTTATCTTTTTCTTTAAAAAAAAAATAGTTTCAAGCTTTCACTGAAGCTGAGCAGAAACGTTCTTCCTGAATGCTCATTCCTCCTTAGTGAGGTTTATATTATGTATTAGATACAAAAATAGTATTAAAATTGTATCTTATTTTTCACAGCATAGCAAATTCATTAAATTTCTCACACAGCTATTAATTCCACTGCTTGTTTTTTTTTTTTTTTTGCTGTTGCTGATACTGTTTTTATCAGAAATGCAATATTATTATTTTTAAATTCTGTTACTTAAACCAAAGGCACAATAACAAAAAGAAGTAAATGATCTTAAGTCAAAGAGATAATTTACTAATGACAGGATGAGAGGGAATGGCCACAAGTTGCGCCAGGGAAGATTTAGACTGGATATGAGGAAAAACTTTTTCTCTGAAAGAGTGGTCAGGCACTGGAATGGCTGCCCAGGGAGGTGGTGGAGTCACCGTCCCTAGTGCTGTTCAAGAAGCGTCTGGGTGAGGTGCTAAGGGACATGATTTAGTAGCTTAGTGGGTAGGGATGGTGATAGGAGGACGGTTGGACTAGATGATCTTGTAGGTCCTTTCTAACCTAGTGTTTCTATGATTCTATGATTCTCTGATTCTATAAATATTCACTTCAGAATGAAATAATGGTTCATGCTCCCTACTTCCAATAAAATAAGTACATTGTTATTGAATTGTTAATAAATTTCTAATAATTGTTAAATATTTTCATGTGAGAGAAATAGCAATACAAGCAAGACTTGCTTAAAACACATAGGGTTAAATTTAATAGTATGTGCATATATAAGAAGAATTATTCGTAACTCTTAAGGAAAACCAGATTTTCTTGTCATAAGGCTCAGAGGATACAGGGCAAGTAAATTCACAATTCATCTTTGCTCTCCTACAGTTGTCAAAGGCAAATAAGAATTTATGAATAGAAACATAAGGAAATAACTTAAAAGAGCCTGTTTGAAGAAATATTTATATAAATATACATACATACAAAATTCCTAACATTATGTTTGATGATAAAAATAAATTTCTACTAAACAGTAAGAACCATTTTCTCAGGCTTCAACATTAGCAGGAGATAGTATAATTTTTATATGAAAACTAGTTCAACTCTTGTTCTTTTATAGAAAGGATTATAAATATCAGAATCATGATTCTGATCACATGGAAATGTGGTTTGATATATTTTACAAAAAAAAATAGATTCATAGTTGTAAAAATGGAATAGAGGAGAGGATGGGATGGGATCAAGACTGAGTGAGAATAAGATTTGTTTTTGGAAAAGTGAGTCCTGAGATTCAGTTTTTGCTCAAAGTGCTTTGTATATGAAATAATAGATATGATTTACTTCAGTATTCTTAGCATGTGTCTAAACCACAGTGAACACAGTTGTATAAACATGTCTTTCTCTTACAGTTCTAGCCAGCATGTCTGATTACAGTTTTGAAGATTTGAAGGAGTGCGGATTTATGTAACAGGCATATATATATGTGAAATGTAACTTTTGGGCTGCTAATTCTGCCCAAACTCTACTTCGGGTGCTTAAGTCTTTTGTATGGCTTTTGAAGATTTTACCTTGCCTCCTACCGCATCATTACATACGTAAATATCTGCAGTATTCAAACAGATGGCTCAGCTATGCCTAATAATAAAACTTTTTTTTTTTTAAGTGCTCAGTCTTCTAGCAAATTCGTAATAAAGATAAATTTTACTGGCTACTGGATATTCTTACAAAATGCTTTCTAAAATTTATTTAGAAATTTTCTATAGCATCCACATTTTTGGCTTTTCTAGGCTTTTTCAAATTTGTATGTATCAGTAACCAAAGTCTTTCATTTCAAATAAAATTTCCTGCAAATATTTTATCTATTCTTCTGAAGGACTTGAAGAATCTGCTTAATTATATCAATGTTTATCCGAGCAAGTTATAAATGACAAATTCTGTCTTCTATGTAAACAATGTTCTTAGATGCCATTTTCCTTCAAAACTGATAGGACAGGATTAATGAACTCTAAGGTTCCTGCTGAATTTACAATCAATTTCACAAGCAGATTCAATATTTTTCACAATTCTTGCAATTTAAGCTTTTTTTTTTCACTTTGTGTTTTAAAAGACACAGAACATGTGCAATTACTTTAATGAGAGAAATTACCTGCTTGCAGAGAGCAAGAATATTTCTTACTATTTGACAAATATTACAATAATAGAATCATAGAATCATAGAATGGTTCATGTTGGAAAGGACCTTAGAGATCAATGAATATTAAAAGAGATTTATTAAGTTATATATTTGTTTATTTGAAAGTAGAGCACGTCTTACACTGCCAGTTCTTTTTTTAAAAAAAGAGAAAATGAGTAAAAATATCCAACAGAGAATTCTGGGGGGTTGTGCTTGGTAAAAAATAAGTTGGAAAAAAATTTTCATTTGCTTTTTTTTTTTTAGAAAGTGATGAAAGAAACTAAAGAGTTGAAGTGGGAAAGATGAACACTGGGAACTCCCCTTAGGTGAAGAATGTTAAAGATAGTGAAGTACCAGTGCCTGCTAGTCAGGTGGAAATGGAAAGAATGACAGTTCATTTCAGAGGGTGAGAAAGGAGAAAAATAAAGAAGATAAACTGAATCATGTGACAGTAAGTATCTTTTATACAGTCCTGCATCTGACCAGTACAACTGGACAGCTGGAACAGAATGATAAGAGTATTGTTCTGCCCATATCATGCACATCTGTCTTGCTTTCCCAATCAGGGACACCTGAGGTGCTTCATGACCTCAGTGAAGTGACAATCCTGAAGAGACAGAGTGGACTGTAGTTCTCTTACAATGAGTACACTCCTGGATGTGTATTTCCAAATTATTTCTTGACAGAACTGTGTTGGTTCTGATCCTTTGAACAGGAATTTCTTATGTAGAGACATCCAAAGAGATCTCTTAAATAATCTATGATGGCACACTCTTCAGAAATCATAACTTCAACAAATCTGAATCCAGTACCAGATAGTAAGCTCATCTAGATATAATGGCAGGGTCATGAATGCAACATGAAAGCTGTGAGATATGTTTTCTGTTCCTGTTCCCACAGTCCTAGAAGAAGTATACAGATACTGGACTGTATACTAGGCAATCTTGCTGTGAAAGTCAGGATGACCATTCATGTCTGTCATAGAGATAAGACAGACTCTCTAATCTCCTAATGGGGATTCCCACAGTGCAAAGAGTCTTAAAATTTAAAATCTCACATGTGAATATCTTAAAATAATACTGATATTATCCCAGAATATAATCATCCCGACTTTCTTTTTTTGTGATGAAAACAGTCTTTATTTCTGTCTTGATGTCTTCCTGGAGGTCTAATGTTTCATTAAATGAAGGATACCTTGGTATACAGATCCATTTATACAAACGTGCATTGGGAAATCTTTCTCTTTAGTAGTCTCAATTGTTATTCTGTAAATGTACAACTAACTGAAGTTTTTATGTCACACTGAAACTATCCGTTTTGTTGTTTAAAATATGAAAACTCTGGAAGATGTGATTCTTTGCAATGTATACGTTCTGTAGAGACAGTTGCTGCTGATTCTAATGAAATATTATCTGACAAACACATTCCTTCCTGTCTTGGCACAGTAAGCATTCAAGCATATGATCAAATCCTGACCCCACATACACAAATCTTACCCATTGATGTATCCACTGGCTTAACATTCAATGGAGCTACATATAGCAATTGCCACTAGTTTAATTGATGTCAGAGAATGTCATTCAGTCTTCATTGTCTGGCACTTTTAAAAAGGTTCAATGTTTACTATTTAAAAAACAAAACTCAATAAGACAATGTGGTAGTGCTTTGAAGTCAATTTCTGATAATGTGAGTGCAAGAATTTCTTTAAAATGTCGTCCTAATTATGAATTCTATCCAAAATACAGCTCTTAATAAGTTAAGTGGATAACTCTCCGCCCTTGTACGCATCATTTTTTATAATAGCAGGAGAAAAGCTGACTGGTATGGTTATGGCAACTGGAAAACCTTCATTATATCCTCTTGTTCTGAGTTTATAACTTATGACTCTGCTTTTATAGCATTCTTCTCATAGAAAAATGTCTGTCTCATCTGGGACAACTGCGAGTAATTCAACAACAAAGATTTTCAACACAGCCTCTGTGAAAAAGCGTCATGTGGAAATCTGGAAGATGAACCGACTGGTCTGCATTAGACTAGGAGGAGAGGCAGAAATTAATCACTTTCCATAAATTGATGTTATTTTTAAAGGTTATTTAAAACACTGACTAGTCCAAAATGTTCCTCATGGTATTAATTGTTCCAAGAGAATAATAAAATTCATCCTTGATATTAAATTAAATTTCCTCAAATAGCTTTTATTTGTGACCTGAATTAAAGTTTAATGTTTGTTTCATTATACACTTAGACATGTATCAAGATTTTGGTATAAGTTGTTAAAAGCTGAGACAGATTTCTGCCTTAATTGCTGTTACAGTAATTTGCACTGGAAGTTTTTCAATAACAAATACTACTCAGACAAGAAGCCAGTGTTGTCTATCTGCTTACAATGGTTTGCTAACAAAGTTTAATGAAAGATTGCCACATTATACATTTAACTGTATTTCACTGATTATTTCCTCTAAATTGCATGATTAATATTCTTTTCAAAGTAATTTCAGAATAGTAGAACTCAAAAGGGGAGAACATAGAACCAACAATGAAGTCACATGTTCTTAGACTGGGGATAGACGCATTCACCTTATTTTACAGGTTTGTTCAAATTTGCAGTATTTTTGCAGCTGAAGATGGGAACCATCTTGTTATTCTTTTAGATTTTCTATGACTAAAAATGTAATGCACTTCCATGAAATTAGTCCATGTTCTGTCTTGAAATCCACAAATAAACTTTGCATTAAGGGCATTACCTTTTTCCTCCATGGTTATATCTACTGATTCGAGCTGAAATTGGTTGCACTTCGAACATTACAGATGAAAGTTGTAACAAATGATTTTTAAACTAATCAGACATGAAAAAAGAAAGCTTCAAATTTCTACTTTTACAAGTAGTGAGCTGAGACAACCAAGAACTTCTTCCCTATTGAGATCTGACTTCACATTAACTGCCCTGAAGCAGAATATTGCTTGTTACAATTTGAGTTCACACAGTCCATGAACCTCATTTCACTTTTGCAATGCTGGCAATAAAACTGCCATTTGAGTATGGTTGCATATGTATTATACACATGTAATTTATATTCCTAAGTGGTCTTATTCAATAAAGATGAATAATTTTTGTGCAGTAACAACTACCTAGACTACAGAAGCTGATGGCCAGAAAAATGCATTTTGAATAATGTAATAAGAATCAATTCTGAGTATCACTTCTTATTTTTTCTGCTGAACATGCTTTGTCAGAATAAAAAGAAAACAAAATAAAACAAAAAAACAACAGCACCAAGAACCACAACCACATATTCTTCTCTGTAATCATTAACAATCTTGGAAGAAAATATTTTTTGGGGAAATGGAGTTCTACAGTCTTAATGTCTGCGACCCTGTAAATTGTTACAGCACACTGGAGAGCTCCCAATTGTCACTGATGATGTGTTACTTGGCAGGGATCACCTTAATCTTGATGTAATGAGAAAGATCAGGAGTTAACAAGAAATTATACTTTTTTTCCTTTATTTATTTATTTATTTGTAGAGAGGAGAAGGTGATGGAGGATAAATAAGCTTATTTTCCATCTTTTTCATAAAAACGAACATACCCAGGACCAGGTTATATATTGATCTGATTTTCCAGGGCTCTAGTTGTCATACAGTTTCTCCAGCATTCTGAGTTCAGAAGAAATGCAGCGTCTGCATGGAAGAGAAATAGAAGTAAGGCATTTTCCTTATAGTTTCTTGATATGCAGTACTAGCTTATGCAAATAGGAAACTGTTCTACAGAGAAGTTATTACAGTTTTCCAGAGTATGAAACCCGAAGCACAGAAAGGAAGTCTTTCAATGTTTTCTGGACACTATTGGAGATAGGAATAAAATGAAAACCTTTACACACTTGAAGCAATTGTATCTAGCAAGTATCTTTTTATCTCTAAAAAATAAACCTTGTAAACTTTACATGTTTGTATATATACATATATAAATAAAATGCAATCAATCTTTATATAATGAAATCAATAAATATATGGAAGTAATTGAGAAGGATAAAATGAAGTTTAAATGTGAGCACTCACTGATATTTAAGAAAAAATTAGAAGGCTTCTGTTATTATCTACATACAAAAGTAAAAACATTAAAAAACTAGCAAAATGCTTTTGCTTTGTAATAGCTTTTCCTCTGGTGTAAAAACCAACAATACATAGACTCTGAAGTCTGTTTACAAAAGCAGTTCAGGTATGGATTTTCAGACTCTCAACCGTCAGAGATGTAAGCAGTACCTGAGAAGGACTCTTACACTAAAACATCTAAGAACACTACACAGGTGCAAAGCAAGTAGAAGCGGCTCTTGTAACCAAATCACTTTATCAAAGCAGATGGCTATTGCCATTAGCTCATTATAGTTAATTACAGAATGTATAAAAGCTTGTATGCCCTAAATAGAATGTAACAAGTATGAACATGACCATACATATGTAGGCAACTGTAGGATAAGGAAGCTTCACAAATGTAATAGTAGTATATATTTATAAATATATGTAATATATATGAAACAATAGTTTAAAGAAACTCCAGTGATTTTTTTTTTTAAATTGTACTTGGTTCTGATGCAACAATGTAAAAAAAAAAATAGTGAATGGTGAAGGATTCCTTACTTGTGTATTTTCAGAGTTAAGTTGCTTCTAAAGGTATGACTTTTGCTCTTGGGTTCTATCTCTCTTGCATATAAGACAAAACTGCATGCTCCTTGCTTCTCTGTTCTTATTGACGTTTAATGTCAATGATGTAGGTGCATTGAGTTTTCCTAATGTTTTCTCCTTCATTCTGCTTGTTCGGCCAATTGATTCTTTAGCACCTTTTATCTTCTCCATCCAAAACACTAACTTGTCTTCAGAAAAAAAACCAAAAAATTAGAATGTAGCTGTTTTTCTCATGACTGCAATAAATTAGCCGTAAGCAACTAATTTACATCAGAAGAAGTAAATACATCAACGACGTTCGATAATGACCTTAACTGCTGAAGCATTGTCTACTGAGAACAGTAGAAAGACTGTCATCGACTAGAACAGGCTTTGTAGCAGTCCTTTAGCTGAAGAGAAAAAAAAAAAAAAAAGGAGAGAGAAAAAAGATCTGTCTATGCATAAATGTAAAGCTAATAGATGTATTTAAAATTCACTTTCTCTTTTGGATTAAATGTAAGTTCAGTCCTCCTTTATCTGTTCAAATTTCTGAGGAGCAAAATAATTTGTATGGAAGGCCCAATCCTCAAGTGTTACACATTTGTAGATCAGAAGACTTACTAAGAAATTAAATTATTACAGAATATACAAAAACATTCAAAAGAACTCTAGGTCAGAGGGACAGGGTCCTAGACCTGCTGCCCTGGGAGGGGCTGGCAGCACTGCAGCACATGCGGAATCCTATGATAATGAGGCAGGGATTGCTGGGGCAACAGGAGAAGGTGGAGGAGAGCCTCAAGGGAAACACTTACAGGGAATCAAGAAGTGAAGAAAGAGTCAAGGCCTACTGCCCAGCTGAAGTGCCTCTACACCAACGCATGCAGCTTGGGAAACAGGAGGAGCTGGAAGCCATTGTGGTACTGGAAAACCACGATGTAGTTGCCATCACCGAAACCTGGTGGGACGATTCCCATGACTGGAATGTGACTATTGGTGGCTACAAGCTGTTCAGGAGGGACAGACGAGGAAGGAGGGGGGGAGGAGTTGCCATATACATCAGGGAAGGAATAAAATGTGAAGAGATGTCCCTTAAGAATAGTCACGAGC
>WBMW01005748.1:42381-81648 GCA_013396635.1 Penelope pileata | reverse complement strand
GAAAACAACAACAACAAAAACCATGTAAGGTGTGGATCACCTTAAAAAAGGAAAAAGGGATAAAAAACAGGAAAGCAAGAAAGTGATGTTGTGAAGTGGTGCTCCTCAGGGATCGGCACTGGGACCAGTGCTGTTTAACATCTTTGTCGGTGACATGGACAGTGGGATCGAATGCACCCTCAGCAAGTTTGCAGATGATGCNTGTGGAGCTGTTGGAGCGGGTCCAGAGGGGGCCACGAGGATGATCCGAGGGCTGGAGCACCTCCCCTACGAGGACAGGCTGAGAGAGTTGGGACTCTTCAGCCTGGAGAAGAGAAGGCTGCGGGGGGACCTGATAGCAGCCTTCCAGGACCTGAAGGGGGCCTACAGGAAAGCTGGGGAGGGGCTTTTTACAAGGATAGATAATGACAGAACAAGGGGTAATGGTTATAAACTGGAAGAGGGTAGATTTAGACTAGATATAAGGAAGAAATTCTTCACTGTGAGGGTGGTGAGACACTGGAACAGGTTGCCCAGAGAAGTTGTGGATACCCCTCCCTGGAAGTCTTCAAAGCCAGGCTGGATGGGGCTTTGGGCAACCTGGAGTAGTGGGAGGTGTCCTTGCCCATGGCAGGGGGGTTGGAACAAGATGATCTCTAAGGTCCCTTCCAACCTGAACCATTCTATGATTCTGTGATAGGTAGGAGCCCACCCCTGGTGGGACGGGGAACTTGCCTTGAAGCTTCTTACCAAGATTCAGCTTCCTTTAGTAAGCCAGCTCACACTGGTAACTAAAAGTGCTGCTGAAGGATAACCCAGCAGTTCTGTTTCACTTTAGTGGACTGGCAGGCTATTTTTTTTTCCTTGCTTTTTTTTCTTTAATGACTGAATACAAGGTTATGAATTACTTTTTGTAAGAAAAGCATATCCAAAGAGTTGATTTCATTTTGTAATATCTAAATGAACCTTGAGAAATGAAAGCAAGGGAAAAAATTTATTGCAAGTAGTAGGAAATGAAACTACTTCTCAAAGTCTTGCAAAAAAAAAAATAGCTGACAACAGTAGCTGCTGAAGACTTGGTTCATAATTTTAGTGCAAAAAACTCGTGATTCTTTTGATTCCTCTTTGTTCACTGTATTCAAAGCTGTCCCTGTTTCTAGCTGGGACATAAGTTGTCCTTCTCATGGTGTCTGGTGTGAGGCTGTTTTGGTTCTAGATGAAGAGCAAAGCTGGTAACACAGGGATTGTTTATCCTTGTTGCTGGGCAGTGCTGAACAGAGCCAAGGATGTTTCAGTCTCTTGGCTGCTTGTATTGCTCTGCCAGCAAAAGGGTTGGGGGGCACGGGGAGCTGGGAGGGGCCAGGACCAGGGCAGCTGAGCCAGACTGACCGAAGGGCTGTTCCATACCATAGGACATCATGTAAATATGAGGGAGGGGATTCATCTGGGGAGGGGCTGGCTGGGCATCGGTCGGTGGGTGGTGAGCCATTGCTCTGTGTATGTATCACTTTGTGTATAATTACTGCTATTTCTGTCTCCTTCCTTTGCTGTCTTAGTGAACAGTTTTGATCTCAATCCACAAGTTTTACTGTATTTTCTCCTAATTCTCTCCCCCATCCCAGTGGGGGTCAGGGGGTGAGCGAATGACTTTGTGGTACTCGGCTATCTGCTGGGTCAAACCACAACAAAAGCTTTAAAAAAAAAAACCCTAAAACAAACATAAAGAGAGTAGAGGGACATAGTACTGGAATCTTTATAGATGGTGACCACCTGGCCTTTCAAAATCTGATCTTAAATTTGAAATACACATTTTGATGTGTTGCTTATAAGAATTAAGCATCCAGAAGAAGAAACCTCACGCTAGAACAGAACTTCAGAGGGGGGTTCCTGCTGGGACTCTTCAGCTGTGGCATAAAGGATACGTTTGTGCCAGGTTGGGTAGGTTGCTTCCCTGGTTTTAGCTCTTACTATATTGCAAATGCATTTATTTCAAGAAAAATATCTGATAAGGGTTGCATAAAATCAAGGATGCATCAAATTCCATGTGATTCATCTCCATGTACTGTATCTGATTCACTGGGTGCAAAAGACAGCAGGCTGGGATGAAGCATTTTTCTTCTTCAAATGCACTTGTAGCTGTGTGTCTACAGAACTTGGTACTTTATTACTGCTCTTCCCAACAAGGATAAACATTCAAGCAACTGTAGTGAGATGAGATGGGACAGAGCCTGAAAGGAAAAGAGGGGTTACTTACCTGCTCCTCATTATTAAAACACTGCTGCTCCTACAGAATTTTACTTTTGCTGTAGGTTACCTCTAGAATAGAGCTGTGGAGATTCTTGTAGTGAGTAGAAAAGAAGGCAGCCTTTCTTCCTCTCAGAAGTACATAAGTGGCAAGTAAGAGTAGGTGGAGGTCACTACAGAATGAAATCTTCAGCTTTGTTTTTGCAGCTGCCATCCATAGGAAGAAATCCCACAAAATCAAACCCTGAAAATCTGGAGTACTTCTCTAAACTGAGTTTTATATGCCCTTGTAATTAAGATCAGCAAATGGCACTTATAGCTAAAGTGACAAAGTTTCAATGTCCTAACAGTCTTTCACATTCATATGGCTTAACTGGAAATGCTGGCAGGTATTCTCAACATCCGGCAGCTATGACAGAGGAAGTTTTTGCATATGGAGCTGTAAGTGAAATTTCAGTACATGAAATCCAAAAACACAATCCTAAGGTAGTGTGGAAGTTGACGTCAGCTTTTTTCTGAGAGCTTCATTGCTGCAGGTGGCTGCAAGTTAACTTGTTTGAAAAGAATTTTTTCATGTAGTGCTACTAAAATTCAGAATGTGGTGTCTTGTGGTGTCCCAGGAAGGATTTCCATACAAAAGCCACAAGGATTGTACCTGAAAAGGCAAAATACAAAAAGAGCATTAATTTTGACAAGGACACGGTTCTTCACAGTTGTTTTCAGCTGACGTTGAAAATAAACATTATGTTAAAGTATCTGAGCACCTAACATGCAATAGGGGCCTCTGCAGAATGGAATTCTCTGTTGGAAGGGCTGGAGTTGGTCAACAGTGTGTGCAAACAGACAAACCTTCTCACAAAGAAAGCTGCAATGGACCACGTAAGTGAAGTTTATGAGCTGATAACGCAGTGTTTCTTGGCATCATGAGCCAAAGACAGAACAGTTTGACCAGGTGAAGCCAAAGTGTACGCTTTCCTGTTTCCAGATAGGAAGGATAAAACATGACCAAATCTCAGCAGGAAGACAGGTTCAGGCTGAGTCTGTGGGCACTACACATGGCTGTAGGATAGTGGCTGGGGGGTTTTTTTAAGGTCATTATAATTTAGTGTTTCTTCTGAAGCTGAAAATGTAAAGTTAGGGATTTTAAATTCCTCTTGAGAAAGGGACCTAAGTACAAAAAAACAGATTAAGACTACTTTCTACTTCTCTTGAAAAAATTAGTATGTTCTGTTTCAGAAAGGAAGATGATTCTGGTTGAGAGTGTTCCTCACGTAGCTTTTATTTTATGGAATTTGTCTTAGTTTCAGCTGAGTCTTAATTCAGTTGAGCTTTGACCTTCCTGATTCTGTTCCAGAGTCCCTGTGCAAAGCTTTCATGCCTTTCTTTTGCTGCCTGTCCCTGTTTCTACTTCTTATCTTCTCTCCCTTGCTCGTGGGAAAGCTTCTTGTCACCAGGGAGAGGCTTTCTGTCAAAATTCCCAGTCTGACCACATGACAGATTGCTCCTGCACATCTAAATGTCACTAAGCTCTCTGTGAGCTTTTTGGACAAAACAGCTTTTCATGGAATACTTCTCCCATTGTGGCAGCTTCCCAGGGAATTCTACTAGCAATTCCCTAACCAAACACAACTTTGTTCTCCTGAAGTCCAGAGTTCAAACAGCTCTGCTGTTTACTTTTACAGTCTTCCTCTGAACCCTGAACTCTCGTAAGGACTTCAACCCAAGCGGCCTCACTCGCTCACCACCAGTTCTTCCCTGTTTGTGAGCAAAATCACTCATTGGCCCTTTTGTATTTGAGTTAAGCTTTAGAGGAGTTTTTATGAGCTTCCTGGATTGCGCTCACTCAGATACATCAGTTTTGCTCTCAGGTGATGTCTCCCTCATTGAAAACCCCTAGGAGGACAGGAGGCTGGGAGGAGACTTTTCCAAGTTATTATTTGAAACCCTCCTTTGGTACCTCTAGTTGGCCAGATGGTCTGCAACATTCCTCCTCCAAAATATCCCCATATCTCTTCCCTCTCCAGTCTAGATCCAGCAGCTCAGACAGGCACATCACATCTTACCCTGGAGTTCTTCACCCAAGGTCAAGGAACTCGTTAGCATCGAGCACAGCTTCTCCTCTTTCCCTGCCCACGAAACGTGCTCCAGTTGCGCACAATTTTCATGGAAGACCCCACCAAGTCTTCCAAGTCCCTGAGGTGCTTACCACGTCACTGCAGAGTTGGAATTCTTATTTCTTCACTAACTCCATGTTTAAGTGTCCTGAACCTGATGGCAACTCAAATATTCTCTCCTCTGGGCAGAAAGGTGAAAGTTTCACCTGTAGCCTTCTCCCTTCCTTACCTCCTCCATTTATACCTACTGGGGATTGACTTTTGTGGCATTTGTTTTCTAACCTGATGGTGGAAAAAAAATTTGTTTTAAGGAACAGCGGTAATCTGTCTGGTAAAACTGAACCAAAGGAGGATCGATGACCATTTATTTTATAGTGATAGAAACTTAGCAGGATAAGCTGGCACCTGTCCAGGAAAGAGAGCCCCATTTTACTGCTCTCATGTCCAGTTCCTTGTCACCAACTCCTCCATTCATAGCTGCCATCTCCCTGGTACTGAAAGAGAAGCATTAGCTCAGTCATAATCATCACTAATGGTGCAATCATGCCTGGACAACTGACGTGAATTCCTTTGGCAGTGAAACAGCAGCTATCTTTGTTCCGCCAGAATTTACTGCTTCTGTGTTCACAGAGCCTATGCTAAGTCATAAACACCTGCTGACATCTATATTCACTACAGGAATTGGCTGCTTTAATGCTGCTGAAAAATCACCTTCACTGAAATTTCAGTGAAAACAGGAAAAATGAGTTCTGGACTGCAGTTCCAAGATTATGTTCATGAAAGACTGTAAGACACCAGTAGATTTGTTTGTCCTAATAGAAAATTTTCGTGTCCTCCTCCTCCTGTGAAGATGATAATCAATCTTTCTCTTGTTCCAAGTGTACTTTCTAAGAAAATTGTTTTAAAATGACAGTTAAGAACTGGCTTATGGCTAGATCAGTGAATCTGTTACATACTGAATGGTTTCAGTCTCCTGGTCCTCCTGGTATTTGCTACACCCATAGATGAGATCGTGTTACAGTTTGCACAGGCAGCGTGTAGTTTCATGGTATGCTTGTAGTTATTATAGCACATCACAAAAACCCCTAAGTAGCAGTCTCCTAAAATAATTTTCTAAAATAAGAACAAAGTGATTTGAACTATCTAAGATGCCGATGGTGGGAAAAGTGAGAAATCAAAATAGCATCTTCCTCTAACTCTGTGGGTTTCTCGGAAATCAGAACGCTGTATCAACTGACACATGGATTCTGAAAGTAGTTACAACCACTTTTAAAATATCCCTTCCCTCATCATCCCCTTTTATGATTTGTATCAGAGATTCTTTTCACAAGAATTTCCTCATTACAGCAGGTCATTTTCCTAGATGCCTCATCACTTTGTCCAATCTTGGAAGAAATTAATTCATTTCTATTATTTATTTTCTTATTTTCAAAGAGGGACAGAAAAATGTCATTTCATGTTAGATCAAATGTCTCATATCTAACATTTCGTGTTAGATTTGTAGATTTGCACTCGTGTAGTTCTGCAGGATGCAGCCTGCTAATTAAGTAAAACTTTTTTTTTCAGAATTCCACCTGTTTCTTTAGATCAGAAGGCTAAACTTGAATTCTGAGGAATTCTGTTAGGAACCAGGTGATGCTCATCAGCTTTGCCTGAGACATTTCTTTAGCTATTAACTAGAACAGTGCATGGGCCTTCATCAAGCTTACTCTGTTCTGCAGTCATCCTGCTTGGATGTGTAATCTTAAAAACCTGAAGTTTAAAATAGCTGAATTTTAGTTACAACTTAAAGACTCTTTCTCCATTTCTGGCTGACTGAAAGTCACCTCAAATACAACATGCATGAAGAAGGAAAAAAAAGTTCTTTTTATAACTGAAACCTTTTGAGATGTTTTCTGTCCACGTTTCACTACTCACCTTGTTTCCAATGTCCCTGTTGTGCTCACAATGGGATTAACAGTCATGAAAGAATTTGGGATCAGCTGACTGCCTCTTTATATACTCTCTAAGCAGAAAGCTCAAGATTTGGAGGGAGAAAATGTGAACAATCAACAGCATGAAGCATTTTCATCTGCACCAGATGAATCAGATTCCAAGTTAGAAAAATTCCAGTTACTCACTTGTATTCCTTGTTCTTAAACTAAGAACAGATTGTTTCTAACAGGGACTGGGGGAAAACCGTACAGTGGGAACTGTGAAGTTTTGACACTACAGAGATTAAAAAGATCTGATGTTATGATAATAACTGAGACAGCATATCGTCCTGATGTGATTTATTGTTTTTTTTTCATTTAATCATCCTCATATTCTTGGATATGAAGTAAGACAGAAACTTCACGCTAAACAGTTTGGTTCTCTTTTAGCTTTATCAGGCTATTGATGACTTTCAGGGAGCCTCTTCTCCTTTGTACTGCTCTGCTAGAATCTGCAAGTGGGCCTTTGGTCAGCGTGAGGACGTGCAGCGTGTTGCAGGCTGGCTTTTAATACCAGGGCATGAAATCACATACAACAAGCAGCTCCAAAAGGATCACGTTCCAGAGCAAAGGGTTCATAACTAACTAGTTAACCCTAACTGTTTTCTATTTAGAACTGTGCTGGTGTGTCTTTTGCTAATGATATCTGCCAGAGTACCCCAAAGGTACTTAAGACTTTGAACGTGACATGTAAACTAAATTACATCCTGATTGTTTCTTAAACTGATCAAAACAAACACTATTTTGACAATAAAAGTGGTGTTTAAGCCTTAGTATTAAATACATCATTCACAAAGGACTGTCACAGGTGCTCTACATAAAGCATTAAACAAGTTTAAAATACATAACCCCCATTTGCAAAAGGAAACCATTACTCTGAGTGACTTGTGCAGGAGTTACTTGAGTATCTTCTGGATTTTATTTAAAACAGAAGACTGGTAGGCTATCAGATACAGAGTATCTGTTTGTTGATGTTTGGACTATGTACTAAGTAACACTCCCTTAAATAAAAAAGGATTAAGAACTTACCTAAGGATGGTGCTATCCAATATACTAGTGAGTAAGTAAAAAATTTGTCGTAGAAACAACGTGGAAATAATGAAAAAGCCAATGCTGGGTTAAATATTGCTCCTGTGAGATTGCCACCTGAAACAAAACAAGAACAATATGAAATCAAGCAATTTTTCTTACTATTGATTTTAAATGAAATCTTGAGCCACACATACACAGTAGCACAAGAATTGCATACCCTGCAGGAAAATGCCTCAGCAAAACCACTTGAGCAGATGAACTCTTGTGCAGTTTTTTACCTCCATTCTATTTATTGCTTGAAGAAAATAAAAGCAAACCCCACTCCACTCTCTTAAAAGTGCTTGAAGAAGCCACGCACCGTTCCTTCCCTCTGACTTTGGATGCAGAGGAAGTTGCCTCAACGTTCTGTAGATTAGATCCAACCATATTACACTGTGGGCACTGAATTATAATCACACTGCAGCTGAATGTGGAGGGTTTTTTAACTCTGATGGAAGTTGTTCCTCTCATGGCAATCCTGCTGAGACTCATTAAGAAACTCTGTTCCTGTTCTTTCTTTGCTAACTGCCCCATGTCTGTTTTGTCTATTATCTATTCCCATATAACAGCATGGAATTGTGGCTATTTAGTTTCTTAAAGCTTATTCTTCATTTTCCTAGGCCAAAGAAACCAGCACGAGCTTTGTCCTTGCCCTCTGCACAAACACCACGCTGCTGTCATCCTCATTTGCCACAAAAGAATAATTTACCAGAAGTTTTAGCAAGGTCTTTGTCATTCTTCTCTTCTGTATTCCCCTCCTTATACACTCCTCATGATCTCTTTTGCCATTGTTACAGTTCAGAAAGGTTTTAATCCTTGTTGACCTATTGATTTACTCTGATTTGACAACAGCAACTCTTACTTTGCATTTGACACAGTAACAACTTCCACTGTTGCCAGAAAGGTCATCCCACAGAATTTACTTTAATGTGTTTATAAATTCACTCCTGGTTTTATACCCACACACAGTTAGGGGCAGAATTTCACTCTCAGGAGGCAGCTGCTGTTTCTGAATATTTATTAAACATCAGAGTTTTAACTGCTACTTCTTAAATAATCATTGCTAATAACTGTTGGAATATAAACCATAGGGCAGGATCACTTGTCCAGCCTTACTGAAAAGGATTCATTAGGCATATTAAAATATCCTACATGTAAAAAAGGGAAAGAATGGTAAAACTTGATAGGAAGCAAAGCTGCACCTCAGAGTGTGTGCTAAGAGAAATGATTTGATGGCAAGAAGAAGTGTGACATCTTTGATGTTGCACATAAAAACCTAGCCAGGAGGAGTGCCTGCTGTGCACAACGTGTGAGAAAGTACTTTCAATTTTACTGAAGGCAAAAACAAAATTAGGAAGAAATCCAGAATTAAGTGTGTGTCATTTTTACCTCTAACAGATGAGCCTCTGAAACATCTCAACTATTTTGTACCATTCTGACTTCACTGTAATATTGTCCGTAAATAAAAAAAAACCCCAAGAGATGGATTTTTTTCTTCCCCTAATTAAATATTTTCTCAAAGAATATATCCAAATGTTCTCTGCCAGCATGTGCATGGTCTGCATCCTTAGCTTCTGAATCATTCCCTTAGCATTTAAAGGCATAATCTTTTCTCCCTCCTGTTTAGTAGAACAAAAAAGTGAATGCAGTATTGGAGAGGGTTTTGCTTTTTTTTTTTGTACAATATATACTAATATAAAAACTCATTCAGTGCAAGATAAAAATCCAAATATTTCTTGCTGAAAAAGTAGGAGAAATGCTGAAGGAACAGCTTGTAATTTTGGAAATACTGTGAAATGTGGTGTTATTTGTTGGGGTAAGTTGCGTGGTGTGCCTCAGTAACTTCCATGTGCACACACTGAGCTACCAACCTTGTGAAAAAAAAAGTTTTTTTCATGATTTTGAGCCCTGCATGTGTATCAATCAATTTAGATGTGTATGAGCCACAGAAATAGGGCGATGCTTTAACACTTATCCAAACCAAATTTGGTATAGAAGAAGGGATATTCCTTCTTACAGCTCCTCTTCAGACAGCAGCCATCCTACAGCAGAAGATAAATCATGGGCTGAAATGTGACACAGTGTGAGATGTATTTTCTCACAGTTCTGATTCATTCATGACTGCAGTGAGTGCAAGTCCTCAAGGCACAATCAGTGTGACAAGGAACCATCAGCATGGATTGTGTTTTCTAAGTTTAATGCACCTTTCAGAGCTCCTAGCTAAACCACTGCATCTTTCAAACTGAAGTTAGGATGTTGTATGAATGACGATTCTTCAGAACTACCTGTTGTTTTTGTAGGAAAAAGGAAGGATGTCACCAGCTTGCCTGAATCAGGCGCTGGTTGCCTTGCCCTTGGGTGCAGGGTGAGATCCATGCCTCTCAAAGAAGCACTCAAGTTTTTTATAAACAGTTGATGGAGAGGTGCAGAAGACTTCCTGAGGATGCTCCAGCCCAGCTGTTAAGCGTCTTCCTTCAACCTTGGGTACCAGAGCTCGGCCTGCTGGGGGCCAATACCATAAGGCCTCATTTGGAAGGTGCTCACTCCTGCTGCACCTTAAAGCACTGCTCCTCCAACTGGGGGAAGGAACTGCTTCCCTCAGCAGAGGTGGGGAATGTGTCTGGGGAGAATGTATCACCCCGTGGTGGCGACAGCTGTCAATGCAAAGCACGAAGCCCTGGATTTGGTGCAGACACAGAAACGGTACGCTGTTTCTAACATGGAAAAGGGAAAAAAAAAAAAAAAAACACCACCTGTGAGCTGTAATGATGCGTGGCCCACTCAGCACATCACCCAGGTGAGAAGAGAGGGGGACAGATGGTGGCTGGGGCTAGGCAGGAGATGCACAGCTTATGCTGAGTGCACCATGCAGCCTGGGGGTGTCTGCCAGGCACTTTGCTGTGGCTGCTGCTGCTTGGTGTGCTGGCAGCAGCCTTCAGAAACAGAATGGGGAATATCCTGGGGAATCTTTGTGTGTGTGTGTGTGTGTGGGCAGAGGGAAAGGGGCAGTAAGAAATGTTGGAGAACCTGTATGGAGTCCTACACGTACCTATGTAACCTTCCACTGAAATGATGTGTTACAGTGCAAACCTCTCACTCCATCACTCACAGCAGCCTGGTCCCACACTGCCTAAAACACAATGGAATGGGAATAGTGGGGTGTATGCCCTCCATTACTTCAAGAGGCTTCAGTCTTCTTGAACTGGAGAAAGAATTGGATTTTCCACTAGGGAGGAACTGAAATGAGGTCCCAGATCTGCTCCCTGGAATGCCTCTTTTTGAGTGGAAAGGAGAACACCCAGGTAGCACAGGGTGCTCTGCACACCAGAAAGCACAAACTGTGCACATGAAATAGGCACAGCAGAGATAGGCACAGCAGGTCTGGTACTTCCTAGAAATCTCTGCAGAGTGACTGCACTGGGCAGTCCTAACAAGTCCCAGGTGAGGAGTGTGAGTTGGTTCTCAGCTTTCTCCTGCAATAAGAAGACAGGAGGCCAGCCTGGCCCAGAGCACGGGGCATGAATTCTTGGTAAGAGAAAGGCAGTGTGACACATATTATTTTACAAGAATCCTTGCTCAGCAGGACAGGAATGCTAAGAATCAGGAATCCAGCTTTCTGTTCCTGGAGAAGAGGTAGCATAACCCTTGGCTACACTTTTACCAAGCAATTCAGGAATGTTCTTCGCATGCTAAAACGCAGCTACACTTTGCTTCTACCTTCAAAATTTAATTTTAGAAAGTAGTTCAAGTTGCTGATTACTCAAATTCTCCATGGGCTTTTAATCTTTCAGACATTAGCTAATTCCAGCATAATGAGTAAGGCTTTTTTTTTTTTCATTAACACATCTGAAAATTCCACTGTGTTTTCATTCCATGTTAGGCAGCACAACACAGCTCAGCCTTCAGGACAAGAAGTCAGAAACACTGCAGGCAGCTGTGGATAAGGCAGTGATCTCTCCTAGACTGTTCACTCCCTAGATGACTTCCTCTGCAGAGGCTGCAGCCCAAGGAGGAGCTCCACAACCACCTCTCTCCCATCTCCTTCCCGGAATCTCCCTGTAATGCAGTCCCCAGGTGAGCAGACACAGCTCTGGCACCGTGCTGGGGAGCACAAGGAGCAGCAGCACCCAGCAGAAAGAAGCTTGTGCTGCCTGACCCAGAGTGCAAAGGACTGTCCCAGCTCTGGGAGGTGACACAGAGGCAAAAGCAGGGACAGGGAACAGAGGGCACTGCAGGGACCTGAGATTTGTAGGTGCTGTGATACAACAGGCACTGAATTTTTTTTTGGAAGTGGTTTCACGAGTACTCTGAACCATGAGATCTTATAATTTCTGCATTAATCCCACAAAGAACAATTCCTGCTTCCAACATAAAGAGTTAACACAGGTAGCCCCTGCACTGATATGAATTATGCATTATTTCATGCAGAACACCCACTCTGCACACTCAGCACCTTTTCCTGATGCAGACTGCTGCTGTCCCACGACACCACCTGGAAATCAGAGCACTGTGGCACACACTGCACGGAAACCTCACGCCGTGCAACGTCAGGTTATGAAACAACCCTTCCCTGAGGTGCTTTAACAAAGTGCTCTGTTAACTCTTCACCCTATTTGCTTGTGGATTGGGTGAGTTGAACACACAGCTCATTTCACTCTTAACTCATGCAATGGAACCTGACCAGGCAAACTTCATATAAACTCCAAATGAACTCTGCGTTCCTAGGATCATTTCTATATATTTGTTTTTCTCCTAAGTGAAGAAAATGATTTTTGCGTCTTGGTTTCCTCCTTTAGCAGGAGGTTGGCTAGATGATCTCCAGAGGTCCCTTCCAGCCCCTATGATTNAAAAAAAAAAAAAAAAGGACTAACCTGCAAACACCAGCATGGTGATGAGGAGGGCAATCACGTGGACTCTGTAGCTGGGCTTCACTTTGTCCACTTGCAGGATGGCCAGCTGGAAAACGACGGAGAACAGCAGCTCTATGCAGAACGCCTGCACCGCCGTCGTTTGCATGGGGTTGGTGCAGCCCTGCCTGAGTGCTCCCGCGTGGGGCTCGGCCATCTCCAGCCTCCAGACGAAGCCCATGAAGACCCTGGCGAGGGCTGCAGCGGCGAACTGTGCCCCGATGTTCACTCCCCCAGCCCTGAGCGAGGTGCCCCCGCCCCACAGGAGCTGCAGCGCGCCGCAGGGGTTGCACGTGCTGCCGGGCAGCGTCAGGATGTGCAGCACGGTGAAGCCGTAGGTGAGGGTGAGGCCGACGTGCGGCCTGGGCTCCGTGCTGCCCAGCAGGCTGAGCTCGTTGGTGCAGGCACACACCTGGAAGGTGCTCAGCAGCTCCAGCAGCACGGAGCAAAGGCGCGGGCGGGCGTGCAGGCGGCGGCGAGCCAACCTCCGGGCCAGGCCCACGGCCGCCACCATGGCCACCATCAGCCCCAGCGATGTCCAGAGGCCACCAGCGGCCATGGCCGGAGCTCCTCAGGCGTTGACCGAACCAAAGGACTCGATGGAGGAGTTGGCTCTGCTCCAGCCCCACCGCCTGTGGGGAGAAAGGAAGAAAAAGGGAGGGAAAATGGCAACATTCAGCCTTCAAGGTGGGAGCCGGCTTCTTTCCCCACCTGCGAGGTCTCAGGTTCACCCTCAGAAGGCTCAGCCTGACAGGGGGGCGGCACGGGGGTCCCCCTCCCCTCAGTTCCCGGGGAAGGGGGTCCCTGTCCCCTCAGGATGCTCTCTCCTTTTAGCCAGTGGGGAGCTCCGCTCTCCCCTCAGCCCCTCCGGGGCGGGGAGAAAAGAGAAAACCCCTCCGAGACAGTACCCGTGAGGGAAGAAGAGACGAGCCGGCTCCTCCCGCAGCCCTCAGCCGGTTTGGGAGCGTAGGGAAAGCGAAAGCACTCAGAGAACAACCCCGCTGCGGGCAGCGACAACCACACGCTCACGCCCGCCCGCCCCTCAGACGCGGGGCGGCCGCGGTCCCCGGCGGCGCTGCGCATGCGCAAAGCGCGGCTCACACGGATGGTGGGCGGGGGGGGGCGTGCGGGGCGCTTTCCCGCCCGCTGGCTCTGAGGTGGCCGTTGGCGCTGAGGTGACCGCGGTGTCTCTGCCCCGTTCTCTCGCATAACTACGGGCGTAGTTGCCCCGGGGGCTTGTAAAATGGGAGTGAAGCAGCAAGCACGTCTTTGAGGGAGGTGTTTGTGTGAGGGAAAGCTGAGCGTTGAGTTGTCCTCAGCCTGAGTGAAGGCTTTTACAGTGTTTTCTCGAGGACTGCGCCGTGCAGGTGTGGGCGAGGTCAGCCCCCTTCCATGCTGCCTGTGGGGAGAAGCACCTTTCACAGGGTGCCAGGAGGAGGCAGTGCTTGGGCTTCTCCAGTGGACATAATGCTAAAAACAAGTTTTGTCCTCATGCTGCAAAAAGTGGTAAGATTTTTTTTTTTTTTTCCTTCAGGGCAGACATTGAACAGCCTTAGGTGGCCCTGGGAAATGGAGGTTTCCTCCTTTGCAATGTGTTTTTGTGTACTGGCTGAGAAGGATGAGCCCGGTGTGAGGTAATTGGCTTAGGTTCATCCCACATTTGTGAGGCTGGGGCTGAGCTTTCCTCCTGCCTCCACCCGCAGCGCTCACTTACAGCTCTGCCTGTGAAAGAGGTTGGTTCTCTTTTCCAGGAGCTTTATCAATACAAGCTGGGGGATGAGAGGATAGAACACAGCCCTACCAAAAAGGACTCGGGGGTACTGGTAGATGGCAAGCTGGACATGAGCCAGCAATGTGCCCTCACAGCCCAGAAAGCCAACCGTATCCTGGGCTGCATCAAAAGAAGTGTGTCCAGCAGGTCGAAGGAGGGGGTCCTGCCCCTCTGCTCTGTGCCGGTGAGACCTCACCTGGAATACTGCATCCAGATGTGGAGTCCTCAGCACAGTAGAGACATGGACCCATTGGAGCATGTCCAGAGAAGGGCCACTAAAACCATCCAGGGGATGGAACGCCTCCACTATGAGGACAGGCTGAGAGAGCTGGGGCTGTTCAGCCTGGAGAAGAGAAGGCTCCGAGGTGACCTGATAGCTGCCTTTAAGTATCTAAAGGGGAACTATAAGAAATTGAGAGGGACAGACTCTTCAGCAGGGTCTGTGGTGATAGGACCAGGGGAAATGGTTTCAAACTGAAAGATTCAGACTAGAGTAAGGAAAATTTTTTTTTTTTGTGACAAGAGTGGTGAAGCACTGGAACAGGTTGCCTGGAGATGTGGTGGAATCCCCATCCCTGGAGACGTTCAAGGTCAGGCTGGATGGGGCTCTGAGCACCCTGACGGAGCTGTAGGTGTCCCTGATCATTGCAGGAAGTTGGACCACATGGCCTTTAAAGGTCCCTTCCAACTCAAACTGTTCTATGAGTGTGATTTTGGGGTGATCCTGTGTAGATCCAGGAGCTGGACTCAGTGATCCTTATGGGTCCCTTCCAACTCGGGATATTCTGTGATACGATGGTTTAATTTTCACAATGTGAAAAGAATAGAAGTGCTTTCAGTGGACCTTTAAGGAGAGTGTGGAGTTTTTCTAGGATCCAGTGCTTTTACCACGAGGTGGCACCAAAGATGGAATCACACCACACCTCCCAGGAATCACTTTTGACCAAGATCTGCACAGTGTGATTCTTGCAGGAGAGCAATACACAGTTTCCAAGCAACAAAAGCAAACCTTTACTTTTAGCTCAAGGCCAGTCTGCCATAAAGGCCAAAGTTGCAAAACACAGAATCATTTCTCGTGGAGGGCACGACACGAGCTCTTGTTCTCTGAAATGTAGGACCACTGTGGCTTCTAGTAAGAGGTTTGGGGAAAGAAGAGCATTTAGAGAGGATCACCTTCCAAGAGAGTAAAAAAAAAAAAAAACAAACAAACGAAAAAAAGCCACAACAGTTGAACAGTGATAATGTAAAGAGGGGGAAAGGAATGAATGGCAGAGCAGTTAATATTTGGCCTTTATTGTTTATACCAGATTAGATGTCAAGAAATGTGAAGCAAGGCAGGAGACAGAACGGCTGCGATAAGGCTGACATAATTGCTTTTCTCAGTAGTGTGCTCTAAAACTTTAGCAGAGAAGAAAAAGCAGTTATATCCTTCAGGTAGTTAAGATTTTGAAGAAATTAAGCAATGCTCCTGTAGATGTAAGGATCAGAAGAATAATGTTACTGTTTTGTAGGTGGCAGCTGCAGCTTTAGGAAACAAGGACTCACTACTGAGAAGTAATAACTGAAGGCATACTTTAGTTCATTTTCAACAATTATGCTGAAAATACTGAGCAGTATCAACATCTGAAAATCATGGGCTGCCACAGCCTGTATCAAAGCAGCCCCCTGCAGCTCTGAAATGCCATTTTCCATGTGCTCCAGACACACATTTGGGTGAGGAGTTCTGTGCAGGGTTAGTGACACCTGCTTTTCTGTAGCTTCATGTGCTGCGTCTGTAATCAGTGTTCATTCCAGCTTCTGTTTCTTACGGATGCCACCATCACAATGAGCTGTGTTCTTTGTTGTCACTTTCCTACAGCCTCTCACTTCAGTAATCCATGGTCCTGTGCCCCCACAAATCACAAACCCCAACGTATCTACAGCCTGCTTTCAATAGTTGTTAGAAAGGAGTGAGTAGCAATGAGCTCCATTAAAGACAAGATGTTACAACTTCCAGTTAGCTTTTAATATACACATACAGGTTCCTCTTATTTTTCTCTTACCACGGCTTTACACACTCCATTTTTAATTCATTGGTGATAATGTAGACAACTATGGATGTGGCCAGCACTGAGTATTATAAACCTTCCAGCATGGAAGAATTCTCTTTCATTTCTTGTCCCTACCAGTAGTATTGTACCTTTTTTAAATATTTGTGTTAAAGTGACATCTAGAGACTAGGATCTGTTGGTCCAGGAGCTGTATTGTACACGCTAAGAGTAAATGTCAGCTCTGTAGAGCTTGTTTTCCAAAGGGAAAATTGCTGGTGATAGCTTCACATGTTATTTGGGAATAAATTGGGGATTTAGTATTGTGTGTCTTCCTTTACTTACAGAGCACAGCCAGCGCGTTCCAGTGTTTTTCAGAGCCTCAGTCAGTTACCTGTGCTTATGGCCAGTCATGTGAAAGCACAGGGAAGGTGGATGTGGACTCAAGGTGAGTTATGCAAGTGTGGATTGGAATTGATTGCATCTCCTTAAAGGTATAAGTGGTGCCAATGACACAAGGAAGTAGTCAGACAAGCCACAGCAACCTGTTGGACTCACCCTGGGTACTTCACCCTCCTGGTGTACGTAACGCTGCATTTTCTTTGGCCACCAGATGGTAGTGTCATTCCAAACGACTGCTTTTGGTGTCCCGTGACAGCTTCATTGTGCGTGCTCCTGCCGCTGATAGGTGAGAATCTGGACCTTCTAGATACAGGTGCAAGTAAGTGTGTAATTTGTGAAAGTGCATGCTCACATCTGGAATACCTTTTAAAGATCATTTTTAAATTTGTCTCTTAATTTTTGTAAACTGAATAAATTGGGCTCATCAATTTTTTCTTCCTTGTGGCACTGCTGGCTCTGTGTCTGATTCCAGATCTTCCTGGGGCCTCCTCCCCTCCTGTACCAGCTTTCCCTCACACTCCTGCCTGCCCTGTACCAGGATGTATGTATTTTTCCTTTTCTCTGATATTGCTCATTTTCTTTTCTCATTTTCTAAGTCAGTCCACATCTTTCGCTCCTGTTTTCCTTTCATGCAAATCATTGCTTGCATTTTCTTTCTCCTTTGTGTGTATTCCTACTTTCCTTCTCTACCCAAGCCCCCATGTTTTCTGCTCTTGCTGTAGCTGTAATACAGTTAGCTATGTGTGGTCAGCTCCCTTCCTTCCTAATATGCCCCAGTCTGCTTCCTTTTCCTATGGGAGACTGAGTCATTCAGGGCATGAACATGGCAGAAATTCTTGGATGGGTTTTGCAGGGGCGAAATCAGAAACTATAATGCAGGAAAATGTTGGCAAAACACTTCCAGCCACTTGAATGCCAATAAACAGCTGCAGAGGAATTGAATCTGTAGTTCAGCTAACTGTGTCGCAGCGAATCCATGTGCCCTGTGTTCTCTTTTGTGGTTTGGTTGATTTCCNAGGTCTCACGAGAGCAGAGTAGAGGGGCAGAATCACCTCCCTCGACCTGCTGGCCACACTTCTCTTGATGCAGCCCAGGATCCATGTGCCCTGTGTTCTCTTTTGTGGTTTGGTTGATTTCCCCCAAATCCGTAGCTTTCCCTTAACATTTCAAACCTCCCTGGAAACGGATCCAGAAGCTGGAAGTAGTCAGAGTGCCTCCAAACAGAACCACCTTGTTGAGCACAGGCCCTGGCAGACCCCAGCACAGCTTTTCTTAGCAAATTGCTGCATAGCTTTAGGACATCACCCCTTTGCAGCTGCTTTTTGCCATCCCCAGTAGGCAGCTTGTGTGCTATCACCATCTTTGGGAGACTTTAATAAAATGGACTCTGGGTGTCCTATGCCCATTGGCCTTAGGGGCAGAGACTGCTCCCAGGCTCGTGTAATTCACTCGTGTAATGTCAGCAGCAAGGCCCAGTCACTGGGCTGAAAGTTTGGATTTGCAAACCCTGTTGTGTTCAGGCAGCAGCACCTGACGGGTTGTTATCCCATCTGTTCCCCTCTGCTGCCAAAGGTTGCTGCCTCCTACCAAAGGGTCAGAAGGTTTATTTGCTGTTTAGTCACAGCTGAGCACTCCACACAGTAAATGAGTACTCCCAGTGGTTTTTGTTTTCTGATCATGCTGTCAGCTTTGAAAGGAAGCACTTCTCCTTAAAAATATAAAGCAGGTAATGTTATTTGAATGGATCGATGAGAAAGGAAGACTTCAAACCCAGCCCTGACCTTGTCTTCACGATCTCCAATGCAACAAAATCTGTAAATGTTGATACAAATGCAATCACTGTTCTGTAATAATAGTCATAGTTTTCAACATTGTGCAAAAATACTCTGCTGTAGAAACATACCTGTATTACTGCAGTACTGTGTGCAGACAGGATTTTAAAAGAAAGTTCTGAATGTAACTGGAGCAAAAATGGATTCTTTGTAATTAAATGAGGACTTGAAGGCAGGCACTGTTGGCAGAAGACCTTTGCATTCACTGCTGCTGCCAAGGCTCCAGACTTTCTCAAAAGCACTACAGTGTATCTCCTTTTCCCCTAAGACCAAGATCCTGAATTCAAGTGGTTGTATCTTTCAGGTTTCATTTAAAAACAGAAGGATCTAACTTTCCTGGTTCTGAAGACAAGCTGGTAAGCACAATCCAAACGGCTGAAAACTAAAACAAAAAGCTAAAGGCAGAGGAAAAAAGCTCCACATTTTTCAAAGGCTGTTTTTTTTTTTTTAAAGCCCATTTCCCTTCTCCTTTTTCCTCTGGAGTCTCACTTGTAAGTGTGGATATTTGGGTGAAATATCTCCTGACAGTAGCTAGATTTTAGAACCTCGTGCAAGGTTGGATTCTTCTGGAATGCAATGAAACCAAATCCTGTTCTAGTTGAATGCTGCGTTCTTAAATGGTGCAGAAAATTTCCTTTTTAGTTATATTTAGGATGTCTGTCACATCAGTGCCTGTGCTTACATGGAAACTTCTGCTAAACTAATCTGCATTTCATGGAGTTATTACTGACCATTTCTCAAGAGGGTGATGTGTTATTTTGTGTGATTATCTGCATCTGAAGTAAGAGGGAACAAATCTTTTGCTATGGGAATTGATGATTATTGTATCTGTCTCACTCACCTACAGTTTGTGATGTTTTAAATAATTTCTCCTAAAATTGTGAGAAGTAGTTTTGGAGGGGAAGGCAAAAAACATATTCATAGATGTACTGAAATATGCAGTTCACAACAGCAGCTGAGTAATTTTCTTTGCTAAAGTGTATGCAGAGCAAGGGTGTCTCATCATAAATACTAATATGTAGGTCTGAAATCAGTAACACAATATTATTTTCCACCACAAATGCTATCTTCTGCTCTTAAAGTGAGGTTAATTGTGTTAGCATGGGTATAAAGGATTCACAGATCCTCTTGCTTTCACTACAATTCATTGTTATTTTTCATATGTTTTCTCCTATTTTAGACAACTTCAGCTTTTGGCATCCACCTTCATGGCAAGTCCACACAACTGGCATTCTTGCAAAGGAATGGATTCTATCCTGTGGATTTTTGTTTCTAAACAGCTGTGCAAATTCCTTTTAAAATTGAGTTCTGTTGAAAGTGGAGATTTGGTTGCGAACTCTCATTTGAAGCCTCACCTGCCTGAAGTTTGAGAAATGTGGCAGCTATATGTGAGAAATCTCTGGGATATATACTATGGAAAACCACCCTTAGCTTGGCTTGCTTAAGCATTAGTGTTAGCCCCATCCATGGTAGTAAAGTGATAGGCTAAACAAAATCAACACCAAAATTTGTGAACAAAAATTCTCTTTCTTCAGCATCACCTGCCATACCTCCCCATGCTCTCATAGTCACCAGTCTGCACCTGTCTTAGGCTACACATGCATGTAAACATAGGTAGCCTGCCAATTCACAGGGCCTCAGAAGTCTGTTTGCTAATGGTATTTCTTCAGGCAGGTCTGTAGTGATCCTACAGTGCTCTTTGTATCCCTTCTTCCTCTAAGGAGCTTGCTGCTCCTGCAAGGGCAGCATCAGTTCAAACTCATGTTTTAATATGAAAAAAAAATGAAGTTCTACCTGATAGAGATGTAAAGATGTGCTGGAGGACATCAGCATGCAGTTATTTTAGTTGCTCCTACTCAAACATACTTAATTGTTAGATAACACAGAAACATATTTCCAAGAGTTGCAAATGCTGAAAAACCAGTAAAGGCCCTGAGGTAAAATGATTAGATTTACAAGTGTGTTTGAAACAGCATCTCCAAAACAACATTTGGACTGAATTCTCTGCTTCTGTTTATCATGCACAGTGCCACAGATCAACAAAAATAGTCATGGCTGTGTTATGTTTTTACTTGTGGGTGTTTCTGGGAAAAATAATTACGTAAAAGTAAAATGCAGTAGATGGGAAAAGTAAAATGCTGAACTTGGAAAGATACGGTAGTGACTTCCAGTTGCTGTTACTGATAATCAGCGTCCTCTGACTCTGTAAAGTGCCGTGGAACAAAACCAACAAATAAATTGCTGCTAGGATTTAGGCTTAAATTAGTATTTTTGCACCAATATATTTCAATATACATTTGTATTTTGCTGGGCTTAGTTAGAACCTGGAACCCAGCAGTCTTTTAGCAGAACACTTAAACCCTGTGGAACTTTTCAGCCTGGTTCATGCCCATTTTTGAGTTCTTTCTTCATGGGTCTGGGTTGTGAGCAGGAAGGCTTGCAGTAGTGTTTCCTTTTGTTCTTGGTACCAAAGCAGCGTTTTGGTTCACCCAAAGCAGCTCTTGAATTAAGGTTTAATTATAGGTAAACTGTTTATGTGAGTCTAAATTATCTCACTGATGTATGCGCATACCTGCCAAGTGCCCTGCTGAACCTGCTATCAGACATCACAGTCACTTGACAGGTATGAAAGAATTTATCAAAAAAGTATGATAGCAAGCGTGCCAGCAACTTTTGTGGGAAAGAAGTGAGCTCTTTTGTTCTCCCTCTCAAATGTTACTGATAATGACTCACATATTGCTTGTAACCTCAAAAATATAATAACTGTAATTCAAAAAGCAAATGGGAGCTCTGCTTTCTTTATGAAGAGGTGATGAAAGGTTTTAAGAGAAAAAAGGAGGCAACACATCTTAGGATTTCAGACAGACAGCTACAGCAGCAGGCTTGACCAAAGGTGGGTGAAGAAACACATGTAAAGGGAATGATCACAACTTGTAGCTGGCTCTGATGCTGTTGTCTTCTGATGCCAAAGGAAAGATTTAGAAAAAGAAGCCTGTCTGATTTTATGCCTAGTTTATGTTTACATATTCTGTTTGAGTTGTACCATGCCAATGTCCTTTGTGGTTTCCTTCAGAGAGGCATTTTGTAAGCTTGTCTTTGGAGCCCCTGTTGATAAGGCACGTTTGTTCTTTGTCTGCTTCTGATGCCATGAAACTGTAGCAAAGGAAAACGTCAGCATTAGACAGGAGGAACAATATGAGTGAGTAGATCCCTGCAGCAGAAGTTTATGAGTGCAGTTGCTGCTCCTAGCGCTGAGACATATCATCCCTGTTTGTCATTCCATTCACATAATTGCCTTGAAAGCTTTAATCTTATTAAACTTTATCAACACAACTGTGTTTCTTTAATTTCACTCAGATACAGTACTTTTTTCTGTGGGGGATTACCACATCTTTTGTTTGCTGGTGTTTTATACTTTGGTATCTATTTTATTTCCAGTGTGAGAAGATGTGATGAGCGGAAGACTTTTACTTAGTCTTGTCAGTTGTGAAAGAAGAGTTAAGCTGGTAGCCAAAGCATTGGTGTGCAAGTCAACAGAGGTGCAATCTAGTCTTTTTTTGCATGATTTTTTGTGTTGTGGTCTTGATTTGATCTCTTCACTGCATGTCTGCACCCTTCTGTGTCTATTTACACTGTGAATATTTGGATGTGTGCATCATCACTGCAGTGTGATTCTGTGATACAGTCAGATCTCAGATGG
Source organism: Penelope pileata (assembly GCA_013396635.1). Lineage (NCBI taxonomy): Eukaryota > Metazoa > Chordata > Aves > Galliformes > Cracidae > Penelope > Penelope pileata. The sequence goes on along the minus strand of WBMW01005748.1, from coordinate 59,628 downwards.
GATCACTAATTGTGCTATAATACAAAGAATTATTAATAACAGAGGTCTTGGAACATTACACAAACAGTAGAAGTTTGTTTCACAGCACTGTTACGAGATGCAGTAGAAAATTACTAGTTTTACAGATGATCAAATCAACAGAGAGTTAAATGCCTTGTCCAAGATGACAGGAAGGCTGTGGGTTATGTGGAGGAGCTAAGCAGCAGCTAGGCCTCTAGACTCCCAAGTTTGTGCCATGTTCATGAGATCAAAGTAAAGTCTGCAACCTCAGTGCTCCCTCCAACCACTTCAGCCTGAGAACTGTGGTATCAGAAGGCGTAACCCAGCTGAAGTATGGAGAGTGCAATCTGTGCTCAGATGACTGGCTATGATTTTATTTGTTGCTTTTTACCTTCAGCTGCTGCTGCACAGCTATTCTTGGCCCTAAAAGTGAGCAATAGCTTTGCTATTTTCTCTGGACTGGAGCTCCAGCTGAGTCAAATGGAGCTTTACAATTTTTCATGAGGGTAAGATGAGGGCACTAGCAAGAGACTTTTCTTTCCTTACTAAGAATCTAGGCATCATCTTTCAATCCAGATAACAAGAGGTAACTTGAAGGAGAACCTGATCCTTGAAACAGCTTTCTGTGCCAAGCCTGCCACTTCTCAATTATTGTTTCTACTTTATGGGTTTTTGCCTGTTGAGAAGTGCCATGTTAAAGTCTCTGAAGTCTGAACTTCCATGTCACCTTTAAATGGAGGTTGGTTTGGGGTCAGATTCAGCCAGTGCCTAACTACAGCCAATAGCTAATTTTCTGTAATGCCACTAGTTTCCCAGAAATGAAGCTTGTGTTATAAACACCCATTTCTCCCACCTCCTCTGATTTCTGGCCCTCAGGATTTCAAAAAACAATACAGTATGGCACTGAATTGAGTTTTCAGAAATCTTAGGAAAATAGTTCTGAGAAACATGAACAACAGATGCCCTTCTTCTCAGTAGGTAACATATTTGAAGTTAACAAACAAGATCACTTCATTTTAGTTGGAATGTCATTGAGGAATTGGACTGAAGTGCCATCACATTTCCCATTCTGCGTAGTGGTAAATTAACTCTGAACAATGACAGTTTTTAAAGTTGTGAGGAAAATCTTTGATGGAAAAATTGACAGAAGTAGTACCAACTGTGTTACTTAGATAAACTCTGATTGTTAATGATTAGATTGTGTGGTTACAGGCTTGTCAAGAACTTGCAGCCAAGCCAGAAAACAGTAATATAATACAAGCAAAACATAATAATAAATGAATAATATTTTGTGGGCTAGACACTCTAAAGCAAGCCAGAAGTTGCTAATTAAATTTATTGATGGGATAAAATTGGAAGGGAATATTAAAACAGAGGAAGACTGGAGCATTGTATAGAAAGCACCATATAACCTTGAAGATTGGAGTAACAGCAATCAGGTTCATGTTTGATCTTATGAACTGCAAAGTCATGTAGTGGACTGAGAAAAAGTGCTGGTGGGGGAGATTTGCAGAAAGAGTGGAGGTAAACCATTTGGATATGGCTGCCAACAGCTGGCATACTGGGGACCAGCAGTAAGATGTGCCCCATGTGAAGGCAAATGAAGTCTTGTAATATTGCTGTGCTGTTTTGAAGTACGTGGAGCAAGCTAACACCCAGCAGAGGGATGACCTGGTTAATGTAAAAGGCAATGTTGACTCAAGAAGTAATGGAAAGACGTAAGCATAAAATGCAAGTAGAAGATCACCGAGCAAAAACCAAACCCAACTATTTTAAGCTTGGATTCCCTTGCTTCTAGTAGCAGAGAACACAAATGCATGATTCAAGGCTTCCTTTCCCGTCATATTATCAGTTATGTTCCCAGAATCATAGTTAAAATATTTTCAGGCTCATTTACTGTTGGTAATACTCTTCCCTGCTGAAATGTAACAATCTCCAGGAAAGCTGGGAACAATATTAAAGAAAAACTGAAGTTACAGTTGGTTCAGGTTCTCTACATTGTGTCACTGCAAAACATTTTTCTTTCATAAGTTTAGCGTACCTTATTGAGACAGAATCTGAGTTATTTTTATTTTTATTTTTTTTGTCAGCTAGAACTTCAAAAATGTCCAGGGGTTGTAGGATTCTGTTTCAATGTTTGTGAAAGTTTTTGCTCCGGTCCAATTCCAAAATCTCAAACCAGTAATGAGGATATTAAATACTTTAAATTCCAAGACACACACTTAAAATGAACCTTGGTAATGCTACATGGAAAATGACTGCCGTTGGTCCTGAAAAGAGAGTGTGGAAGAAAAATAAGGGTACCCTTTGGATGCTAAAGGATGCAATGCACACAAAGAATATTTAATAATGAGATGCATGGAGCCCCTTGGGCAAGTTATTCAGCAATCACCTGTGAAAAGATAGTTCCCTCTCTCTGTGTTTACAAACTAAGATGGTTCCAATGGACTGACTGAAAGAGTCAGTGGGCTGTAACTTTGCAAATTTCTTCAGGAGTGTGTCTGAAGTCGTATCAAGGTGATCACAGCTCATACGGAGACCATGAAGAACCATCATCTGCAGTAAAAATAACTAATTTTCCTTAGCCAGTTGTAATGTGGCCTCTGTTTGAGCCTACTTATTTAGTTTTAGTTAACTGTAATATTTTTCAACCAAAGGTTTGCCTGAGATGACTCTTTCCATTTTCCCCTTAAACTTAAGTTTCAAACAGAGCTGTTCAGTTGTCTCCCAGTATGAAAAGAGGAGAATAGGTCATATTTTAGCTTTTAAATACTGGCAGTAACTTATCTGAAAAGCTCAGATGCTTTTGTGTTTTCTCAGTTTGGCAAGAGGATGGACTATGTGTCAGGAATGTGCCTCTTGTGCCTGTGAAAGTTGACCTAAATTTGGCCAAGTCAAATGCCTTTGAAAAAGAATCTCACTTCTTGTGTTGTGGGGAGATGTACTGAACTTCAACAGTAAAATGAAACAGTGGGTGGGAGAGTGATGGAGACTGGATGAGGTGGTGGGAGGAAGGGGACACGAGCAGGAAACTGGGACTGGCCTCATAAAGGTGTTGGGGTTGGCTGTGGGGAAGTAGAGACAGTTACCTAAACAGTCTGATGTGTGTGGAGATAAACGTATGGGACAAGCAAAACAGAGATGACAGAATGTAAGGAAAGTGAGAAACTGAGACCGAGGAAGAGCAGTTCCCAACAGGACTGGAGATTTTACTTCTGCTTCTAGGTTGTTACAATGAATTAAGAAATGCTGAAATTCTGTTATGATTAAAATAATAGAAAACTGTAGAATAAATTAATGTTTTCTGCCTTCAGGTTTGGCCAGCTTACAAAGAACAAGGCATTGGAACATGCGTGAAAAAAGGAGGAAAAAGAATTTGAGCTGCTGTTGCTTTAAAGGGTGGATTGCTGCCACATCTCAGAGATATCCAAATTATGGTTTTCACCATGGTAAGGTCTGTATTTCTAAAGGAGATTCACCTGACTAACAATTCAGATTGCCTAAACTGGGTGCAGGAAGACAAAAGACACCAATCCCCTTAAGTGAGTGCTCTTGTTTTGTGAACTGACTGAGGAAGCTAGGATCTGTGGAAAAGCAGCATCTACTCATATAATTAAAATCCATTATAAGGTATATATGCAAAGAGCATTAATTAAGGTGGTACAGCTGACATTCACTTTGGCATTTCCTGGCTTTTGAATGCTTAGATTTGTAAATTTCATTCATATTCTTCCTGTGCATTTAATTAATGTTGTATGTTGTGTGTATAATGGCAAATTCTGGAACCTCTAGGCAAGTATTGTAAGGCTGTGCAGTCACAACACTGACAAAGCCCAGATTTTTCAGTTATACAGACTTGGGCTAAATTTGAGCAGTGAATAAGGCTGAGATGTGTGATCATTGTTTTAGGAACACAGATAGCAGTGTGTAGCCCCTGACTCGTCTACGTCTGTGCTTTTCAGAACAGGAGATGTGTTATCTTTGTACTGGGCTGTGTTATGACCTTAGCTCTCTAAATCCTGCAGTGATTAAGATGTTTAGTAATAATTTGTAATAAAAACCCTTTTGAAATCCTAAAGGCCCCCTGGAGCATGTCAGAACTCCCCAGCTGGATGTTACAGGCTATGTGTTGCTAATGGACAATGGAGATTGTCATTTTGTTTCATTACAAATGCCTGTGGTTTTGGAGACATCCATTCCTCTTCTTCCCACAGAGCTCCAAGTGATTTGGGCATGCAATAGTGACCATGAAAATTTCTGACTTTACGCATTTCTTACAGCATTAGATAAGCTGCTTGGTTTTGTAACATAAAACAGCTAGAATCATCTCCTTTGAAAATGCTCGAGTGCCCATCCCTCATCTCCTCCAGCAGGCGGTCAGGGACAGTCTGGCTGTCTTGTTCTTGGTCCTGTGGTCCCATCTGATTGAGCAGGGCTTTCTCAGGTCAGCAAGCCTGTCTGAGGAGCTCGCTCCCTGCGGATGCCTGCCATCACTCTGCTGTAGCTGTCTTCAGGTCTCTGGGTGCAGCTCTTCAAAGTCAGCGCATTTCTTGGCAGCTCTGTCTCCCCCTTCTCCTCCAAACTTATTTGTTTAGCATAGGGAAGTTGTGATGTCCACTTAGTTTTGTACAATATCCTAAAAGCCTGGATAAGAAGTTAAAAGCAAAATGATGGTGCATTTGTGTGCCTGCATGGAAGCCTGTAGAGTTACACCTGAAATGACTGGTTGAATGTGTGTCTCCTTGTGACTGACAGGAGAATTTGGCCCAGTGTGCAGGCATGTGGATGAACTGCAGGATCAAAACTTTCCATTCCAATTGAAATAACAAGACAAGTCGTCTCACGCGCTCAGACAAACTCTGGTTTCATCAGCAGCTTTCTTTTGATCTGTGGTAAGTACCAGTGATCACACTTGAAATGATTACTTTGTTATGTAAGGGAGAAATGCTGGTGTTGATGTTGGAAATGACTTCCCCCTGCCATAGGAGGTAACACCACAGCAAAACAAAAACAGTGGGCATAGCTAGCAAAGATGTTATCTTGCAATCAAAGTGTAAATAACACTTCAGCACTGTGATTTCACTGCTATCTAATGCTTCTTTGGGACTACATTGCAAGCAAAAGCCTAAATTTCTTTGGAGAAAACCTGAATCTCTGTGAAGTGAAGGTCTCAAATGTGCTTTGATGACTGTTCTGCAGAGCAAGCTGCAGTTTAGCCAGTAAGCCTCTCAGAGCCACTAATCTGACCTTGATGGAAGTGGAGCTTTATGACAAATCTGGGGAATTTGGAGTCAGGTGGTGATGAGGCAAAAAGTAAAGGAGTTAACTAAGATAGTATCAGCACAAAGGTATATACTTATTTTTCAAAGTAAGTGCTTTTTGACAAGAAGAATGGGGTCTTTCAGGACCTCAGTGAAATAGTTGATATACTGCCAGAAAGAAAATGGAGTCAGCTTAAAGCGAGGATTATATCAAGAACGGTGACATAAACAGGCAAGTTCTAAATTCCCTACTTATTTTGGATTTTTTGTGATTGTGTCCCATGAGCCCATTAAACTGCTTGTTGTGTTCCACGTGTTGCTTAGGTCAAACTACACAGGTTGTGAAGGGAAGACGCGTGGAAAAATTGCAGGTAGACACTGAAGAAGCTGAACCACATCCTGGGTTTGCCAAGCTCTGTCTGGGCTGGTGACCTGCAGGTGCAGAGATGTAGGCCCTGTATGTGTGTAGGTTCAGCATGGTTTTGGGGGCCTGTGTGGTTTGGATGTGCTGAATTGACTATGACTGAATGAAGTGACTGAGAGCTTGCACGAGGTCTGCTGGACATGGTCTTGTGCAAGTGCAAACTGCGCTGTCTATACAGTGTCTGCAAGTCTACAAAAGCTCAATTTTCTATTACTGTATGACACAGACCAAGACTTAATTAGCTCGCTTGGGAAGTGCTTTGTGGAGTGGATTGAAGAGGGAGATTTTTCTGTCAGGCTTGGATTTATCTGTTCAATTTATATACCACTATAGAGATATACTTTAAAAAGTATATCTTCTCTGGGAAGTAGACAGAAAATCCAGGTTCCTTGTTTGGACTGGGTGGGCTCCCTTCCAACCTTTGGAGTGGGCTAAGAGTCAAACAGGTAGGCTGGGACAGTCACAAGGGAAAGGTTCAGCATGCAAAGAGAAGTAGGTTTTGGCAGCAGGCCAACAAAGTCTGCCAGACAAAACCGCAGTCTTTCATCTGACAGTGACTGGCCAGAGAGGAGAGTTGTTCTGCTGTTGGAATCTGCTAGCAGCATTCCTCACCCAGTGCAAAGCAGTAATTTCAGCTGCATTTCTGCTCACTCTGAACACCTGCAAAATTCCAGTTAATGGAAAAATAACTGGAAGGCTAAATGAAGGGGGAACAGTTTGAAGTAGAGAACTTCCTGTGCAGTTTCTGAGGGTTGGGGTTGCTTCCTGACCCGATTTATTTTTAAGCTACTTAGGTTTATGCTTTTAAATTTATTTTCCCTTACTAAGTGGGCCTTACAGCCTGCTGCTGTGATTGTGATCTTATTAGTCATAATATTATCTTAGAGGGCTTGGGGAAGAAAAAAAGGAAGATGCATAGCCACCAGCGATCTCTGATCTGAGTTTGTTTAATAAGAGCATCCTGTTTACTTCTTTTTTTCACGTTTCCCCACAAATACTCTTTTCTGCATCTGTTTATTATGTATGAGAACTGTCTGCTGAAGGAAATTTACCTCCTGTAGTAGGAATGAGCCACACACTGTTCTTTTGTAGGCTAATGAAAGCTTAAGTGTTCTTACTCGCGGTGTGAATACAGTAGCATACACTCTGAAGGTGATTTTTTTTTAATAGCTCTAAAATACTTATGTACATACTGTGCAGAACAAACTAGAGGTTAAGAAAAGAGGTGATGAACTCCAGATATCCTGCTCTGTGTCATAAATAACTATGGAGGGCAGTAGGTAGAAGAGAATCAGGCCTGCTCGGTTTATTAGGTCCTTTTCCTGGATGTATTTGTGCTGCCTCTTTCTTTCAGAGATTCGCTGTGTATTTGCAGTACTGGATGGGTTTTCTCCTCTTGTGCACAAGGATGTGCTCCCAGAGGAAATAAACACAAAATAACTCCTACTCTCTTCAGTACTGGTGGGCACATGGGAAAAGTGCATCAGCCAGAGATTGAGGCGTCCTTGTGACTGTGTGTACACACAGTGTAATAGCAGAAGGGCTGATTACTGTGTTTTTCTGCTCATGAATAGAGACAATGCAACGAGAAATTATTATGATTAGTAAAGTAAGCATATTTCCAATTTGCCGAATGCTTCCTGTTGCTGGCTGGTGTGGAGGCATCATCCTTAACCTTAGTTTTGTTGTGGTGAAAAGGAGGCTGTAGTGGTATTCCTATGGATTTTGTTACGTTCTTCCTGTTGAAGGGCAGCGTGGGAGAAAACATCACATTGTTTGAGGGAGCTCCAGCCTGGTGAGAAGGAAGCAGTGCTACCTGGCAGACTGTTTTCCCCTGTAGCTGTAGATATGCCATTATGCTCTGCCCAAGGGCATTCAGGGAAGGTGGAGATGCTGCACTTTGAAGACCGATTTCTTCAATCCTCTTCAACAAGAAAATGTAAGCACCAGTACACAGAGATTTGTGTTCTGTGATTACAGTTTATATAATTTGTCTGTTCTAGTGTTCTCTGACAGGAATACCTAAGGACCAAATTATTATCTTTGGAGTATTTCTGTTGGAATTTTGGTCTATAGGTTCGTAAGCACGGTCCTCTTTAATCACCAGCCAAAATGTCTTCTTTCTGGCTGGCAATGTTCTGTGCATTCTGAGTTTTCCTTCTGCAGCCTGGGCTGGATGCTGTCTTAGCAAGTGCAAGCAGCTCAGCTCCTGTGTGGCTCTTAACCCTCCCCAGGATACTGGGGCAGGAGTTCCTTTGTCTGCACCCCTCGAGGGCTGTGGTCTGGCAGCTGTGCCCCAAACACACCTGCCTTACAGGCTATAGTGCATTGGTTTGAACACACATCCCAGCACACACAGTTGTGCATCAGGAGACAAGAAAATAACCAAGGGTGGAGCAGCACCGCAGGTAAGTAGCCGGGATTGCTTAGACCAGAACTAAACAGCTCCCTTTCCCTGGGGTGTGCCCTGGCCCTTAGGCTACATTGTCTCAGGCTTCATTCTGGCCTAATAGTTCCTACATTGTTACAGTGTGGCAAAAATTCAGCAGAAGTTTCCTTATTCTAATTTTCTTGGGCATTTTGGTGTTTCTTCACAATTCTCCTTTTGTCTCAGCTTAAGGAGTTGGAGGATACGCTGCTGTGAGCGTTGCTGTGCGGCGGTTTAAGGCATCACCGCTTTGTGCTGCCTCTCTGATGTGGGTAACTGTCTACAGGAGAGCTGTCAGGATGAATGTGTGCTGGGGCTCCTGCCTGACAACAAAGCCCAGCTCACAGATGGTTGATAAAGACGCATGTGAGTCAAGGCACTGAATTTTGAAGAGGAGCAGACAAAATGCAGGGACACATTTCCTTCTGCTGACTTTGCTGGAGGGATGGGAGCTCCAGCCCTAGGTGACAGCTAGCAGCTGCAGAATGATCACGTCTTAAACTGAAGCAGCTGTTGCTAAGTGACTGAGCTAAATGTGGCATTTTAATTTCAGTACAGGTGTTAATTTATTACCTAAGCTATAAATATATTTGTTTTCCTTTTTACCTGTTTGCATTTGAGATTGCCTGGCAATAACAGGAAAAGAATTAATTGGAATCCCTAGTATTATTTGGTTTCACCATTCTTTCCTAGCTGATCCTGTGATATGATTTCTATCACGCCATCCGATTCCTTAATTGCAGTTTGCAGTGATGAAGAAAACTGTATAATACTTGAATTGCAAGCTAGTCTCTGTTAGAAGCACATGAAACAATTCTTTGGGAAACCAATCAGGAAGCATTCAAATCTTCCTCGGTGACGTGCCTACTTTAGTTGTGCAGCTTGCTTCCTTCCAGATCGCAGACATCAGCGGTACGATTGGCCCGGCGCTGTGAAAGTGCTTCCTCAGCACTTCAGCCTCAGAAGGAGTAGTGCTGCATTTCGTGATCCTGCTCCTCTGCCAACGTCGAGCAGATTCAGGCACAGCAAACCTTGCGTGCTGGAACCTGGTCAATCTGCAGCAGCGTGTTAGAACAAGAGCTTCCAGTTGGATGCACTTTGCTTTGGGGATCGGCCGAGAGTTCAGAGAGTGATACAGATACCTTGCAACTGGATACCCATGAGAATGAAAGAGCTGAGCTGAAGGAGATTAAGTAGCTCTTTGTACATTCTTCCCTGTGAAGTGCAAAGAACTGAGGGCTTCATTGTTTTGTAACCACTTACAAATTAAAGGGGAAAAACACTTATTTAGCACGGTCCTCTTGAATATGGCTTTATTAAATGTGCTCTTCCCAGAAATGCAGGCATATGTGCTAAAAATAAAAAATCCTCCGTACGGAGATTGCACAACAGAACATTGGCCACTGTGTAACCTGAATGTTTCCAGCTCCAACTCCCTGTGAGCAAGGAGCTTTCCCACACGTTCAAGCCCAGTCCACATCTATCAGCAGCTGGCTCACTTTCTGCAAAAGCCCTTTGATAATTATTTACCTTACACCTTTTTTCTCTGTACAGCCATTTGCATCGTCCAGCCTGGGTGGGACAAGGGCCACCATCAACAGAATAAATTTTGGTAAAGTGTCTTCCTGCAAGCCTGCTGTCTCCTAGCACAAAGCCTTTGGACAGAGGCTGCCAATCTGATGCAAACAGCAATATTCAGTGTGTCTGGTTTAGCCTCCCCTGTAGTTCACCTGCCTGCTGGAGATTAGATCTCTGTATGTCTGCATTGAGTCAACTCTGTTCTACTAGGTTCATATTTGCTATTGCAAATGCAGTTTAAAAGATTGATCTATCTGAGAGCAGAGCTGGGAGACAGGAACTCCTGAATTCAAGAAGCATAATTGCAGTTGGTTTGCTGCACAGCCTCAGGCTACTGGTTGAGTGAGCTCTTATCTCATTCTCCCCATCTGTAATACTGCTCAAAGGGTGCTTCGGTGATTAATTGATGCTGATGAATTTAATTACTTGGTAAGAATTGAATACTTTGATAAGAATCTCAACATATCCCAGAAAACGTGGCAAAAAGAACAACAAAACAGCCAGCACTAAAACTGTTAATTAACAAACCCAACAAACTCAGGGCAGAAGCCTCATCATAGAAATTATTAGAATTACAACGGTGCATTTTGGCTAAAATGGAGATCCTAGATGAAGTTATTCTTACCAATGAGTGCAACTGGATGCTCCTCGATTCCAGAGGCAGCTTGACAGGAATGTAAAGTTTGACTGAAATCTCAGTTTTATCTTGGCAGTTTTGGAGGATTCACATAGCATGCTGTGGTGCCCAGTGAAAAGGTTCATGTGCTACTGTGATATAATTTTGCAGGTCCTTTATGTGATAAAATCAATTTATTAAGTTTTCCTGGGTCCTGCAGAACAATCTGCAACTCATCAGTGGTTTGGAGAGCGCTGAGATGTACATCATACCAAAGGAATTCTGCAGGGCCAGCTCTACTGGCAGGCTCCAAGCGATCCATATCTCCAGAGTGACTTTGGTGTTAGTGTGACCAACCAGCAGAACTGAATTACCAGTGTCACTGTACCCAGCCAAACTGCCCCTGAGCTTTTACAGCTTCCTCTGTTGGATTATCTGTGGAAGCTGCTCTTTAGTTGGCAAAGTGGGAGCTCCAGCTCAACGTTTTCAGTGAGTTAATTTTGCTACACACCAGTACAGATTATGAAGACCTTTCCTTTGTATTTCAGTATTGTACTTTAGAATTTTGTGCTTCAGAATTTAAATGCACTATTGTTCAAAGCTGGCATGAAATATTTCAACAATGGGTGTAATTTTTTTCTAAACATTTAAGTCAGCTGCTCTGTAATCTTGGTGTTATGATTCACTTAATTCACCTTGAACACAATGCAGATAGGTAGGAACGGAGGATGCTCATTTCATATCTTCACAGCTTCCTTGTGAAGCATCAATACCAATCACCCAGAGACTCCATGTCTGTCAGTGCTTTGCAGTTTTCGGTTGCTATTCATGTAACCCAGTGAGACAGAATCTCAGCGATGAGGAAAGGAACAGGGGGAGGTTTCTCTCTGCAGTTCCCTCTCCGGGGTTTCGTTCAGTCTGGTTCTAAATGGCTCAAGCTACTGAAGTGATTCAGGCCATGACATTTTGGCAGGGTGTGAAACAAAGTCTGGCAGAGGTGCTATATGACTGGAGGGCTGGTTTTGTTCTCTCTGAAATGTGTGGCAAATGTCTCGCTGGCTTCAATCGGAACAGGATTGGGTCCTCAGAGTCACAGGGTATGAATAAGCTCAGCAAACGCAGGGAAGGAATCTTAACTGTTATATCATTACATTGTTACAAACTCTTCCAGTCTTTCTGTCCTCTGTTTTCACAGTGCACTCAAAGGTAGCCAAGACTTTCTGTGCAGAAAAGTGAGCTGATTTTGCTAAGTTTTGAGTCATAAAGTAGCCCTAAATTCACTATCTGATGTCTCATTCAGTCCATCTCTTGCATTGCGTGATTTTTTATTTTTTTTCAAAGCATCATACTGGAAGTGGAACCCCTCCAGAGGCATACTTTAAAATACAATCAATAGAGAGGAAAAGCTAATTGATTTTATTATTGTTTTTATTATTATTTTCTTTATAAGATAGTCCATTAAACTCGGGCAGTCCCTAATGAAAGGCAAATTTGCTGCAGTCTGTTTCACCCCACTCCTTTAGAGTTGTTTCCCTTGTTGTCTTGATGTTCACCTTTCTTTTTTATTTCTCCCCACTTACAAGTAAAAGTACGTTTAAAAAATAATATATTTGGATTAATTGCGCTTTCAGCATCGTTATTCTGGATTTCTTACTGGTTCAGCAGGAATTGTTGATTTCAAGTTACCTGTAAACCTACTTTGTTTTTCCAGATGCTCACAGATGAGGATTTTGTGCACCAGTGGACTGTAGTAAAATAGAACCTGTTCACACCTGAGGCCAGGAGAGTCACCCCAACAGATCTGAGAGAGCTCTGCCAGGCCATGCTGTGGGAGGCAGCAACCATAGCACGTTCTGTGATTTCTGCAGGTATTTTCCCAGTCTGGAGATGTGCTGTCATGTGCTTGGGATGTTTGTCTGCCTTCACCAGGCTACTTTCCATGCTTCCTGCGCTGTCAGCAAGTTCCTTCATGCTCCAAAGACCCAAGTGAATAAGCAGTATTTATGAGCTTCCCCTCTTCCCCCCACCCCACTGCTGCCTGCCTCTCAGTGGAGCCCCTCCAGCTCTCCCTGAGTGCCTCATTCTTCATTTGCAGCTCTGCCAGGATGCATATATTTTACAAATCAGAGTTGCTCTCATGATTTCTAGTCAAGATGGAGTGCTGATCACTAAGGGAGTGTCTAGACTATATGCATACGCTCACCTTAGGTTAGCTGGGGGGAATCAGGAAAGAAAGGAAGTTTTGAAAATGAGGTGAATGATGAAGTGGGTACAGGCTGGGAGGGTGGAGGGAAGAGGAGATGAGGAGGAAGTAGGACTGGATGTTTTCAAGAAGTGACTGAGAAGAATAGGGGCAGGGATGGGCTTTTTTGACCACAGACAGAGGAAAGCTCTGATGTTGGGAAGCGCAGATAAAATTGTAGTTGGGAGGTTGAAAGAGGACCTTCTGAACCTAGTGTCAAGTTTACTTTTGGAGCAGGCTGATGCTGTTTTTAATATCTGAAAGCAAGTTTTCCTATCATAGCGCTTATTTTTGTCACTGTGGGATTAAAATGTAAATGGTCAGGTCCTGGTGTGAATTAGCATAGCTCCAGCGGCTGACTCAATGCAGTCAAACTTCTGAGAGGTCAGGGGGAGAAAGCTGAGACATAATCTTATGTTTTCTACATAAGATTACCGATGGCTAGAGATAATTTTTCAAGAAACAAACACCTTCAAATAACTGAGAAAACACACAAAATCTAAGTCAAAACTAAGAACAGTGAAGGACAACCCCCCCTCTCATCTCTTTAAGCTTGAATTAGCAGCATGCCTCAAAACTGGGATGTGTGTACTTAGATTCAGCTGTTAGCTAATGAATCAAAGACTGACCTCATTGTTAAGCCATTACCCATCTGTATTTTATGACTTCCAGAGATACATAAGGCTTCCAGAACCAAATAGTCACTTGTGGCTTCCTTAGTGTTCATCCTGACTTTCTGACTGTTCACCAAAGCACTGAGTGCTCTTAGCTGTCACTGTGCAATTTCCTGGCTAAAGGAGATCTGGAATGTAAAAGTATTCACCACCAGACGTTTTGCTGGATTCCAGGACTTCAGTGAAGCAGTAAGAGATGATTTTAAACTGGAATGGCATAAAGATTCCTCTGAGTTTTCAAGAAAACCCTTAAGGAAAACCTGAATGATTTGGGATTTAAGTGACAGAGAGTATACTGTGTTGTGATTACTGTTATACCTGAATCACACAAATCCTGAATCTTTACTGCAAACCTCTCAATGCAGAAATGAAGGGCCAAGTGACATGTGGGAACATCTCTGGTATGATGCTCTAAACTTTTATTCAGACTGAAACGATTGGATAGAGTCAAAGAGTAGATGCTATCCAGTAAGCTGGATTTTTGATTTCAAACTTTCAGCTTTTGATTTTTGATTGATAACACTGCATAGAGTACTAAGACCCAAAGTAAGTCAGAGCCAGGTTTGCCAAAATGGCAGCCCTGGTTCTTATCCCTGTATTTGACCTCATTCTAGGCAGGGAAATCTCAGCAAATCAGAGTTTGGATTGGATCCCTTGGCATAAGCTGTCCAAGCTTTAAATTATTTCTCCAGGATGGTAAGAAGTGTGCTACCTGCATACATTTTGGAGCTGCTGCTAGCTTTGTGGCAGCTGTTACACACCATCTAACATCAGGATAGTTAAGACAGGAACCAGGTGTTGCTGCTTGCTACCAGCCAGGTGTTCTTTTGTTGTTTTGCTTTTTGGAACACACTCAAATTTGCAAAGAAAATGAAAGATTGCTGCTACTGTGCATGCTGACGTGCTTTTGCCTTCATTTAGAAAAAACATTTGCTCTTCTCCATCAGAGATTTGCACCCAGAAACACAGTTTTCACTGCTTTAGTCCATTGTTTCACCTTAAAGTAGAATGAAAAGGAGATAGCTCTGATTTTGCAATGTTTTGTGTGTATTTTGCAGAGCTGTACAAGCTGATATGATATGTAGGGCAGGGATGAATCGTAGTCTCTCTTCTCTCTTCTTATCACTTCACACCACTACAACAGCATTATTTTGCTGAATTCACTTCTGATTTACTGGGTGAGAGACCTCAAGGTGGTAGAATGCTGACCCACTGTCGCCTTACTTGCCATTACTTGCTGCTGTTCCATCCTGTTAGTGAGGTCTTTGGCTGTGAAACATTTTCTTTTTTTTTTTTCTTTCTCTTTCCAATCTTTGTCTGACTATTAAGTCTTAGAGAATGGTAATTAATTTTCTCCCTATACGTGATCATTCTTCAAGACATTCATGAACTCTGGTTGCTTCCTTGTAGGCAGAGGCCAACTTGTCTGTAATTCCTCAGGTAGGTGGAAGGAGTGGACAGATGATTGCAGGTGACTAAACTGGTACTTAACAAGTTACTGTCCCTCAGCTTCTGTGATTTCACATGCCTCTATGTTCCCTGGGCATCTCTTGGGTAGACAAATTGATGCTGATCCCTCCCTACAGTAGCTGGGCTCCTTGCTCTGCTAAAGGGGAGGAAAAACCACTTCCTCTATGATAACCATAAAATTGATTGTTTACCAGAGTTGGTCTTGGGGGCTGAGGCCTGGTGCCAGGCTTCTTCCCACAGAGCACAAGAGACCCTTCTGAGGTGTAAGAAAACCCTTTCCTACCCATATTGAAAACGGGCCCTCTGAGTTTATCCTGAGTATGAGACAAGATGAATCATTTCCCTGAAACCTCGCTGAGCACTTTCTCTGCTCCGAGTACTTAGAAGGCAAATAAATGATCTGCATTTCACTCATTCCTGTCTCAGGTACCAAATTCTGGTTTGCAGCAGCAGCTCTATATCCCATTCCCATCCAAACATCTCTCCTCCCATGTATTTGGGAACCTGCTCTGAAATATGGTAGGCAAAGGAGTTTCAAAATTGGGGTAAATTCAGAAAATTCTAAGTATGATGATCCCAAGATATCCCTTCAAGATATCTCTGTAGGATTCTGCATTACTACAGAGTAGGATAATAACAAAATGTAAGAATAAAATCCTGTTTGTTTCGGTGAAACCCTTTGGCATTGAGTATGTAAAGATTTAACTGCAACGATGTCTGAACCAAGATAACTTGGGCATAGACAAAAGTCTTTTCTCAGCTGTAAGTGGCTTTGTAACACCTATAATTAAAGTACAATGCTCCCCTGGCTGTTTCCTGCTGCTGTAAGATATAAAACCAGCCATAGCAGGAGCTGTTAGAGCAATACGCTGATGGCTTGTGGGCCAGGCGTTAGGGGCAACCATTGCAATTAACCTGCCAACACCATTCTCCATTTTATTGTTAAGCAGCTGAATAAATGTATTTGGTAAAATACCTTGAGAAGAAGGCATATTTATGAGTACTTTGGGCCAATGTCTTGCCTGGCTTCAACATTTATTTTTAAGATAAAAATATTTGTGTACGTTGATGGGATTCATTTTCTGCTGCCCTGGTTCCTGAACAAACGTATCACGGGAACTGATAGACGTGGGCAGGGGAGGGACAAGGCTGTGCCATGCTGGTGCATTTGGGCAGCTCTGATGTGGTGACCTGCAGTATTTGCCTGCTGCTGGCCCACAACAACCTGCTCCACTTGGCATTTTGATGTCTGTATGTTGGGACAGCCTCACTGATCCTGAATGTCTCTGATCAAATCACGGAATCACAGAATCGCAGGGGTTGGAAGGGACCTCTAGAGATCGAGTCCAACTCCCTTGCCAAAGCAGTTCCCTACAGCAGGTCGTACAGGTGCGCATCCAGACAAGTCTTGAATATCTCCAGAGAAGGAGACTCCACAACCTCCCTGGGCAGCCTGTGCCAGTGCTCTGTCACCCGCACCGTGAAGTTCTTACGCATATTGGTGTGGAACTTCCCATGTTCCAGTTTTTTGCTGTTTGCCCTTGTCCTATCACTACACACACATGACTGGCAAGAGTCTGGCCTTGTTCCTCTGAGACCCACGCTTGAGATATTTATAAACATTGATCAGATCCCCTCTCAGCGTTCTCTTTTTCAGGCTGAACAGCCCCAGGTCACTCTGCCTTTCCTCACAAGGGAGATGCTCCATGCCCTTTATTATCTTTGTGGCCCTCCGCTGGCCTCCTTCCAGGAGGTCCCTGTCTTTTTTGTACTGGGGAGCCCAGAACTGGACACAGTACTCCAGGTGAGGCCTGACCAGGGCAGAGCAGAGGGGGAGGATCACCTCCCTCACCCTGCTGGCCACGCTTTTTTTAATGCACCCCAGGATCTCCTTGGCCTTCTTGGCCACCAGGGCACACTGCTGGCCCATGGCCAACTTGTTGTCCTCCAGGACCCCCAGGTCCTTCTCTGCAGAGCTCCTCTCCAGCAGATCATCCCCAAACCTGTACTGGTGCATGCGGTTATTCCTCCCCAGGTGCAAGACTCTACACTTGTTTTTGTTAAACCTCATCTGGTTCCTTATCCTGGTTTCCTCTCCCATGTATAAATGTCAGACAATGAGCAGAAGACCTTGCTTGTGTTACGTTTATGTTTTTCTTATATTTACTTAGCTCCTAAAAACGTAGGCAGAACATCTTACTTGCTATTCATAGGATTTGATTTTTTCCTCATTATTATGGAGTTTCATAAAACTCATTTTTTCCTCTCTCAGCAGAGCACAAGTGCTGAGCTGAGAACTCCTCTCAACTACGGGGACAAGTTGCCAGTGAGCTTTGCACGGCGGGGAGAGCAAACCCAACGGTCCCTGCAGGGTAAGGTAACATCCTGCCACCCGCACACCCCTCCTCGTGCAGCACAGGAGAAGGGCAGAGCCCATTGCACTCCTTTCCTTTTTTGGCTCTGCGTGCACACAGCTCCTAATGGAGCTGGCTCCGCGATAGCTGGGATGTGAATGCCAGAAATTAAGTCACTACAGCGTTGCATGACTATCGCC
>WBMW01005748.1:29456-42113 GCA_013396635.1 Penelope pileata | reverse complement strand
GATGCTATCACGATCATCGCGAACCATCTTGATGCCCCGCACCAACTCTATACCCTACAAAACTTCATCTCCTGGTGCAGAGCACCAAGCCAGCAGCCCTCTCCAAAGCTCAGCTTTACCCCCCACCCCCTAAACTTCTCCTCCTCGGCCCGGGGCAGCCCACCTTGGCGGCAGTGGGCGGTGAGTTGGTCCCCCTCCAGCCCTCCCGGAGCCAATGGCAGTGGGGAGGGCGCGGGGAGGCGGTGCCGGGGCGGCCGCACAGCGCTGCGGGGAGCGGGGAGGGCGGAGAGGCGGAGGCACCTTGCAGCGGGCGGACGGTGAGTGCTGCCGGGGCCGGGGATTTCCTCCTCGATTTCTTTTGTGTTTTTTTTTTATTCCTTGCAGCTGGAAAGTTTGCAAAGAGATTGAACAGCTGGGTTTTTATTTTTCTTCTTCTTTTTTCGTTTTCCTTTCCTTTTAGGAAAAGGGTGCTGAGCTTGGCTCCCTCCTGCCTTCTCTACTCGTTCATTTAACAAAGGGAGCTGTCTCCAGCCTCCAGCGAGGAGGTCCCGGGGCAGAGGTTGGGTTGAGGGATGTCCGGGCTGAGCCCTGGCTCCCTACTTCCCTGCTCAGCATGGGGTGTTGCCTGCGGCTGGAGGGGGCTCTGAGAGCCAGGGCGGGAGGGGGAAACACAAAGAGTTGCGGAGCCGGACCCGTGCTGGGCGGTGGGGTGATGCAGCCCTGGGCTTTGTGCGTGGCTGCTGGTGGGGATGGAGAGATGGGAGCGTGCTTCTCCTTAGCTCCCAGCCTGCTCTATGTGTGTGTGCGTGAGTCTGTTGCTGTTCAAGTACTTGAAAGCAAAAGCTGAAGTTAGGATCGTGGCACGGTTCGGGTTGGAAGGGACCTCGCGAGGTCTCTGCTGCAGCCCCTGCTCGAAGCAGAGCTTCTGCCTGGGGCACTGCGAGCTGGGTGGGCTCTGGGAGCCCGAGGGACAGGCAGCCCCAAGACGAGGGGCAACAACGCGCGTCCCTTCCTCTGAGCATAGAAACCCCCAGCTCTCCAATGCCTGCAAGCCTCTCTCTTGCTGCTTTTGTTATCCAGAGGGCTTCAGATTCGCTGTTGGTGGGTCTAGCTGGCTCCATCCGTGTGTGTGTCACGGTGCATCTGCTCCTGCTGAGCATTGCTGGGTCCTTACTCAGACATTACCTCCAGGAGCAAGAATTATAAATAAGCAGATGCCAAGACGTGGCTCTTTGCTTGTTACCAGCTGGAAGGCGTGCACTATAGGTGGTGATTAAGCACACTGTGTGTGTATATATGTATATAAGAACAACTGTAGGAGGTGTTTACTTCTAGCCAAGCTTTTAAAAGTGAAAGCAGAGGCTGGAGCTGGTGAAACGGCTGTGCCGGGCACAGGCGGAAGAGTGTTTGTTCTCCTTGCTTGCAATTACTCTTTGTACAGTGACTCACAGATGCCTTTCCCCAAACCACACCTCTCCCTTCTCCACACCTGGAGCTTCCTGGTGCTGTCTGGCAGAGCATGGAGCACCTCCACATCCGCTGCCCCAAGGTCCCATCCCACTGGGTGGGTGCGTTCGTCTCGCTCGGAGCTTCTGAGGATAAGGCTGGAAAAACTCCTCTGTGTGGAACAGTTCCATTGGATGATTAGAAATCAGTTCTCCCTCTGTGCTCTCTGTGGGTTAGTCAGAAAAGTAAAGCTCATCTTTGCATGGAGAACAGACAGTACATTGGGAACTTAGAATTATAGAATCCTTGAAGTTGGAAGGGGCCTTTAAAGATCGTCTAGTCCAACTCTCCTGCAATGTACAGGCACAATGTGTCCAACTGCTGAATCTGTTAAATTAAGGGTTGTTCCTCTCTTGTGCCATGGGACAAGAGTTCTCCAGCTGTGTTATACAGTACAGACAAGTTTAGGACAAGAAACTGAGAAGCTGGGTGGCCTTTCTGGGGGGGAGAGAGCAGCTTCTTGGGCAGATAGTGATAGGACAAAGGGGAATGGCTTTAAGTTAAGGGAGATTTAGGTTAGATGTTAGGAGGAAATTCTTTACTCAGAAGGTGGTGAGGCCCTGGCACAGCTGCCCAGAGGCTGGTGATGCCCTATCCCTGAAGGCACCCAAGGCTGGGCTGGATGGGGCCCTGGGCAGCCTGGGCTGGTGGGGAGGGCTTGGAAAAAAGTGGAGGAAATGCAGCACTTTGGGCTTATGCTGTACATCACAGGGGTATGAGATCCCAGCAGAAATTCTTCAAGTGAAAATACAGTGCTTGTTTATTATGTTTCTGACTGTCTTGATTGCACTGGACTGAAAATACTTTTTTTTTTTTCTTTGCCCCAGTGATCTGTTTGATTACTGCTGATTTTTGTGGATCCTTTCCCAGATCTGTGCAGAGCCTTTCTCAGCTGTGCCTGCAAGTGTGTGAATTTCACCTAGTTGCTAACTAGATTTGTTTTTGTTTTTGTTTTCTTTACTTTAGATATGAGTGTGGCTTCTTTCTTGTGCACCTGTCTCACTTCCTAGGTGTGAGAAGTTTCGTTATTTTGTAACCATGGTTGTAATGGCCCAGTTCCTTACACATTCTAAAGGGTGTACAGAACCACCTAGAACTGAAATAGACTTTTCTTGTTACCAAAACACAGAAATGGTCCAGAGCTCCACCCTGCCAGTGATTTGGGTTTACAGCTCATCCTATCAACAGCAGATGATAACAGAAGTAAATAGACTTTGTCCAGGGTTTGAAAAACAACCACTGTTTGGGAGGAGGTACAAGAAAACAGACTGAGGCTCAGCATCTGTAAACAAAACCCACATTTCTTTAATCTTTAGGCAGTTGATGACCCTTTGACACATACAAGAATCTCTCTTGTTGGCTTTTTACCTTTGTGGGAAGAAGAAAGAATATTGTGTGCCAGAACTGTATTGTGCCTTTTCCTGTGCTTGGCAAGGAGCTGCCATCGCGTGTTCAGCCTACATAAGAACTTGGGAAGAATGTAGAAGTATTCTGCTTGATGTTGAGGACTTGCATGGAGAAAATCGTTTATCTAGTGTGCTGCTTTTCATGGGTTTGCAGTTCTCACCTGGGGGGAAGTGCTTTGAACCCCCATCCCCAGGAGGAGCAGCCCTGGGGCTGTCAGCAGATGCTTGCTGATGTGATACGTAAGTCACAGTCATCAGTTCTTCCCTCCTGAGCAGAAGGCATGTGATGCTCTTTAGGAATAGGTAGCTTAAACCCTCCTGATGCTATTTATGCTCACCAGGCTTTTACTCAAACTTAAGTCCAAGCTTAAAATTTCTGAGTTTGACTGCTTCTGTGCTTGGCACACGTAGATGTGGAAGTGATGGCTGCTCCATGCTGCTACTGGTGACAAGAGCTCCTGACTTTGTGCAGGGGAGGAGACTTATTTTTGTCCTGTCCTTCCCTGGGTACATGCTCAGAGCCTGGGTCCTCCCACACTGTCTGCTTTCAGCACATGACAGACAGTCATGTCATGGTTTGGGGACCCTTCGTGGGAGTCACTTGGTGACAATACAGATGCTCAGAGCTGAGCAGGTCTCCCCAGGCTCCATGTATGATCATTATAAAGGAAAATGCTCTTTCAGGACATGCTATCATCCTCCAGTAGGCGTTTTAAAATAGGTCAGAGAGTTGCACTCTAAAAATGCTGATTGCTCTTTGTGTTCACGCCGCTCTCCTGCATCAACACCATCTCATATTATGTTGAACGTGGCAGCAGGTAGCTGAAAGTTCTGCTTCCTCATCTCAATTTGGGGATGCAGGCAGCTGTGCTAACAAACGCATGGTGAAAGCAGTGGTGAAAGCACTGTGCTCATGAAGCTTTCACCAGCTCCCTTCCTTTGAGCAATTGTTTGCTGGGGCGGGGCAAGGGGAAACAAAAAAGCCATCTGATGAAGTGTGCATTTCCAGGGGAAATTGAAGAAGCAGTGGAAGTATTCAGGTCTGGTTTATGTAGCAATATACTTCTGGTAAATTGAGCCTAGACAAGCTGGCAATCCACATGGTCTGGCTTCCCATCATAAAGCCAATGATGGCTTTTCTGTATCTCTTGCATCTAGTCTGAGATGCAGGTTAAACAGTAACTGTGCTTCCGTGGTTTCCTTCCTTCTTGCAATCTGTGCTCTTTGGACCTGCAATACAGCCAGCTTATTTCACCCTTACATGGATATAAAAGATCATTATTTTTCTTACTTCCCATCCAGCATGGCTGAAGCCAACTGGTGGCAAATGAGGCATCCCTTTATCATCTTAGGTTTAAAAAAAAAAAAAAAAAAGAGGAGTAAAAGTGGTTGGCAGCCCTGTACACAGCAGGTGGTTGGAATTAGATGATCCCTTATGATCCCTTCCAACCTAAAGCCTTTCTATGATTCTGAAAAATACTGATGGGATAGAAGAAAAGTCCTATTTTGGGAAAAGCAGAAGCAGTAACCAAGTGTACTTTCCAAAAGGAAATAATTTCTCCTACGATAACTCTCTGCAATCTCATTTAGGAGGCATGGCATGTGATATATCCTGTGTGTATGTACACTGGAGTATGTGATGTCTAGCTGCAAACATCTCCTTGATCTTGGCCTTTAGCTGTGGGGCTACAGTACGTCAAGTGGCAAGTATGTGTTGTAAGTGGGGCATAAAGTCTTGCTTCATGCTTTTTGTTCTTTTCTTCTTCCATAAAGTTGGTTCATGTATGTAATCTAAATGGCAAATAGGGGAGGAAAATAATTACTGTCACATTGTGTGTGTTTTTAGGGCAGGGAGAGTCACCCAGGTTTACCCTAAGGCACTGTGTCCTGCTCATATGAGCCTGATGTTGCAGCGTGCCTGCCCACAGTCTACAGGTGATGTAGAATCATGGCCTTTGGTGACTTGCAGATGGCAGCAGAGAAAATCAAGTACAAAAGGTTAGGACACAGTTTGGCTTCTGAAGGTGTAACAGCACTTTGGGACTTGGAGTTACTTTCTGTAAGTGTGAGTGGGGCTTTGGGCTGTCTTCTTAATGACCTTTAGTGGCACAAAGGTATTTTATATGCTAGATCCCTTACGAGATGGAGCCCATTTCTCAGGGCTTAGATTCATGAAACAGGAGCTGGAGTGAGAAACATCTCTCAGATGAAAACCACTGCATGTGGTTTTTCTCCTCATTTGCATACAGAAAGCTTTGTGCACTGTGAAATACCTTATCGTTTCTTTAGCACAAAGAATTTCCAATATAAATTATTTTCTACATTTGCACATTACCAAATGCACATTCTGTGCTGATCTTAAAATATGAGTGCCTTGGCTGCCACTTAGCCCCAAATCCTCTGTAGAGAGAGTGGAAAAGTAATTCCTTTTATAAAACTTGAATTTATTTTTCCCAGCTATCTGTAAGTGAACATTATGCAGTTTCACCAGCAAGTTCAATTTTAAGGCTTTGTGCCAGAATGAATCTAGCATTTGCCTTTAGTAGGTATTTCAAGAATGTCTTATTTCAGTCCTGCTTTGGAGAGGCTGTAAGTCAGAGCTGAGTGTAGAATCCGTGTGCATCCATAATTCAGGCTTGTTTGGGATGAAGGATAAACCTATTGCCTTCATCATCATCAGGGAGGAGTAGCTCCTTCTGTCCCTGTTAATCCAGTCCCTACCACTGAGGCTGTTGGGTTTGTTTCAGCTCAGGGCCCAGTTCCTTTGTAAGGTGCAGCATGTGCTTGAGGCCACTACGGAGCTCTGTGACCCTCTGTGTTGAGATAAAAGGGGAAAAAAATATGAGACCAGGCTTACAATTTATCCCTTGCTTTTTCTAGTTCATTAAACTGCTCACCTGGGTCTGAACTTGGATGTCCCTTCGTAATAAAAGGTGAATTTAACAGTCAGGTAACAGCTGCAAAGACCAGGGAGTGCTGAGCACAAAACAGAATTAGCAGCAAATGGACGCTCCAGAATTTAAAATGCAATATTGATTAGTTCATTAAAATTAATAAGACACTCAATTATAAAACACCCGTTACATTTTGCAGTTTCTTCTGGAAATAGAAATGTCCTTATTCTTTCAGGAACACCTCACTGAGGCTGAATTTTAGTGTCATTTCCTTTGCTAACCACAGAATGTGTTAACTCTTATGGTAGCCCAAGCTTGTCTGCATTTTATTTAGCAAAACATTGTTTTTAGTGGGCCATTGCCTTCAAGAAACTGGAAGGCTTACATGGCATGTGCTACCTCAAGGTTGCCTTAAGTGAGAGTGATCCAAATCAGTGAGTCCCTGAAATAATGGCACTGTATTTAGGGTCAAAAGGCTTAATTCAAATACTGACTAATTGTTAGAAATCAGACAAATCCATTTAAAAACAAAGCACGTAAAGGGAAGCTTTTCCTTAAGCTCAGGGACTCAGAAACACGTTCATGAAAGGATGTCTTGGTTCATAAAATGGAAATGTCACGTTTTTTCTTATTCTTTAGAAATATGTTCTGTGTTCTTTATAATACAGAAATGTGGTTTTCAGGGTGCAGGTCTGATTGTCTCACAGAACTTTAGGCTTGATTTCCAGTGTGAATCTCTGTTCTTGTTTTTACTAAGTATTGTACTTTGTTTAAATAATATCTCTAATAAAGGATTTCCTGGCGATGTTTCGAGGCACTTGACTCTTGGCACTTCTTGCTGAAGTCAGACATTGCTCTGGGAATGCTTGGTTTCCTTGCAAGAGTGAGGCTGGAGGAAGATAAAGACTTAAAACAAAGATCCTGGAACGACTGCTTGCTATGAATTCTCTTTGGGCTGTACTGAATGGCACTTTTCATGGATGTGGTCACCGCTAACTCTTTTTTTTCCACAAATGTTTGATTGAATTTTATTGCCAGAGTGCCCAGGAGAGCGAACTTTCCTGTTTAAACCACAAAATGTCAACCACAAGCTTATAGTTCACATCCCTGTTTTGCCCTGCTGTTGGGTTTGCCTTCAGTCCCACTTGGGAATGAAATGTGAGTTCAGTTCCAGTGCTGCTTCTGGGGCCCTGTGACCACAGCAGCAGATGACAACGGGAGAACTTTGGGAGCTGAACTGGGAGGGGTAGGCTGGAGATGTGTGGGGATAATGCCATACAGCCCTTCCTTTAGACCATCCACTTTCTGATAATGAAAGTAATAAGTTTTGGTAAACTTGTTGTGGGTGTGTGTTGAGGTGTTTGGTCTATCTGATAAGCTTCTGTCATTCTGGAGATGTGAAAGCCAGGCAAAATCTGTGTCACACGAAGGAGACTTCTCCCACTCCTATCTGTAGAGAAAAGTGATAGAATTTGATCCAAATGTGCCTTGAAGACTTAAACAATGAGGTTTAAGCATGGTTGAGCCTCCAGTTCCTAATTTTGTGTGGGAACGTGAAGGTGTCTGCTGCATCTTACCACGAGCTTATTAATAGCGGAACTTGGGTCTGCACAACCGCTGAAATCTTCCCTGGGTGGCCTTACAAAAGCCAGAGGAGTTGTGAAAGGAGGGAGGAGGGGGAACTGCAGCACCAGTGACAGCAGTTGTATCACAGTTATACTGATTTAATCAAAAAATCTCTTCTAGTTTCTGTCTCATAGAATTTCTCATTGTTGCATCAGCCTGTATGGCTGGGAAAGACAGTGACAGGTGAAAATTTCAGTCTCTTACCTTTCTGCATGTTACAAATTCTTCTCCTATGCCATTTTGACTTCCTTGATAGCAGGGATGATGATTAGAAAGACTGTATTAAACTCACAAAAAGCAGCAGAAGCCTTTTTGCTATGGAACCAGAGCCAAAATAGTCTTTGAAAGAGTGAGAATAGCACAATTTTTCCCGGCTGGCTTCAGTCCCTAGCTCCCTTGCTCATGTTCCTAAACAAGATTTTGAAGACATTTTATGAGTAAAATTAAGCTGACATTTTATCTTGATGAGGCTGTAGCCTGGCAGTGTCAGACTGCTGCCTCTCCTTTCCTATCTGGGAGCACTGACAATCATATTAAATATAACTTGGTGTGTATGAGTGAACTGAGTTTTGCAGGAGTTGGGCTCGATGATCCTTGTGGGTCCCTTCCAACTCAGGATATTCTTTGATTCCTTCTGTATGCTTTTTTTTTTCCCCCATCGTCTGTCTCCATTCCTTAACTATACCTCTTAAAACCTGCCTTTTCTTTTGTTTTTCTTCTCCCTTTCTGCAGTAACATTGTTCATCTCCTGTCGATCTTTCCTTTCCCTGGCCACCCCCAAGACTGATGAGAAATGGAGTCCTAATCCATCTGTGATCCTGAAGATGCTGGGCAAACAGATAAGCAGTAGGGAGGTACTATGCTTTGTCTTCCACCCCACGTCTGCTTTGGGGCTCGGGAGGGGGATAGAGGTTGGTTAGGGGGAAGAAACGTTAGGCTCGTTGCCTGCCTCAGTCAAGAAGGCAGTTTTGTTGATGGGATGTGTGGAAATTTTTAAATATGTAGATTATGTTCAGAAAGGCTGAGGAGGTAGGGCTGGGAATGGCTTTTACTTCAAGAAAAAAAATAGCAAAAAACTCAGATTCCTCCCGGGCTCTTCTGGAAGCCAAAAGAATCATATGATTCTGTGATTCTGTGAAAGTAGAACACAACCAGTATATTCTTCTGTGTAGGCTGTCTTTAAACGGAGGCAGACGGTCAGAGGCAGTGTTTGGATTCTAGGTTCTCTAAAGGCACATCCTGCCGTTAGACACAGCAAAACAGTTTCAATTTTTAGAATTAAAAACAGTTTTTAAATGCTTCCATGACTTGTCATCAGGTGACTCACTGTGCTCTCATAGTAGGACTTCTGGCTTTCACATGAAAGTTTGACTTGCTGAAACAGCATCCTGCCAGCTCACATTAACAGCCCTCCCTCCCAAAACTTAGCATCGTAGAATCGTTAAGGTTGGAAAAGACCTCTGAGATCACCAAGTCCAACTGCCAATCCATGCCCACTAAACCATGTCTCTTTGAGCCACATCTCCACGGTTCTTGAACACCTCTAGGGACGGTGACCCCACCACTTCCCTGTCTCTGATTTACCCCTGCTGAAGAGGGGTTTTGGAGAGGCAGGGCAGGAGGAGAAGGAAGAGTAGGTTTAACAATCAGAAATCTCATTACCTATTTTTTTTTTTTTTTGGTTGAGTTTTGAGTGTCAGCTTTTTCATTTGGTTTGTGTTTGTGTCTCTGAAATGTGTCCATGAGTTGCAAAATAAAAACATTTGGAAGTGATGAGTTGGCCATATTTGTCCGAATTTAGTCATTTACTTGGTCCAACCAAAAATGTCTTTTCTTGCCTGCTATGACTTATTTTCAAGTTATTGGCTACTTTAAAAACTGCTAATGTTGAAATGATCTCAGCTTAAGTTTTCTTCATCTCCTGCAGCTGATTAGGGATTCTCAGGATCATTATTTTTTTTTTTCTCTAATTCACATCATCAGTTTTATTTTAGATGCCCATTGCTTTTTTGGGAACCAGTCCTCCATAATATTAGGTACATCCTGCAAGAGAGCCCTTCCTGCCTTCTGAGCCAATACTTACTCATCCTGGGACCTATTCCAAATGCCACCAACAGTGTTTGAGTGAGCTGTGTTTTATTTTTCGGTAGTTTCTGAAAAATTTGGTTACGTGCTGACATACAGCATAAATGCATCATTGTGCAGTTCAGGAGATAATGGTCACAGAGATTAAAAGAATCTCATCTGAGCAGCAAGTGGCTCTCGGCCCCTGATATCATACTTACTTCTGTCATCAGCTTCATGCTTAGTATTGCCGTGCACATCTTGCACATCTGCTGACGTTCAGCTGCTCTCCCAAACCCACCCTGTTGTTTTGGCTCTGTATCCAGGAGCATTTACTTCAGCAAGGTGATCTCATCCTACTTGCGGTGTAGCTGTGCTTGTTTTTGAAGACTTGAGATCTTAAAATCTCTTCCATCTGCACCTCCTGTAGGCATAAGTAAATCCCCTGAAATACAGTAGGTTTCATACAGGGAAAAATCTCTTCTCAGAAAGAGTGATCATGCACTGGCACAGGCTGCCCAGGGAAGTGGTGGAGTCACCGTCCCTGGAGGTGTTCAAGAACCATGGAGATGTGGCACTTGGGGACATGGTTCTGTGGGCATGGTGGGGATGGGCTGGGGTTGATCTTGGTGATCTTAGACGTCTTTTCCAACCTTTATGATTCTACAAGCACGTGTGATCTCTGGTCCGTCATCTTCCTCATAAATTCATGCACTTCACTGATGGGGATCTTGTTAACGTTTTTCTTTTCACTGGGATGTGAATGGGGTGAGCAGTGAAAGGCTTCTGTAGCATAACTTGTGCTAGCTTTAGCATAAAAACTGTTTGACCTTTCTGTGAGAGCAGTGATCCTAAATTCCTAATGAACTAACCCTATACATTCAGAAGAGTCTGTGGTTGACTTTGCTTTCTTCTTGATTAACGGATTAGAAGCTTGTGTTTGTTTTTTTTCCAGAAATCAGCCTCCCCCCTGCCCCATCTCATCACAATGCTACAAAGCAACGATGTAGCTGTTGGCAGCCGTTTTCCTTTTGAAGTGGTTAACTAAAAAACGAATACTGAAAGCATAACTCTGGACTTGCATTTTTTTTGGAGGTCAATTGCATGGTGAGAGGAGGGGATGGTTCCCTCCTCACCTGCTGGGAGTTTCCCTGGGAGGCTGTGATGGGGGTGAAGCTGACAGAGCTGAGCTCATTGGGGCACGCTGCCATCCAAAAGCAAGGGTGCTATTCCCTGTCAGCACTTGGCTGTGAGCTGAGCTGGCAGAAAACTTAACAGAGCAACATGTAGTGTAGTATTAAAGGTCCTGGAGCTGTCTGTGGGTTTGAAACCTGGATGTAAGGGCTGTTAAGACATCTGGTGGCTTCTCAGGGTTAGTTCTCAAATAACTGTTTTTTCCTCTTGACAGATCTGTCTGCCATTGTGGTAGCTGATATGTGGAGCTTTTTGATTTTTATTTTGCTCTCAGCTTCGTCTGCTCCCAAGCTCAATGAGCCAGTACCACCTGCACATTCAGCTCCTGCTGGTCCTGCTCATGCTCAGTATCTGAATGTCCTTGGTACAAAATGGGCTTTGACTGCGTGGTTCTCTGTCTTCAGTAAATGTATCTGGGAGAAAGAGCTTGGCAGAAAATCACAACTGGCACATACATTTCTTCCTGCTCCCCTTGTACTCTTCTCTTCAGTCTGGGCCCTTTGTTTCGATGTGGAAGCACAGTATTGTAATCCCTGCCGTGCTGTAGGGACTGACAGGCTTTGACCTGCTTTCAAAACCCCTTTTTTGAGTGTAGCAGAGCATTTTGGGGTTTTGCCCATCACTTGCCTGCATAATGTCTTGTGAGCATCACATGGCTTCCAGTAAGCTTGAAGCGATGATTCAGGATTAAAAGGATGCTTTCCACATCCTTTATAAGCTTTCAGCTGAGACCAAACGTCTTTTTGGTGTCCAGCTGACACAATGGTTTTAATCCAAGACAGAATTAAGTTGCTAATGCTGATTAATAGTCCCATTGTTTTTCTGTGCTCCTTCCTTGCTGCCCTTCAGTTTATAGCTAAAGTGGTGTAGTGCAGGAGTCATCTCTTGTACAAATGATGCTCACTGAGGTGCTGGCCTTCTCTGTCACCTTCCACCTAAACGCTGCCTATGAAGACTCACAGGGAGAATAAAACAACTCTGCTGGAGAGGTCACGTGCTTTCTTTTATCATGCAGGTGTAAAGGGCAACACAGAAGCAGCATGCGCAAAGGAGAGCAGGAAAACACATATTTGAATAGCCTGAAATATGGAGGGGGAGACTGGCAATATTTGTGTCTCGGAACCCATAGCCAGCATAAAAACAAGATGAGAATTTTTCACATTGTCAGGAGCTATGCAGGAGGTATTCAGTAAGATCTGGACATGAAAGAACAAAAAAGTGTGGTCTTTTTTATTTTATTTTATTTTTTTGATAACCTGGGGACATAACTCTGGCAATAGCCTATGGGTTTCAGTGGGAACATTCAGGGATTGTCTTGGCAGCACTTCCAGTGCCTGACCTTGAGAGGAAAAGCAAGAGTGTTTCATGTGGTTACATACTAAAAGATGTGGGTAGACATCAACTGGGAACCCGGAAAGTGCGTGGGTGCCCCATTCCCTCAGAAGCTGTTGGGATTTGGCACCTAAGCTGGCAAAGTATTTTTAAAAACTCTTAAATATCTTTCTGAAAGTTGGGTCTGATGTTGCTAATCAGTATGAGGGGTGAGTTTTTTTTTTTTTCTGAAGTAATGGCTGTTTTTGATCGTTGTTACCTTCTAGCAGATAAACAGGATGAATCTGAGGAAAAGTGACAGGAGTGACTGTGGGGCTAGCAACATTGACTCAAGGAAGTTAAAAGCCTATCTGCGTGGGTGGCTTATAAAATGAGGAGGGCAGGACTGTTTATGGGCTTCTACAGGGTGTAAGTGGCAAGGAATGGAGGGTGTGGAAGGAGGAAAGTTTTGGTCAGTGCTGTGCAAGTGCCTGTGCAGGCAGGTATCTTCACACACAACAGCATCTGAACCATAGAATCACAGAATGGTTTGGGTTGAAAGGGAACTTAAAGCCTATCCAGTTCCAGCCCCTGCTGTGGGCTGGGTGCTACTCACTAAATCAGACTGCCCAGGGCCCCATCCAGCCTGACCTTGA
>WBMW01005748.1:0-27760 GCA_013396635.1 Penelope pileata | reverse complement strand
TTTTTTTTTTTTTTAAGTGCTGCCTTCAGCAGGGTGTGCATGTGAACTCTGTTTTAATTAAGGGTGAGGAGTCTGTTTTACATAACTCTATCCCAGATTCTCATGAGAGAGTGAAAACAGCCCGGAGGGACTGCTGAAGAGGCAGCAACATCGGTTGCCTCACAGATGGGAGCCTGATTCTCACCTCCCTTAGGTCCCCTCTGGCTGTGGGACTGGCCCTGGGCTGACTGGCAGCCAGAGAGGTTGAGCTGAGGCAAAGAGGCTGCCTTGATTTTATTTATTTATTCATTTGTTTTTATTTTTGGGGCAGTAATCTGGGATTCTGGGTAGATTCAGGTGCGGTGGGTGCAGCTCTGCCAGAGGTGATTGTGCCCATAGTGGGCATGGCCAAATGGGATACGATATCCCGCTGTTAGTGTGGGTGGGATTGGGTCAAGGTGCTTCTTTGAAGCTTTGAAAATGGCAAAGAGATTGTACTGGAAATCACAAACGAACCTTTTAGAAGTGGTTTTGTATTTCTTACTTATTTTTTTTAAATGCTGTCAACTAAGACTTAAGTTATAAAGTATGAACAGAACAGGGAGCAGATGAGTAAAATGTACATTAAGGAAGGAAAACCCAGGATGTCTGCGTGTTTTTTTTCTTTCTCAGGAGAAAAAACAAACAAGTGATTCACATGTTAGAACTCAATTGTTGCAGCACTGGAAGCAGGTCATGTAAATCAAAGAGGATCTCTTTCACTCTGCACAAAGGGAAACATGAAAAAGCAAACCACAAGCTCTGTAAAGATGCTAATGAGTGTTATGAGTCAAACCTGGTGTGCCGTTGGCATCTGCTGTTTGTTTCTGGTGGCTGAAGCGAGCGTCTCTTTTGGAAAGGTAAGCTGGAGGCAGCTGTACTGCCTTGCCATCAAACTTTCAGTGTGATGTTAGAGATGTTAAGACCTCGTGGTGTCCTGCTGAACTGGTGGTGGCTGGCAATTATTTGTTAGGAAGCAAACACCCTGGAGAGGTTTGCTGTGTCTGTTTATTGCATCCAGTGATAGAAAGGGCAGATACCTTTCCTTTTTGCTGTTAATCTGGACTAAATGCCATTGAGCAAGGTGCCTAAATCTATTGCTTTTGTTATAACTCTGTTTTGTACCAGAGAGCCAAGTCCATGATGTATAGAATCATAGAATGGCTTGGGTCAGAGGGGACCTCAAAGATCATCCAGTTCCAACCCCTCTGCCATGAGCAGGGTTGCCAGCCACTAGGTCAGACACTGGACATTTGGGTTCCTCTTGTCTGAAATAAGTAGTTTACCTTATGTGGACTGAAGGAGGTTTTTTTATGTTCAATTCTTCTTTACTGAAGTGTGTATGACTTAAAACTGATGAGAAATACCTGAGGATGCTGGAGCTTTGCAGTTGCACTCAATTGATGGGCATCTGCCTGCTGTGAAGGGAGGAAGCAATTTGGAGGAGCAGAGCATCAAGCAGGTGAGGCAAAGACAAGCCAGTTGGAATAGATGTTCTTCAGCTGTTCAGCAGAACTGTGAACGAGCAGACAGAAAGGAATCTGATGGTCATGTCACAGCTTGGATGTGCTCTGCTGTGTCAGGGAGTTGGGAGGTTTGAAGCGTGTGCTTCAAGTGGGAGGTGACAGAGATGCAACCTGGTGTCAGGTCCAAATCTCTGCTGCTGATGCACTTAAACCATGTCCTCAGTTTATACATGGGTAGCAGAGCAGTTGCACTCTCTCAGGCATTCTGTGTTGCCATGCAGGTATTTTAGCCTTCGAGGAAAACAGCAGAAGTTGTTCTTTCGCCCACGTTGGTAATGTTTTTCACCACGTAGTGTTTTATGAAGGCAGCATTTTCTGCGTGTTGCTCAAAATTTAGGAAAGGATTCTGAAATTTTATCGGTCTCTTCTTTAGGTGGCAAGAATTGGCCCAAAAAAAACTCACCAAAAAAGAAATATAATTGAACTCCCTGCTCATTTTGTCTTCCGCAGCTATTTCAGGGTATTTCTCTATTCCCAATGTCTATTCATTCGTTGGGCAGTAAACAGTTGATTCTTTTGGAAAGCCATCTTCTAGATGCTCGTATGTAAAAGCCATAAGCAAAGAAATAAGAACATCCTGATGAACAACACAAAGTGTGATGCTTTCTGGACTGCTGCATAACTGAAAATGATGGGTACAGTGGGATTTTGCTTGCAGAGATCCCCTAATCCTCAGTACTTTGAGTTTTGCTTTGTTTTCTTTGGCTTCAGAGGCAGCCAGTGTCTGGAGCTGAGGCACTCTGGTGCTCTGCTTAGCGTCCCCAAAAGACCTGCAAACGTAGCCAAGCTTTTGGGCTTGAAAGAGATGAGCTGTGAAGCTTGAATTGCAACTGGATGCCTCCAGTTCTGGGAGTCTGCAATGACTGCGACCTTTTGAAATCTTGTTCAAACTGTTTTTGTTGCGCTCAGACAGGAATGTTGTGTTCTTTGTTCCACCTCCTAAAAGACAAGGCTCTTTGTATGGGCTGCTTGCAGCTTTTACGGTTTGATATATATGGGTCAGGGGAGGAAGCAGGCATGGGCTGTTAGATGTTTCCAAGCTGCTTAAAAAGTCCTTCTGAATGCATGAAGGAGGTTTGAAGCTCCCCGCTGAATTTTGCAAATAACTTCTGTCTTGGTTAGGAGCAGAAATAAACCCCCAGATTTGAACTGCTTCCAACTTCTGGGCACCCAAGTTGAGTCTGTTCATTAAAGGGCTTCATGTTTAAATCTCAGCTTTGCTGAGCTCTAGAAAGAAACATCCAACACCTCAGATACTGTTACTGAAATGCCATTGTTTATCCAACAGGATAAAGCTACATTCAAGAGTTACAAATAATGCAACAAATTCTCTGCCTGGTGAAACCATCTAAACACTCTTCTCAATGCCTGTATGCATTTAGGTGTCTGCTTTGAGTCCTCACCTGGCTTTGTTGGTTGGATAGCTGATATTTTGGAATGAGCAGACAGAATGGGAACGGTAATTCTGATTGTTGGTGGAGTTCATAGAATCATAGGATGGCTTGGGTTGGAAGGGACCTCAAAGATCACCCAGTTCCAACTCCCTGCTGTGGTCAGGGTTGCCAACCACTAGATCAGGCACTCAGGCTTCCCAGGGCCCCATCCAACCCAGCCTTGAACACTTCCAGGGATGGGGCATCCACAGCTCCCTGGGCAGCCCGTTACACCACTGGGAAGAACCTTGCACTCAACTCTTCTGCTTGAAATTGAGCTTGTCAGAAAAACCAAAACTTAGACTTGCTGGAGCAGGAGAACCTTGTACGTAGGAGTAACCAGAAATTTCAGGAGAAGGCCCTTTGCAATGTGTTTTCTTGTGCCTGGCTGAGGACTGACTGCACGACTTCAGCACAGACTGCCTTGACTCACACTATTTGCTTTGGAAATTGAATTTTCAATTGCATCTGATAACCAAGCTGATTGTTATGTTACACATTTAGCAGTCTTTTTTTTTTTTTTTATAGCTCTTTCCTTAATTACTTCTGTAAATAATTTTAGAAGACTTTGCATCAATTCTGGAGAAGCTGGCATATCAAATTCTGTGAGGCTGGCAGCAGGTGCTGTAAGTAATCACTTATAAATTAAGCAACACATTCCAAGGCAGTAGTTAATTTCTAGGTAAATTGCCTGCATACAGATTCTAAGAATCAGCTGCACCGTGACCTAGCAAGTCACTTCAGGCTGTGTGTAGCTTTAATCACTGGGTTGTCTCAGTGAAGTTGAAGGGCCTTTCATTTTTGTTGAAATCTGGGACTATGTGTTGTAATAGTGCTGTCATTCTGTGCCCATGGAGCTGATGGGTTCTGCAGTGTAATCTGATCATTAAAGGACTTTCATAGACTCTGCAGAACTCTTTTGAGCGTGGTAAGATCTGTTGCTGCATAGAGCCTGGCTTTGGAGCCCTATCTCTCACTTTTGAAGTAGGGAAGTGCAGTTCTTACAAACCCAAGGTGTCTTTAAAATGTCCTTCTGCATGAAGGTCATGCTAAAAAGGAAGGGGAAAGGGGAAATTTTTGCTGAAAGGGAATCCCATGCAAAGTGGAGCAGAGTAGAAATAATGCCTCTCTTCCAGGGATTCAAGTGAAGAGAGAACTTATGAGTTGGAACAAAAACCAATGGATTTTGGAGACTGACTCATGCTTCCTCTGACTTAGAGTCGGTGTGGATGCTCAGCCTAGTTATCAACCTGCTAAAGAGATCTGAAGCCACTTTTCACACTCCTTAGCTTTTTTTCTTTTCTTCTTTTTTTTGCTGTGCTCAGTCATCTCCAAAAAGAATTGCTCTCAGGATTGAAGTGTGTATTGGGATACAGCCCTTTTGTGTTTAAAAACAAAATAATAATAACGGAGATAACAAGTTTCTGAAGGCTGAGCTCAACCTTTAACAGTGTTGCAGAATGGTTGGTTTAAGAGTTTCTATCTTCCTGTTTGGTTTGCTCTGATGTCTTCCAGAGGCACTGTTGAGGTGCTAGGGCAGAGTTTAGCCAACGTAGTACTAATACTGAATAACAGATTCTTACACTATAAGGAAAACAATTCTTTCAATTTCTATTTCTAGGTAGCTGCTTTGGTTTAAAGGAGCATCCTTTAAATCAAGAGCAGGGCTTGATCCCAAGTGATGTTTGTCAAATAGTGGCATATTCTAACCCTAGGGTCAGGAAACTTTCTTTGGTGGAGAAGGTGCTTATGTTTGACTTGAAGAGGGAAATTTCATTTTTTCGATAGCTCAGCTTCTACTTTGAAACCTGAATCTCACCCAGAGCTCTAAGCAAAAAGTTCTCTTCAAGTGATGTTCCAGCTCTGTGGGAACTGGGACCAAAATATCTTCAGAAAAAGATGGAAAAGGAAGTTGTTCCCCTTACTAAGTACTGATTGCTCACTCCGTACAGAACTTCTGATAGTGGCTGGAGGTCTGAATGCATACTGATGCATTCTCATGGTCTAAATGTGCTCTCTGTGATGCTCTGAGGTGCCTGCAGGGCTTGGAAATGGAGAGCTGTGCTGGGCAAGAGGTGAGCAGACAGTGATTTGGCACAGGAGCACAGGAGTGAGCTGATCTTGTGCATGTTTTCTGGGCAACCTCTTCAGAAAGGCTCAGAATTTGACCTCGTTTAAATACTGTGGGGTTGAGGGCAGCAAAATGCTGTTTCCCAGATGATTCATTGCTGCGTGAGTTGCAAAAATTGAAAGCATCAGGTAATGCAGTGTCCAGATACTCAGCAAATGTCCTGCAGGCCAGCTTTCCAAATGGGCTCTTGGAAAAGAAAGCAAAGAAGCAAACATCTCTGCTCCTAGTTATGGATTTTGGGAGGGAGTGTGTTATTTAAGAGCACGACAGCGTCTTTCCCTATAATGACTGACTTAAACTCAGCCTATCTAAATCTTATTTCCAGGCTATACAAAGAATTTGTAATACTTTCTGTTATCAAAAGCAGAACGCAAAGGCAAAGCAACCTTTCCCCTTACCAGAGATAGGAATAGGGACTTGGACACATTAATAACAGCAAAATATCAGTCCAGCAGTCTGTCCTCAGAACTAAAACACATCAAGCAAATTGCTGTAATGTTAGATTGAAACTTGGCAATCAGGTTGGTGTGGCAATTTGATTCTGTTCTCTTAAAATACCCCTGGAGAACGTCCCGCTGTAGCCCTGGTCAGGTTCCAAGCCTGCCCTGCGGATGCTCTGAGCCTGTGTTAGGCACCAAGTTCTGATGGTGCAGTCTGTGGAGCTGCTGGAGAGCCTTGAAACCTGGTTTGCATTCAGAGGGCTTTCCATTCAGGAAAGAGAAACCGATACCATCCCGATGAGTGCCTTGCTGAGCAATGGAGATACACAGTGCCCTCTCTTTGTCCTTTCACAGCCATCACCTAAAAAGCTTTCTGCTGCTTTTGTCTTAAAAACTACTTCTGAAGTTAAGGGTCCCTTTGTTTTATTGGCTATGAAGTGTGCACGGTAATTACAGGACAGCAGCCGTGTAGCTGAGACCGCTGCCTTTCTGGATGAGACCAGCCAGCTCCAAGCAGCAGCACTCCAGCTTCTCTCACTCAAGTTCCAGGGGCACTGGTGATAAATTTCCAACATTTTCTGCTGGCGATGACAGTGGGATCTGTGTGACTGCTGTTTATTATGCTGTAAGTAATAGTTTAATGGACTTGTATGCAATCAATTGCTGTTTTCTCTTGCTGTGTGGTTTTCAGTAGTATGTCAGAGAATTACTTATGCCTTTTAATTTGTATCGTTCAGAGGCAATATTTTAAAAATGAGATCATGATGTGAAGGGTTTGTGAAGTGGAGGGCAGAGACGCTTTTGCCTGCTCAAAAGATTTCTGAGCTAAAATGTGTCATGAATATGACAACTATTTTTTTTTTTTTTTTTTGTCTTGGAGTCAAGCTTCTTTCCTTCTGCATTTGGATAGCTAGGTTTCCTTCAAGAAAATACCAGTTTTGGGGTGAAATGCAAGCATGTCAGCTCATCTGTGGAAGTCTTTTTGTTGTTTGGTAACTCAGGGCTGCTTTTAAATTGAAACCTGTCTCATCTCTTCGGCAACACGTGTGCTTATAGTGGGACTCCTCTTCCAAAGGGAGTCATGTTTCAATACTCAAAAGATCTAACTTTCCTTTTAAAATTTTTGTGGGGTTTTTTTCTTTGAGTGTTTGTGCTTGTTCTGTGGATCCTTGTGTGAGGGAGCTGCTGTCACAGCTCGAGGCTGTAGCCAGTCCTTCCATGCTGTGTCCCAGTTGCTGCACTGATTATTATTTTCAGGGATTATTTACAGGGAATTATTTACAGGGAAATGAGCTGACCTGCACCAGAGGTGTTGATCCTATCATGTGCAAGCCCCTGCTGCCTGCAGCGATCTGAGAAAAGGATCCATTTAAGAACTACATCTGCAGACCTACGCTGTTGTCAGTGAAATTGGGGACTTCAGCTCGGGCAGAACCCAGACCCTGTCTGGAGCAGCGGTGCCATATGAAGCCCTTGGCTCATGGAATATGGGAGATGGCTGTAGCTTGTCTCCCTGCAAGAAGGTCCAGTTGCTTCCTTGAGGGAAACATTCAACTCAGACGTATGGTTAACAGTAGGGCTGGGCTGGAGGTACCAGAGGGAGGAGATGATGGTTTGGGGACTGGTGGTGCTGGAAAGGGGTTCTGGAAAAGCATCTGGAGAAGCAAGTTGTTGGTGTTACTTTTCAAATAGCTGATAACAGTGGAGAAACCAGGTTGGATGGGGCTTTGAGTAACCTGGTCTAATGGGAGGTGTCCCTGCCCATAGCAGGGGGTTGGAGTAAGATAATCTCTAAGGTCCCTTCCAACCCAAACCATTCTATGGGGGGTTATTGCACAATTTCAGTGATGTGGATGCAAATGCTCTCTGAGGTTTTTGCTTCTAAAAACTTGGTTCGTTTGGCATCAGGTAATCTTTAGAGCTGTGGGTTTTGGTCATTGTACTTTTAAGATCAGCATGCTAGAAGCCCTGCTAACATGAAATGGCCACAGTACGTCCCTGTGTGTGCACATACTGGCTGAGTTGTTACAAAATACACCCTTGGAAAACTCAGCTCAGATGATGTCCTTCACATTTTGTCAGCTTTCAGAAGCTGTCAGGTAGTACTGTGTGGGAAGTGTTAC
Source organism: Penelope pileata (assembly GCA_013396635.1). Taxonomy (NCBI): domain Eukaryota; kingdom Metazoa; phylum Chordata; class Aves; order Galliformes; family Cracidae; genus Penelope; species Penelope pileata. Next base: position 20,089 of record WBMW01005748.1, on the reverse strand, counting down.
AGGGCATGATGGGATGAATCCTGAAATCCTAATTTGGGCCAAACACCCCCAGGTTTCAGTGGGTGGCTTGCTGGCACCGAGGCCAAGTATCCCTTAGCTATCACAGATGACCTTTCTTTCTCTTTAAAGTTAATGAAACTGAGAATTGGTGCCCATGTCTTATATTACAGATCAAACTGGAGGATGACAGCCCTTAAATACATACATGTGGTTGGATTTGTGATCCAGAAGTTGGTTAAATAAAAACATTTCCAGCAACTGTTCTTTAGGCTCTCAATAATGTTGGGGTAATGCCAGGGATCTGGTAATAGAAGTCAGTTGGTGCTGTAGAGCCTAGAGGGCTCTCATTCTGTGGGGAAAACTCCAGTGTTCTGATGCACTTTTCACAAATGGAGAAAATAGAACCACTTTCATTTTAAAATGGAAACTTCAGATTCTCTCAGAACATCATCACAACTTTATTGAAATAATTATTGTTCAGACAATTGAATTCATTTATGTATTTAAGGAAAATGTTTCTATGAAATGCCTGCTAATTTTGTCAGTGTTGCCTTCCGGCATGAGATTTGGAGTTTGCTTATATTTCAGAAGGGAATAGCTCAGAAGTAGGTACCTGAGGCTGCTGATGGGCACCACACAGTTGAGGTCATGCTTTCTGTCTTCTGCCCATGCAAGCAAGAGGAAAATGCTGTGTTTGTGTTGGCAACGTCCCAAAAAACAAAGGAACATCCCAACACTTATTGAAAAATTGCATACAGGTTTTTTTTTTTTTTTTTTTTTTCCCTTAAATTGAGACTGTTGCTTTCTTTTGGCTGCAGTTGTAGAAAAACCTGGAAGGAATTTTTTTGTGCTATATTTTCTTTATCTACCTGACTTGCCTTTCTTCTAAAGAGGATGGAGATAGAGTAGGGCACAGCAAGTGATTAGCACTGTTCCTTTCCCCCCTCCCCTTCCTGTGCCTCCAGAACCACAAACTAGGTCAGTGCAAGAACTGGGCCAAGAGCTGACATCTCCCAAGTACCAGGACTGTACATCAGATGTTAAAATGCAAAATGAGGGTGTTGTAGTGCTGATCCCAACTCCTTCACTCGTTTTTCTACTCAAGGTTGCCACTTGCCGTCCAGGGATGGCAACTCTACAGTCTCCCTGGGCAATCTGTTCTAGGGTTTTGACTCCCTGTGGTAATTTTTTTTAATTAAAATTTTATATTGTTCTTCTTTTTATATTTAAATGGAATTTCCTGTATTGCAGCTTGTGCCCATTGCCTCTTGTCCTGTTGCTAGATACCACCAAGAAGAGTCTGGCTCCATCTTTACACCCCGTATCAGGTATTTACGCACATTGATAAAACCCTCTGAGCTTTCCCATCTGCAGGCTGAGCAGTCCCAGCTCTCAGCCTCTTATGTGAAAGATGCTCCAGTCCCTACATCATCTTGGTGTCCTTTCCCTGGGCTCACTCCAGTGTGCCCACATCTCTCTTATACTGGGGAGGACTGACCCAGTACTCTGGGTTTACTTAACCCTGAGCAGAGGGGAAGAATCGACCTGCAGGCACTGCTTTTCCTAATGCAGCTCCTTTTCAGGAGCAGCTGAGCCTTCATTGCCACTGAGGTGTTGGTGGCTCATGCCTAAGTGCCCACCAGGACTCCCAGGTCTTTCTCTGCTCCACTTTTCTGCAGGTAGACTCCCAGCCCATACTGGTGCTTGGCATTATTCCTCCCCAGGAGCAGAACTTTGACATTTTCCTTTTGTTGAACTTCCTGAGGCTCTTGTTCGCTCCAGCCTGCCCACCTCCCTCTGAGTGCCTGCACACCCATCTGGGCTGTCCAACACCCACCCCAATTCTGAATGGTCTGCAAACTTGCTGAGAGTGCGCGCTGTGTCGTCACCCATAATCTTTCCTTTATGAAGAATGCAGGGCCCTTTGTGAAGTGTTTAATGAATCGAGTTTCTCAACGGTTCTTGAAAGTAAGTTGCTGTTCACTGGGGAAAATCAAGCAGAGATGAGGTAACTTCCCTAAGAATAAAAGAGCATTGAGTCCTGTGGCTTAAAGAGAGAGACTTAATCATTATTGTTTGACACTTTAATTCCTTGAAGCTCTGATACTTGCTCCAATACCAGCTTGTTCTCCACGCTGATGCTACAACAACCTGCTCTGTGGCACTCTGTAACATTGCTTGTTGGCCAGAAGCTGGACAAGGAATGCATTCTAGGGAAGGAAATCCATGGGCTCGGTAGGTAAAGTGCAGTGGAAGAATAAGAGAAAAATCCTGTTGTAATTTGGTAGTGTTGCAGTGCTTTTTTTACCCCCCTAAACAGTGCCCCAGAGGAAATAGAGGCATCAACTGAAATTTCTCAATGCTTTATTTATATCCCCCTCCCCCAAAACCTACACCCTAGGCATAGTCTCAACCTCTGGGCTAACAGATGGTGTAGGGAGGGATGAGGGAGGGAGAACAATTTGCATCTAAATAGCTGAAATAAAAAAGGGTCATGTCCTGCAGACCAGTCCCACTCACCTGCTGTTTAAATCCCCCTGAGAAACAAGCAAACTCCCTCAGTTTTCTGTAAGCTGCACTTACTCTCTGAAGTGTTCTGTCCTAGAAAGGCTGCACGTGTGTGTGTTGTTGTATCGGTGATCTTTTCCAACCTTAATGATTCTATAATTCTGTGTTCCAGCCCCCAAACTATGAACCTGCAAGGATTTGGTTCTTTGAAGGTGGCTGACAGCTGTGTCACTTTTAACCCTCCCATCACGTTGACTATCGTAATTAGTGTTGTGCAAACACTGATGTTCTAGGAAGGGCTCAAACCAAATACTACCTCCTCCCTCAGCTTCATACTCGACCACGTGAGCCAGTGGTGCTCGTGCCATATGGTCCTGTTCCCTAAAGCAATGAGATTTGGTGCTGGATTTGTGCATGGAGTTGAGGTGGGGTCTGGCCCCAATGACCAAGCTCAGCACAGTGGTGGCCCTGCAGGATTTCGTGCAGGACTTTTGTGTTGGAAGGGGCTGCCCAGGGAAGTGGTGGAGCCACAGTTCCTGGAGGTGTTCAAGAATCGTGGAGAGGTGGCGCTGAGGGACATGGTTGAGTGGGCATGGTGGTGTTGGGTTGATGGTTGGACTTGGTGATCTTAGAGATCTTTTTCAACCTTAATAATTCTGCTATTTGAGGGAGACAGGCTGTGGAGGAAGCAAGAAGGCTTCAGTGCATTCTTACTGCTACACACCAAGGTGAGCAAAACCTGTTTCTAACCTACCAGTTCATTGGACTTGTACACTCAGATACTGAAAATAATCACTGTGAAGATGTTCCAGGTGGTTCATGGACATTATTAGTTTTGTCTCTTACCTGTCAATAGGCCAGAGGCATTCGAGGTTCAGTTTGGCAGTCCTAAGGGCTCAGAATGATGAAGAGCAGCAAAGGAGATGGCTGGGGACCTCCCAATGTCATCTGTGTGGTGATGTGGTAGAAAAGAGCTTCTGCAGAGGAATATTTCTACTTAAGGAATTGGAAGGCCTTACATCTTCAGTACAAACCTGTAGGAAACCTGAAGGGATGCTGTGAGGTGAATCTTGGGGTTGCCCAGCCCTCCCTCCCACAAATGTCTTCAGAGTGGGAATGTGCTCAAGAAGTGTGGCTTGGTTTTCTTTTCTCTTTTAAACCTGAAGCACATTTCCATACAGTGAATGGTAATATGCATGAGATAAACATGGATTTGGGCAGCAGTCTTATTTGTGTGCCTCTAGGGTTTATTATTAAATTTTTAAATTAATATGGCTTCTTGTTAATATAAATGAGATCAGATGCATGCATACTTAAAGAAGTAACTAAGCAGTGCATAATACCATGTTATATGAACTCAGTGCTATCTGTGTGAACTCAGTGCTTTTTTTTTTTTTTAGTTCTTTATATCACTTGAGGTTAATTCCTTTATAAATTGTCATATGATGCATAATTGCTCTCTGGGAGTAAACACAGTGGGTGGGTTACTTGGGTGCTGCAGGTGATGTGTGTATGCATATGTATGCATCCACGTGGTGTGTGTGTGTGTGTGTGTGTGTATCCATACATGCCCACTCTACACTGTGCTGTATATAATAATGTGTCCCTGCAGCACTGCTCCTCTGGAGCTCTGCTCCTTCTGCCATTTCTCCTGGAAGCTCTGCTCAGTGCTGCATGCAGGTCACTGCTCTGGCAGCTCTGCTACTTCGTGCACAACCATAGAAAAGGCAAATATTCCTTTTACCTGCTTCCTCAAAAATCTGGAAATTTGACAAAAGCCGTTTGTAAGGAATTTTTTTTTTGCAAGCGGTGGGGTGAAAAATAGGAAAATTGTATTTGCTGGCCTGAGATGTATAGTGATTTTATTTTATTTTAGTGACTTAGTGAGTGGCAAACCGACATTGCATCATTTATTTCTCCGACTTTCTGTGCTCTCCTGTTCAGAGAGCAAACTTGTGCAGAAAGGGCTGTTGTGGGGGTTCGTGGTGGTTTTTCAATTATTTTCTGGGTGCAGAACTAAAAAATTCAAATCAAGGAGTGCTGGATTGGAACCACGCCTCAAGCCATCTCCAGGGTAATAGGATTATTTGACCGATATTTAATTAAAGTGGAATTCTAACTAGATTATTCTTAGCATGCATTCAGCTCGGGTTTGCTGTTATTGGTCTAATTGCCTCCTAAATTAGACACACCGAGATTCTAATTCACCCTCTCCCTCTGAGGACACTGGCATTAAGCAGGAGAGTAAAATGGTATGTAAATGGCATGCAGGCTGTGTGCAAGGTGGAAAATGATCTTTACAAACATTAGCCAGAATTGAAGTCTTATCTTCACATGGAATATCTTGTCAGACAATGAGAAATTGATGTTTTTTTTTGCTGTATTTATTTACCACAAATTTGGATGTCTGTTTTATCATGTTTTAATGGAGCAACAGAGACTTTGAGAGTGCGGTTTAAGCAGAACGTTGAAGCTCCTCAGATAAAAGCATCCATTGAGGAGTGTTCAGAGGGGAGCAACAGCCTGAAGTGACTTTTGTTAAAAAAAAAATTAAAGCAGCTGTGATCAGGACCTGCAAATAGCAGCAGTACCAAATAACCTGGCATGGAGGAAAACTCAGCTTGAAGGAAATCACTGCAGAGAAAGAGTGGAAGCTGCAGCCTCCTACTTGCAAAGGAGAGGATTCACTGAAGCCATTGGGTTGTGTTCTGTTCTGGGTTGAGTCCTGGGATCTTCTTTCCCACAGCCAGCAAGTTTCACTTTGCAGCATCCCTCTGTCAGCACAGGAATGAGGGTTAGCGTGGGTTGTGCTGCAGCAGGTGTGTAAATGGGAACCTCGGCAAAGAGAGAGGCAGGGTGTAGATGCTGTAAGGAGGACAGGACACAATGAATTGGGGAATTCGTTCCTCCTGGGTCTGCTCAGGGACCAGCTCTGAGATTTCTTTCAGGCTGTGAAATAGCGGTTCCCAAAACTGGCTGCCCTGCTTGTGACAGTTCAGTAGCAAGCAGAGCTGGTGCAGCTTCCTAGAACATCAGCCTCTGGTTGTCGTCTTCATTTTGGAAATCTGGTGAATTTTGGCTAACGCTTAGAAAAGCTGCAGTGCTGTCTATAGAGCTTCTTGGCAGCACGTTAGCAACCGTACTTCTAAAATGATTTTTAGCATTTTAAGAACAGGGAGGAAATGGAAGCAACCTGACAAAGCAGTCTTGAGATAAATAAAACATGCCTTCTGCCTTCTGGTAGTCCATCCATCAGTGAAGTCTGAATTCTGCTGAATTTGCAGGTCAGATTGGTGTTATTGCTGATTTTATGATGTAGATGCCTGTCCACTGGGAAGTGGATCGAAAGGAGGCACTTGCTTGCTGCAGATGCTTTCAGGGCTTTGTGTTGGAGCTTGATCAGCCCTATAACCTTGTAACCATGATCAGTCCTATAACCTACAGCCTTGTAACCTGGACTGGGTTTTGTGGCTGCCGCTGATGTTGCCATCCATGAAAGAGAGTGAGGTTTCTACGTGTAGCAGTGAAGGTCCGTGTGTCCTACCTAAAGCAGCACGACGGTGGGATGGGAAGATCCATGCCTCAGAAAGAAGATGTTGAAGAAAAACCTTGCTTGCTATTTCTGGTACTCTTATTAACTCCTACCCCTTAGAGTTATATGGTGCCTTAAAATGGGCCTGCTACTGTAATAACTGATGTTCTTATACTTCCTTTTATTCAGTGGAGTAAAAATACTTCAGTTGGCCCATGAGCTTTATTTAACTGAGAGCTGATGCAGAGCTGTGTCATAATATATTGTGGAAACAACAGATCCTTTGTACTGGACCTATAGAGCTTTCTGTTCTCTGCCTACGTACAGTAATGTACCTTTGGGATCTGAGTAAATGATGCGATGAAAGGCCTGATGGTACCTCCTAAAAACAGACTGCTGCTCACTAAATGAAATGGTGATGATTCTTAATGGACTGGTGAATGCTCTGCAGTCCGTTTGGGAAGAGTAAGGGAGTCTACCAGTATGAGACTTTGCTACAGCGCACTTGCTACGCTTCTTCCCACTTGTAGTGGGATTACAAACTGCATGCAGTAGGGAGTTGGGGTAGATGACATGTTGTTATAGACAGCTGATGCTTTACCAGCAAAGAAAGCCCTACTGTAAAAGCTAAATTAGGTGGAAACCCTAAGCTACCCTTAGGCTTTCTTATTCTGCCTTTTAAATGAACTGCTTTTAGAGCATTACCTGTGGCATAGAATCATAGAATAGAATAATAGAATGGCTTAGGTTGGAAGGGACCTTGAAGATCATCTACTTCTAACCCCCAATGTGTCATAATAGGAGTTGACATTGCAGACTTGCAGCAGGTTTCTGTGTGGTTCTTGAATTGTTGTCTCTCTTGATGCTAGATGAGGCCTTTTGGCTATGGGTCTTCCAACTTAATTTCCTTGTCTCTTAATTCAGTTTGTCAACAAAACCCCCGTGCTCGATGCAGAGCACATTTTGTCGTGGGAAAAGTATTCATTCTTCCTCTTTTTCCAGCTTTGAAGATCAACCCAAACTTCATAGGAGCAATGTGAAACCGAAGCAATTTCTGTGATTACATTTAATTGAAAACCTCTGCCAGTATGAAAACCCTGGCTAGCAATTAAGGGAATGTGACAGCTTTGCCAGTCTGTTACATAAATACCACTGAGCACAGGGCTTCCTACTGTCGTTAGCTGCAGTGAGGACAATGGGGCTACACAGAGCAGTGAGCACTACCCTGATGATAAATGTTTGCATTTCCAGTTAGCGCTGAACTGCTGTGCCATTTCCCCCTTGGTCTAATTGGGACTCTTGGACCACTTCACCAACCAACGATGCTGGTGATGTTTTCTTGCTCTGCACTTTCCCAGTGAGAAAGGAGATGGAGAAGTTGCATTCTTAAAACATTGGTTTCCTCTTTGCAGGCTTCTGGGTGTCTCTTTTCAGAAAAATTCACCTTTTACATGTTTGTGCAAGTTTTCTGCAGTTTGCATACTGTGGCTTTTTTAACTCCTGACTATGGTGTCCTCTGTGCACGTGGGATAATTCTGACTCAGTCTGACCACGTTACAGTATTCTGACTTATTTCTTACCCCCACCCCTGTTGCCAAATAGCAAATCTCTACATGTAACAAGAGGTCTGCATACATGCTGTGATTTTGGAAATGTGTGTGTGTGCTTGAAATCCAAAGGAGATGTTCAGGATCAATAGGACCATTTACCTTTTGAAATCTGCTTTCAGCTCCTTCAGACAGGTACATGTTAGAAATTTTTATCGGTCAATGGAGTTGTATGTTTTTATGATTTACAGACAATGTCTGTCTAATGCTACACAGATCCCGCTGAGCAAGCCTGCTCAGCTCCAGTTATCAGCATTGTCCATTACAGCAAGGGGTGCTAATCTTGCAGAAGAGTCTGTCATTCACCACAGCTTGCAAGCAGCCTTTCCATTTTGGCTAGAGGTGTAGTAAAGGAGATTTCCATTTGAGCTACACCGTGAAAGTGGGAGGTAACTCCATTGTGCTATTCCACATTAGGGGATAACAGGGCTTAATGCTGAGCCCTGTGCTCTGGGTTCATCTTCTGGATTTGGAAACCTTTGAGTGGAAAAATAATTAATTGCTTTCAGTGCCTTTGCTGCTAACATGCAGTTCAGATTTACAGCCAAGTGACTTACGTGGAGAGCAGTGGCAGTGTGTTTAACTGCATGTTTGAATGTATTTTCTTTATGATGTATCCAGTCATTTCCTCTGGAACACGGATTTCCTCCAGGAAACCTGCTTATATGAGCTTTGGGTATGCTTTAATAGAAGAAGCCTTTATTTTTCCCTCCCTGCTTAGCAAGCTCAGACTCCAGTCACTGCTTTGACTTGTGCTGTGCTCTGAGTTAGAGTGGAACCCGAGCCAAGGAAAAGGCTGGGAAAGGCACCGACATCTGCCCCAGCAGCCTTGCTTGTTCGGGCATGTAGCTGGGGAGGGGAGGCAGCATTTCTGGAGGTGAGGAAATAATAGGGATGCTATGTGGGCTGAGAACTAAAAAATGATACTCTTGGTTCCTTCTGCCTCAGCTTGGAATTTTTTTTTTTTTTTTTTTTTTTTTTTTTTTTTTTTAAGATGGGTGCAATTTATGTCTCTTGGGATGTTTTAGGAGGAAATTTACTCAGAGTGAGGTGAGGCCCTGGCACAGGCTGCCCAGAGAAGCTGTGGATGCCCCATCCCTGGAAGTAGAATTGTCAAGTTTGGAAAAGACCACTGAGATCATCTAGCCCAACCATCAGCCCATCCCTACCATGCCCACTGAGCCATGTCCCTAAGTGCCACATCTATATTTTTCTTGAAATCCTCTAGGGATGGTGACTCCACCTGAGCAGCCTGTTCCAGTGCCTGACCACTGTTCTGGAGAAGATGTTTTTCCTAATATCCAGCTTGAACCTCCCCTTGCACAACTTAAGGCCATTACCTCTTTGTCCTAGGGGTGCTCAAGGCCAGGCTGGACGGGGCTCTGGGCAGCCTGATCTGGTGGATGGCAACCAGCCCACAGCAGGACCAGGTGGGTTTTAAGGTCCTGTCCAACATAAACCATGCTATGATCCTATAAAAAGGGCTGTTAGAGTGGGAGAAGCACTTGGTCAAAATGAAAAGGGATGGGAACAGCTGAAGGTGGTCTCTGCAGTCCCCTCTAGCCGCTTGACTTGGGCACAAGGTGAGTTCATCGTGTGCTCCAGGTATTTGGGTACTGCTGGCAGTGGTTGTGCAATGGTTGGTGTTTGCCACCGCCGGCTGTTCATGAAACAACCAGGGGGGAGTTGAAACACAGCAATTTGAGCTCACGTTGCCTCTCTGCAGCATTGGATTGGAGTCTCATCCAACAGGAATGGCTTGACCTGCCTGGATGCCAGCGAAGCCCTTTGTGTGTCTGGTTGCTGTAACTGCAGCTGTGCACAGACCCACACCGTGGAGCCTGGTGAAAGCTGCACCTTGGTTATTTAAAACAAAATGAAAAGAAGCTTCCTTAACTTGAGTGAAGGGAGAACTCTGCTCTGTTGCTAGGAATCAGGCAGTTATAATTAGGCTGTTCTTCCTCAGAAGCGTATCGTGTGGCGCGGTGGGTTGGCATCTATATCTGCCCAGGAAGAAATTTTGCAGTTCTCCTGCCCAGAAGGAGCTCCCATCATGAATTGTGTTCTGCGAAACACAGCCTGGGGAATCCCACCAGCAGTTCTCTCATTTAGCCCAAATAAATGGGCTTGCATTGAAGGGTATCTTTTAGAAGGACCCTCCTGTCTTTTGCCTTTTAAAATTCCAAGCCTCCAGCATTCCTGTTAAGCTGTAAGTGGTCAGTTATCCCTTATGTCTAACCCTATGGCAATGATGCTGGCAGTGGAGCCAGGCTGCAGCCAGTGGAGCCAGGCTGCAGCCAGTGGAGCCAGGCTGCAGCCAGTGGCTGGCCCTCAGCCATGAGGGTCTGTCCCCTTCCCCTCCTCATCCCCACCCTCTCTGGTTGCAGCAGTGGGTATACTCTCTTCTAAATGTGTACATTTTTTTTTTTAGTGATTTAATTATTGTTTCATTGAATTTAGGGATTTCATCAGTGTCTTTAGGTGCTGGCAGCAACTGCAGGGCTCTAACAGGTGAATTTTTGAAACAGTTGAGCAAACTGTCTTCTAGTTATTAGAACATTATGAAAAGCTGTCTTTACACAGGAATAAGTCATGGGTAAATGTTGGGTTTGGGCTGATGCATCAACGGCCCTTGACTATTTTGTTTAATTGGTGCATTTGCACAGCACTCAGCTGAACAGTAACTGGCTGGGAAGTCAGCTACATGCTGCAGTTATGTTATTTATTTATTATTATTCATCTCTACATGTGACCATCACTTTGTCCTCCCCTGGGACACGGACATTGCTGCTGCTCTGCTCTGTGACAGCGTGTGTCCCAGATGCCAACTGCTGCCTTTGGAGGATGTGGACGTGCATCCTGCCTCTTTCCAGGTGGAACATGCATGGGGTGCCTTCTTTTCAATGCAAGGCTGTGCTTGAGTCTGCAGCTTAGTCCCATGCAAAGGAATAAAGAAAAAAATGAATGAATGCCTTTTCAGCCTGTGTCGAAACCCAGCTGGTAAACCGTGCTGTTAATTTTCTGCTGGGATTTGGATGAAAGCATGACACACAGGGAGGGAATCTCTGCTGCTTGCAATGTGTTTGAACAAAGCAGGGGATGGCCTTGACTTTTTTTGGGCAGTGCAAGGAGGAAGGAGACTTTAACTGTGTGTGCACAAGCAAGCTGAAGCCAGCGGGTGAAAGAATACAGGGTTATTGGTGCAGAAGTAAATTCTGGTTCTGGTTAGGATCATCTCAATGAAAAGTAAAGTCTGCCTCTGCCTTTTCTGTGGTCAAGATGCTCACGTGCGGTCTTTCCTCACCCTGACAACGACAGGAAAATTTTGTAAAAAGGTGAGATTTCCTCCTGGTAGTAGGCAGAGCTGGAAAAACAGTTGCTGAGCATCTCCCTGCCTCCTCTCTCGTTTGATATCGTTTATTCGGCTGTAAGTTGTAGTGAGTAACTCACAGCTACTGTCTTGCCAGACTGCATGAATTATAGATGGCTCTTTTATGAGTTTTTGTGTTGGCTCTGGCAATTAGTATGCTTTCGACATAGTTATCTTTGTGACATCTACTGTAGCGTAGGTTTTCAATCCTGTGATTTTTTTTTTTTTTTTAATTACTTTCTGTTTTAGCAATCAGTCATTTGCCTATCTTTCTCAAGGAATGCAAAGAAAACAGAACTGATTGATGGAAACTTAGAGTTCAGCATGGAGCATGAGGTTGGAAATGAGCTGGTTAACCAGATGCAAAAAAAAAAAATGGCATAAATGAACAATCTTTGCTGTCATTTTTATTTTTGTATATGTACCTTAAACACAGCAGTGCCAGAGGGCTCCACGTATGTTGGAGTCCCACTTTCCTTGACAAACTTGGGAGCCTGTGCCTATTATTACAGGAAAGTCAGAGGCAGAAAGGAAGAGATTTTGAGCCATGTCTGCTTAGTGCTGATGAGCAGACCCATGCAGATCTGCACACATCTGTGAGCTCTTAGAATGCCACTGTTGGCACGTTGGGGATTTCTTCTGTCCCAGTAGCACCACGTGTCCTGTCTTGAGCTGCCGAGTGATTTCCTGATTCTCTTGCCTCCTTGCACACCATGGTCTGATGCTTCTTCCCAGCTGCAGAAGTGTTTTGTAGATGTGTAGGATAATTTGTCCGGTCTGCTGTTTGCCTCTGTTAAAGCTGGGCTAATCTGCTGGGCTTCAGAAGCTGACGGGTAGGGGCAGAGAGCATCTGGAGGCCACCATAACTTGGCTCATGGTGATCGTAGGCTGCAGTATGTAGAAAGCTTTTATTTTCAGGAGTAGTGTGTGCTGAAACAGTCTGGCTTCTGCCTTTCAGTACTGTGGAATGGCTACGGAGATCATAGTCCTGGACGGTGCTTTCCTAATGGTGTCTGTGTGCTTTGCTTTGAGTGCAAGTATTTCAATGAATAGCAGTAGAGAATAATTGTGCCTGCATCTACAATGTGCTCTCTCATCTAGCTGCAGTCAAAAAGTTCACGTGCTGTTTAAACTGCTCACACTGTTCATTTGTAGTCCTAGAATCATAGAATCCTTTGAGTGGGAGGGGACCTTTAAAGGCCATGTAGTCCAACTCCCTGCAATGAACAGGGACACCTCCAGCTCCATCAGGGTGCTCAGAGCCCCATCCAGCCTGACCTTGAATGTCTCCAGGGATGGGGCATCCACCACCTCTCTGGGCAACCTGTTCCAGTACCCAAGGTCCTGTCAGGACAGGGCTTCATCCAAAAACTTTGAAGTTCACAGGAATTTGAAGTACAACAACGTTGACTTTGGAGGTAGACCGTGTCTCCGTATCGCAGTGGAATGATTTCCGTAAGCAGGTTCTTGTTTTTCCATTACATATGTTGTGGACAAAGGCTTTTGGGAACCTTCAAGGATAGTACTGCTTATTGCAAGGACTAACTGCTGCAGAACCAATCTCTTAATTTTGTTGGTTGAAGGATTTCTTCCATCTCTGGTCTCCAAGCAGATTAAGTTTCTCTTGTAACGCGTAAGATGTGGATTGCAAGAGGGATCTGGGGACTTAAGCTATGGAGAAGGAAGGAGAGGCTGTGCTGTAGGCTTTGCCCTTGTGAAAGATGCAGTTATCAAATACACATAAACAAGTATTGTTTGTTACAAAATACGTAACTTCTCGGTTGTTAGTTTCTCATTTGGGGAATAATGGAACATAAACAAGAGCTCGTACTGCCGGTGTTTCCAGCCCTGCGGTGAAACAGAAATTCACTTGTACTCTGTCCTTTCCGACTGAGGGATTTTGAAAAACTCTTTTCATTGCCTTTTTTTTTTTTTTTTTAACTTTGCTTACATACTCTTTCTCCTTCCCCCAGTGCTACACCAACCTCTGCCTGTGTTCTATGGGATTTTGCTCGTCTTCTCTCTTCTTTTTCTCCAACTTGGAGCTGCTTGCTGGTCTGTTCCCTTCCTTCTCCCATCCTGCCTGGTTCTGCATCTGTCCCTCACTACAGGAAACCCATTCCCACCTGCCCATCTCCCTGTTCAATGGGAGAGGTACTCTGGCAAGGCCAGGAAATCCTTGGATGCTGCTTTCTGCAGACCCATCTGGGGTCAATCAGTGTTGCATCAGTTGCAGCCATGGAGAGAGCCATTGGCAGGTACAGAGCTGCTAATATTCATTTTACCTATTTGCAACATATTCTTAGCACCCTCCCAGCAATTTGCTTTCCCGTGGTTCAATAAGCATCAATGTGAAGAATGAAGGTCTTGCATGGCACTTCTGCTTATGTCCTTTCAAATTCTTGAGCAGTGCCAGTTCAGTGTCAACATCAGTGACATCGCAATGTGCAAAGCCGCAGTATCTTTGCGTTGTGCAAGGTATGTGAGCAACAGTGGCTGCCAAATTTGCAAGTTCAGTTTAAGTTTAGAATTTTTTTTCCCTGCTTAGATGGGGAGAAAGTCATTTTCACTACTACCATGCTGTCACTTACTCCTGCTAAGTTTTACACTGGAGAATGGCATGGGGCCGAAGCACGGGCGATGGGAGATATGCAGGCATGTGTCATTGTGCGCCCAGGCAAGTGCACAGCTCGTTTCCCCCACCCCTCCCAAATGCCAAAACTGTCCCACATTAAAATAAATACCCCAAATGCTGTCTGTAATTTAAAGTACTATTGCATAGTTTTGTTAGGAGGAAGCAGGGATGGAGTCAAACTTAAAAATCTATGTATGAAGGCTTATCCGAAGCTTTATGGGCTGTGCACCACTGCCAGCCCTCCTGTTTGAGAGCACATGCAGTAAACCATGAACCAAACACATGAAGGTGGATCAGCAGACCAGCTGTGGCTTGGCAGGCAACAGCCAGGGAACCGCTGCTTTCAGCAAGGTCCAACTTGTTGCTCATGAGCACTTTCCACGGTCAATGTTGGCTTTTCTTGACTCCATGCAGCAGGGAGGAATTGTTGTAAAGCAAGCTCTGGGTCCAACATCAGTAGCTTGACCAAAGAAGACTTTGAAGAAGACCTTGCTGTGGTTGTGGGATCTGTTTGAGGCGTGACCCATGGTATTAAAACCCACTTCAGTGCAGTTCCTCTGAGTCCATCCTATGGAAAAGCAGCTCCGTGGATGCCAGCATCAGTCTTGGCTTTGTAACCTGACTTCTCACTTGCAGAGAGCAAACCACTTCTGGCTTTCTGCTGCCTTATAATTCTCCCTGAGCAAAATGTCTTCCCTCATTGCTTGTGAAATTCAGAAAGCTGCTGAGCTGCTTTTCTACCCAGACAAAATTGTTCCTGCTTTGCTCTTTGTCCTCTGGTTAACTCCTAACTTTCTGCAGAGAGCATAATGTGAGTGAATTTCGGTCTCCAGGAAGATCCCACTGCAGCCGGGCTGCTTCTGAAGTCGTGCTGATCTCATTTGGGTGGAACAAGCTGCTTGTTGCAGAATAATCTATTACCCAGTTCGCTAGCTTCCGTCCTTAAATCCTCACAGCAGGGTTTATTTACTTAGGGATTAACGTGTGTGTTGAGGATCTAGTTTTGTTTGAGCCTTCCAACAGAACAAAATGCAGTCAGCGTTCTGCGTGTCTGAATTGTGCTTGAAATGTGCTGCAGGACATGACATGGAGGTGACATGGTTGCAGCTCTGCTGCTTCCTGCCCATCATCCTCAGGAGCATTTCAGCTGAGTTTTAGTGATGGAGCCCAAGTGATTGCATCAAAACTCTTTGATTTCAAACTTCATTCTCTCTGTGTTGTGTTACTGCCTGTGCTGGAGGTTGATGCAAACTTTTTGGTGTAACTAGCGTGGATCAGAGAGGTCTTAATAGGAAAAAATTCTTCTCTGAAAGAGTGATTAGAACAAGATGCCCAGGGAAGTGGTGGAGTCACCATCTCTGGAAGTGTTCAAGAACCGTGGAGATGTGGCACTTGGGGACATGGTTGAGTGGGCATGGTGGGGATGGGTTGATGGTTGGACTTGGTGATCTTAGAGATCTTTTCCAACCTTAATGATTCTATGATTAGCTCAGCTCCTCTCGGGTATCCCTGCTCTTTGCTGCCTGGTATTTACTACTCTTCCTCCCCACCCTCACCCTACACTTCTGCTTCATGGTATACTTGAGAACTGGCTGTGTCCTGCAGCAAGCGTTTTGTGATAATCAATAACTAAAACCCTGGAATATAATCTTGTTAATAGAAATAATTTGGATCTCAAGTGGAATTTGTGCTGATACTTTGTGTTGTTATAAGTCTGTGGGTTCATCTGAAAACACCTGCGTGTGGTTTATTAGATAGCATGTGATAGTAGTTTACCAAAAATAACCAACAACAAAACAACAGCAAACTGCAGCACTTGTTTTCTTTCTCCTTTTCCTAGTAACGGCCTCTACATCTGAAGATGTCCAACAATGGAGTTGAAACAGAAGACAAACCGCCTGCTCCTCCGATGAGAAATACCAGCACCATGATCGGATCAGGAAGCAAAGACACTGGGACTCTAAACCATGGCTCAAAACCTTTGCCTCCCAACCCAGAAGAAAAGAAAAAGAAGGACCGATTTTACCGAGCTATTTTACCAGGAGATAAAAGTACAGTATTTTGACTTTTCTAATTGACCTCCTGTCTCCTGTTTCGCTCTGAATGACTGGTGCTTAATGATGGTTTAGAAGATGGCTCATGTTTGGTTCTTGCACAGCTGTCTTGGTCATTTTAGGGTATATGAGATGCTGACTGCAGAGCTATTTTCTTTTCCTAATGATTAATCCTGCCACAATTAATCCATCCCTCTTTATCTGTTTTTGTCTTTTTTTTATTTTTCTTGAATTACAAGAACAGCATCCCTGAAAGGTGAGACTAGCTCTGCCACCTCCTAGCCTGACTTGTCCTTGATGATGGTGAAAATCATGTCAAGATGGGTACCAGTTACAAGCTGGTCAGTTAAAGCTGCAGTTGGCAGTTCCTTTGGTGGGGAAGGGAAAGCTTTTTGCTTGTTTCTTGGTTTAAACAGCAAATAATTTGAGTCAAGCATGACTAACAGACCATTTCCTGCCAGGCCTGTCGTATGTTGCTGCGTGGTCCGTTGTGACAAGCTTACAGTCAAAGGTGTAATTTCTCATTTATTCTAGATTTTGGGTCAGGCATTGTCTACTTGCTGTTACAAATATTTCTCACTGCAAATTCCTGTACATTTCCTGTGAGTGGAAGGAATTTTCTCCCATTACAGTGACTGTAACAGATGGAAATAGAGAGAGGAGCTGTGAATTGAAATTCTAATTTTTAAGGATCAGGCTAATTTTAAAACTCTCTCATGAATCTTGAAGTGATGTAAGAAAAAAATCTCTGTTCTCTAATATCTGGTGGTTTCTTTTTATAGCTGACCTATTTTTTGGACTTCCTCTTTCTAACACGTCAGAGCCTGCATTGCAATGATGTCTGGACACTGGATAACTAAATTGAAGTCTAGATATCTGCAACTTCCTTGCCTTCAAGAGGGAAGCTGCAAAAAGAAATAAGTCTAATTGGAGTGATCCTTCTGCTAATTTAAACAGAGATGCAGATTCTGGGAAAACTTGGATTGTTTTGCAGTCGTTGGTTTTTGATTCTGCAGCCCAGGAACTCATGAACTCAATATCAAAAGTCTGCAGGAGGTTGGTTAGAACTTGCCTTTACACGTATTAACCCTAAAGAGCTGCAGGATTTTTGTGTCAGCTTGCTTAAAAGAGTGTTTTTAAAACCCCTAGTCTCAGCAGTTGCAGAAAACAAAGAAACAACCTGAAAAGTATAAGATTTAAATAAATCCAGCATTAAATGCTATGGATTTTAAAGGAGAACTGCAAAAGTGAATATCTCAGGTAAGATCCTACTACTGATAATAAGATGTGAGCCTGCATTTACTGAAGATTGGCCAATGTGGCAGATGCTTCGAGACATAAGAGATTTTTGTCTAGCCAAGCCCAGCAGAGCCTTCTGTGCAATGCACCTGCCCAAACTAGAATGGCTGCTCCTCTAATTCCTTTCAAGCAGAAACTAACTTCAACACCATTATCTCCACTTTGGATTGGTTGATTTTCATTTTAGGAAAATTTTTCTGATCTCATGATGACGACTAAATTCCTTCCTGCTGCTTAACTGTTAGTGAAATTTCCAGGTGTTCTGGCAGTTTGTGCTTGAAATAATTCAAGTGATGTTTGTTGGTTTGGTGGGACTAAAGAGAGAGTTGGTTTCCATGCAGGGTAGTGTAGTTATGGGGGTTCTGTGACATTTGGATCCTAACTTAGGGAAGCCAGTGATTTGTGCTTCACCTCTGGTGGTGTTGCAAAGAGACTGTGAAGATCTGAAACTCCCAGCAGTTGATTTGACCAGCAAATGTGGCCTTGGGATTTATTCTGTAGTCAGAGAGCTGCTGAAGTGATGATGTCAGTCCCTCTGGAGAAGTGGTAACTCATTGCTCTGGGCATAGAACACCACTGGACATAGGCAATGGGAGTTTTCAGTCCTGTGCAGAGCCTTGATAGCATTGAAATGTGCTGTCAGCAGGGTGTTGGTTCTGCAGGACCCTCTTGGTGGCTGCGGAGAGATGGCACCTACATGACAAAGCAGGGTAAGAACATCTTTGCCAGCAGGCTTGTGTAAAGGGCTTTAACTGTGTTAATCTGGGGACAGAGAGCAAAGCCTACAAATATATGAGAGAGGAGGGAATAGGAAACAGTGCTGCAGATGGGACAGCAGAATCTCCCCTGCTCCCCTAAGAACATGAGTTCACCATGGGCAAGCTACGTGCTTGCACATCAGTGTGTGTGCTCTGGGAAGCAGAGGAGGAACTGGCAAATCTGCACAGTTGCTGAGCTGCAGATCAGAGGTGAGGCCAACAAGGGGAGACGTTTTGAGGGCATCTGCTACAGGTTACTGGGTGAAAAAGGGCAGCTGTAACTGAAGGAGATTTAAAATCTCTTTAATGTTGTGCTATGCCTGTGCATGAATAGGGTCATGATGTAAAGTACATGGGACTTAAACCTGGACCTCATATGTGTATGTGCACTACTCTTGAGCTATGTCTCCTTGCTAAGCTGCTTTGGAAGTGCCATGCTCTGTCTACAATGTCATAGTGATGTCCTCTGTTTCAGCCTAACCTCCAAATCTGGTATTTAAAAGCATATTGACTCTAATACCAGATGGGTCCTCTCCAAATGGATGCTCCCATGACTTCCTATTTTCAGCAGGAGTTGTGAGCATTCAAGTTTTCTTGGGTTCAGGAATCATCAGTAATCTCTTTGGGGGTATGAACTGGGTGAATGTGGCATGATTTGCTCTGCTGAGGTTTGCTGAGCTCTGCTACTGATTCACAAAGAGGCAGGATGGTATCACTAAGTAATGGTGCACAGTGCCTGTGAGCCCTTTTTACGGTGATCTCACTGCTGCAGATGTGTGGTATCTTGTGTCTGAGATAGGAGAGCACTTTCCTTAAGTTTACCACTGAAGAAGACCTTCAGGATAGGCTCCTGGACTTAGTTCACTGTGGGACATAGTGCTTCCTAGCTGCAGCCTAACTTGCCAGAGCATCATGATGAAAGACTGTGGGCAGCTCTTATCACAGCCTCAAATGTGTGAGGCTTTGAATGAGGAGGTGGTAAGATGCCTGGGGAGATAAAGCGCTTGGTGGTAGGTAGGCCTTCCTAAGAAGGTATGAGTTCTCTTTTATTTTATTTAAGTTTCTTCAGGGCCTTTTGAGTCATTGCAGGGATAATCTAATCCCTGTAGATGAGGATTAAATGTTCAGTAATACTGGGAGTGCCATCTCTTTAATTCCTTTTAGCTTGTATGACTCCTACCGTGACATAGGTATCTACCACAAAAAGCAATTATTAACGTTTGAATACATTTAGGCTTGTAGATCATAGAATCATAGAATGGTTCAGGTTGGAAGGGACCTTAGAGATCATCTTGTTCCAACCCCCCTGCCATGGGCAAGGACACCTCCCACTAGACCAGGTTGCCCAAAGCCCCATCTAGCCTGGCTTTGAATACTTCCAGGGAGGGGGCATCAACGACTTCCCTGGGCAACCTGTTCCAGTGTCTCACCACCCTCACAGTGATCTGTTAGATTTTGGATTAAAAGCTTCTGAAATACATTGTCCTCTGGGAAATCTAAAGGAATG
This sequence comes from Penelope pileata, assembly GCA_013396635.1. Classification (NCBI taxonomy): domain Eukaryota; kingdom Metazoa; phylum Chordata; class Aves; order Galliformes; family Cracidae; genus Penelope; species Penelope pileata. Next base: position 819 of record WBMW01005748.1, on the reverse strand, counting down.
TCTCTGCATTCATGTACCACCTTCTTGTGCATTCACATGAGGCTCTAATTCTCTCTGGGCACTATAAAACCATGAAAGTGGCATCCAGGCAGATCTGAAAAAGTGTGCAGAACGTTTATGGTTTCACCTCCTGTAACGTTATAGCTCAGGCAAAGTGATTTAGCAAGAGTTTGTCCTAAAGAGTTATTGAGAGTTGGGAAAAATGCAGAGGGTTAGGAAGCTGTAGGAAGTGGTTGCAGGCAACTGTAAGGTTGTGGGGAGAGTGTTAACTGCTACAGGAGGATGAAAACGACATAAATGCAGAAACCTCTCTTCCTTTTTCATCCTGGAAAAGAGAAGGCTCTGGGGGAGGCCTCGTTGTGGCCTTTCAGTACTTAAAGGGAGCTTATAAACAGGAGGGAGACTTTTTTACATGGTCTGATAGCGGCAGGACAAGGAAGAATGGCTTTAAAATAAAGAGGGGAGATTGAGATATTAGGGAGAAATTCTTTACTCAGAGAGTGGTAAGGCCCTGGCACAGCTGCCCAGAGAGCTGTGGATGCCCCATCCCTGGAGGTACCCAAGGCCAGGTTGGATGGTCCATGGGCAGCCTGAGCTGGTGGTTGGCTCCCAGCTCATGGCAGGGCTTGGGACTGGATGGGCTTGGAAGTTCCTTCCAGCCCAAGCTGTTCTATGATTCTATAGTTATTTCTTTCTTTAGGGGTTGCGCTCAAATCTACTGAGGAATATGGCAGTTGTCCTGGGCAGTGTGTTGCTGCGTAGACATAAAAGTATTACAGAGCGTCCAAAGGGGGGTTATGAAGATGGAGAAGGGTCTGG
>WBMW01005746.1:1112983-1288418 GCA_013396635.1 Penelope pileata | reverse complement strand
GCACGGCTGCTCCTGTCCGCGGGCAGCCCGGGGTGCTGAGGGCAGGGAGCGGCTGCAGAGGCCCTGCCACCGCCCCGTGTGCCCCGCGGCAGCGCCAACCTCACCGCGGCGAGGCCAGAAAGGTGGGAAAAAACGCACTTGGTATCCCAGCTGTGTGGCTCTAGCTAATCACCCCCAGCATCCATAGCTCCTGCAGAGCCACAGGCACGGTAACTGGGGCCTGTTGCCATCCAAAGGGAATGCAGATGGGTTAAAAACCTCAAATGGATGTGCTTGGCTAACCTGTTCTTCTAGCCTGAGCTGCATGAGAGCAAGATGCCAACAGCTCGGCCAGCAGAGCAGCAAATCCCTGTAACCTCTGGCAGGGATTTGCTGGTAAGTAGCTGCTGCCAAAAGAACACGCAACTTCCACAGACTCAGCATCTGAAGCAAAAGCTCTAAATCCAGGCCTGAGGCTTTTCAAGTGCTTACTCAGAGCTTGATCCAGATGCAAACTACCACAAACATATAAAAAGGGAAGAGCTAGGATGTTGAACTCCCACATTCGTAGCCAGGGGAGACGTTTCCCAGAGCACAATGTGCATCTGGCCATGTGCGGTGGGTCTGGATTCAGGATATGGCCTTTGTCTGCTCCAGGGAGAGCCCTGCCCTCACATGCAGTGCTGGATGCATCCAAGTCACTGGCAGGACAGGGAAATCTGAAGGAGCTGAGGGACTCTGGGGAGTGCTGGAGTCAGGGGCTGCCACTGGGGGAACAAAGCTTTTGTTCTTCGGACAAAAGCAACTGCGCGTTCAGTGGAGACAGCAATGGGGTGAAATGCATTCACAGTTAGCAACATGTGATTGCAAGAGCAGAGGGACAAGGGAGGCTGTCCTACTCTTAAGTGTCAGAAATGTTTCTAGTTTTCTCTGCAAAAATGGAAGAATCTGTGCTTTTTAAAGGGAAAGGAGGGAAGAACTAAGCTTTATAACCAACAGAGGCTGAGCTAGGAGGAGGATGCCAAAGGAACAACGAAAAAGTACAAAAACCCTGATTTTACCATGCGAAAACACTATCACAGAGGCAAGTTCCGAGGCATACACCAATGTGTCAGCTTATGCCTAAGTCACCCGTCTGACCACATGCTCTTAATTGTAAAGAATACGTGTCGGTATGGGTGTGCATGCAGGGATATGGACCTTATGCTCATTTACAGTTGTGGAGGTAATTTCCTCATTTCCCTCAGCATGCATAACCTCTGCCCTCCATAAGCTATGATTTGGTCTAGAAACATTCACAGAAACCTCAAATTCTGTTTGCTTGGTTCTCTTTTCTCTATATTCTAACCCCACAGCATGATGAGCACTGTGCTTGGTTGCTGCTGGCTGCCAAGTGCTCTGGTTTCACTTCTGGAGAGCACAGCACAAGAAGCGCGAGTCCCAGCTCCCTGCAGACCTCACTGAGGCCTCATTCACTTGCCCACCTCTGGCCTCCGTCACTTCCTGAGAACATGCCTTGGGTGTATAAGGCAGCACTACCAACAGACCACACAAAAACGCTCCGCTTTTACAGCACAGCTGTGGTGCAGCACACACCACACCACACAGCACCAGCTGCACTGCTTCTGCTGGGGCACTCTCTTTCCATCACTAAGCCTGCCCAACACACGCTCGTTGCTATCAGCATCTGACAAAGCAGACCAAAACCTGTTCCTAGATTCTCTGAAAGGCAGCTGGGATGAGTTAACAGACTACAAAAACTGCCACGCTGAAAGGCAGGCATACTGCCATCCCCAAGTTGTTTCCCCACAACCACAGAATCATGCTTCTGTCTCAGCCCCCAGCTCTCCCTGCTGTGGCCTATGCAGAACAACAGAGAGCTGGCTCTGCAGTCAAAACCCAGATGTTCCTCACTGCTGCTGAACAGGGAATACTCATAGACACCGCGGTGTACTCGCAGATCTCAAGGCCAGCTGGCATGTCAGGTGCGTGCACTAGGAGCTGGATTTGCCTAACATGCAAGAATGTGGACACCACAGTGCAGTTGTACTGGAGCTGCAGGTATCAATATTTTCACCTCCAAAATAAATTAGAAATGAAGAACTGAACATGTATTTCCTGCTCACTCCCCATCTCCCAGAAAAAAACAAGTTTCATGAAAACAACTCTTCTGCAACCCACATCCTACCAAGCTACGTAATTTACTCCAGTGATGGTCAGTAATTTACTTTTTGCTTAATCTTTTCCCAATAATCTTACTTTTCTAAGCGGAGACCTAACCTAAATAGGTCTATGAACTCAGGAGATCTAGCCTGCTGCTTTTGTGCTTCTCAAGTACATGAAATAAAACAACAGCAAACGCATCATGCATACAGTGCATGTTAATGGCCAACTTCAACACATTTGGCCCACCTTGCAGGTTAGCAAAGAGACAAATTTTGCTGCCCTACAGAAACAAGGCTGCATATATACCAGCATGCCTAAATTAGATGCTTTCCAGAGCAGAAAGCCAGGCTGTACTTAATGACAGACTAACTAGGAGAGTTGTAATTCTGCCCCTCCCCTTTGCTTCCCGCCACTAGCACTGTATGCCTGAGTAATTTTTTGATAAAGATGGCTCAAACTTCCCAAGTAGCAACTACTGATGATTATCAGTGTTGCAAAGCAATGGGAGTGACAGCTGTGGCACAGGGTTGTGCCAGCTGCACTGGTGGGGGTGACCTTAAGCCAGAAAAACGCCATACCACAGATTCCTCAGGGTTCTTCCCTTAGGCCCAGTTAATTCGTCTGAACACAAAAGCTTGCAAAGAAATGCAAATTTATTCCTCTAACTCAAAATAGGCTGCAAAAGACTTTGAGATCTTTCTTTTCTGGCTTCTGTCTCTGCCTGGAGGAAAATGCTCATATTCCTTTCTTAAGGCCATTTGACAAGGCAAACAGGTTTGGTGGTTTTTTTTTTTTTTTTAAATTTGTTTTTTTAAACACTGCTGCTGGGTGTTGCGTTCTCTTAGCTTACATTGCACTCTTCCAGCAGCCTACCACGTTCAGAAGCAGAACATTTTCAGATGAAATTACAGTGGCTTCAGTGAGTCTTGTGCACATAGAGCTGCTGGTAAGGCCTTTTCTAGCTCCTAGGTGCAAGTTTTAGTGAGTCAGGACGTTATTTATTTGAAAATAAGTAATTGCTACTGAAGTCAGATGTGCTGGACTGATGAAGTCCTAGACCTGCAACATACTTTATATTAGGAAGAGTACAAAGTATGACATTCTCATTTCCTTCTAAAATCCTGCAAAATTTCCTTTTGCGGGAAACAAAACTAAACCAAACCAAACCATCCTTTTTCCTGACATCAAATACCACAACAAATGAAGCAGAACATTAACCATTTACACCAAATCTAGCCAGCACACTCCTCAGCCTCACTTTTTCTGCACCTAAACTGAGCTTTTGTCAGGCACACAAAGCCACAAACTACTTCAGGTAAGCAGCCCTCTGTGAACCAAGGAGTTCAGGCTGATGAACACTCCACTTAGTGACTTTCCACAAGACCTGCTGTGAAGGTTTCTTCCTGCTTGATACTAGATCCATAGAGAAAAGAAAAAAAATTAAAAGCCCAATCTAAATTCAGCTGCAGGAGGTAGCTTTTAATTGCATTTTGGATCAATAAATAAGCAATTTAACACTTGCTTGTGTTTCCAAGCAGTGGTTTGTACTTTTCCAGACAATTTTCCCCTCCTTTTCATATGTTCTCTTTTCCTCATTTGCTCACAAGATCTGGATTTCCCATAATTTAACTGCAGAAAAAAACACTAATATCCCTAGAGAACATACAGAATGATTTATCTGTGCCACAGATTTTGGCACCCTATCAGCCACAATAGCGTGTTCAGTATTTAAGTAGTTTAAGGTATTAAAAAAGTATTAAAAATAGCAATCTCAAATTGTTACAGCCTGTAATGAAGTGATAGGTGTACACAAGGACTTAAAAGGGCATTAAGTAGCATTTTAGCCCATTTTCCAGCTGTATAAAACTTGGAGCACACCACAAGGTAGATAGGCATTAATAAGCCTCTACCTAGAATTTTATTTCTATGAAGAATGAATGTGTTATTGTAGCCCTCTTGTGTTCAGCTGCATTATCAGCTACTGGATCCAGCATCTCCTTCCTTACATTCCCTTAAATCAAGGGCCACAAGTGCCTCTGCATGCTTTAACCACGCTGCCATCCAGTTTTTTGCTCTCTCCACCTCCTCTCAGTTTCTTCCATGTTTTTCCTCTTTCCACCCCAGTTGCACAATCTAGGTATACTCATGCTATGCTCTGCAACAGCAGAGCGCTCAGTAATTCTCTTCTTTTGCAGTGTGAACATACCATTCTGGAGCAGCAGCAGGATTAAAACATCCCTCGTTGCCTATAAACATGTTTATACCTTCAGCATTTCTCCCCCACAAAAGGGCAATGGACACAATTTACAGCCTTGTTTCCCATTATAGCTTATGCCTAAGAGATCTAGTTTTAAATAGAACATCCCACAAACACCAATCAGACATTTGCAATATTTCTCTACCCTTCCAGAAAACACCCTGACATTCTCCAAAACTCAGTAAGTACTATTGACCATCCTGCGGGTCCCAGCTCTTCCCAACTGATCACCAATATTAAAAAGTCTGGTGTCCACCACTTAGCTGGGACATCACACAGTCAAGGGTATGAGAGGTAATGTTTTTCACGTTATGTTTTTCTAATCTGCAAGGGCTGTAGCAAACAGAAGAGCAATGACGGATGGCTACATTGCTGTAGGTACTGAATGAAGTCTTGTAATTGAAGATGAGGTAACGGGTTGATTCCTAAAGACACTCACCTTCCACATCTGCTGCCTTAATCCAGCCAATGCAAGACCAGCTCACTCTTACAGATCAGAAGGCCCAGGCAAGCAGTTTGGTTATCCTTCAAGAGCTCGTGTCACTTGTCTCAAGGAGCCAAAATTCAACACAAACATGCTGCTGCAGAAGAAACATGAAGAAGGAGCCACAAACTAAGAGAGAAAGAAGGAGAAATGTAATGAGAACAGAGAAAAGACAAAAGACAGTGACTAGAACAGAAGAACAGCTATGGCTTAGCAGCAACTATATTAAGGAACATTGGCAAACAGTGCCCACTCCTAATCAGCAACACAGAAGATACACTTGATGAATATTTCTAAGAGTTTTGACAGATATGTGCACATAGATCTTAAGAGCAGCTGAAACCATAAGGAAAGCAGGCTTCAGAAGAGATAGCATAGGTGCCTGAGTGAGGCTCATGGAGTCTTCTTTACTTGAGAAACATAGTAGCAAAGTTAGGAGCAAGTTTAACCCTCTTCTGTATCTTTCCCTATAAAGGAGGTAAAGGGGAGAAAAGCAAGCAACTCTATAACACTTGCTCAGTTTCCTGAGAAATAGTGTAGTATAAAGCATTTCAAAGGAAGAAGGGAAAGACCACATAAAAAAACATAGGTGAAAAATCCTACAGTCAACCTGTATTTCTACATGAATTTGTCTTGTTTTGGACTGGATAAATGCTAAGAGATAGCTTAGCCTCTGGATATCTTAAGCACAATTCTTAACATACCAGGACCTTTCTAAACAAAATTAACAGGACTCAGAAATTCAGTTATTCAGCTAGATGTAAGGCAGCCCATACTGTCTATGTGATGTATATGTAGACATCTGATCAACATTAAAAATAAATAAAGACGATAGGTGTCTTTCCTAAATCCAACTTATTATGCAATCTGTCCATTGCATAAAGTCAACGCCACACCAAAAACTTCATTGCTAAAGACTTGTAACACAGCTTATCTGAAGCTTATATTGTTACAAACTACGTAAGGAACGCAAAAGTGGTCAGCTATGCATCCTCATTTACAAAACCAATACACGTATTTTATCATTTTCACTACAAGGATCCCATTTGCAGCTCTCAAATATTTTTATACTTGATTGAGCTAGTGTTCAGATGTATTATTTACAGCATATTATAAGATGGTTCCTATTAACAAGCTTTCCTGACTACAGATCATTAACAGCTCGAATGTTTCTGGTCAAGTTTTTGTTGCAGCTAGAGAACAGGGTATTTTGCCTTGGGAAAGGTAAGAAGTTTAAGGTGATCAAAATGAAACATCTAGTAAAAAAACCAAAATTAGTGTCATACTGCATAGGCTACTCAACTACCTTTCAGAGGTGAAAAGAGCTTGTGAAACTTTCAGATTCCTTCTATTGCTCCTAAATATTCTGGGCAGCATTGAGCTACATCGTATTTTAACAGGCCAACATTGAGGCATTCCAAGTGTTACAAAACAACCAGTGCTTTATTCAAGCCTGCGAAGGCTGTGAACAACTGTGAGGTATAAGGATGCTTCCCTGCTTGTCCTCATCCTTCTTCTGTAAGGAAGTATCACAAAACAAGCATAACCACCTCCTGTGGCTGCAGTTGGTGTCCTCTGTATACATCACGTAGACTCCGCTCAATCCACCTAACATAACTTGGAATTTCTCTAACACCTCAGGCAGGTCAAAGGGATCTCAGGGAAGGGGCTAATCCTCTGATACTGCGTTGTAAGAACCTTTGCATACTTCTGAAGAAGTAGATGAACCAGAAAAGAGGTCTACATGAGCTGGCAAGCAGGACTCAAGATAGGGAGTACAGCTATACATCCCTAGTTGGGACCATTCAGCAGTTGTTTGTCTCTCAGCTCACTAGTTCATCATGGGCCTAGCACTGTGGCTCATTCAGCTCCAATACAATGCAACTGACAAGCCATTCCTCCAACCTGAAGTTTGGACATGGGCTGTCTAAAGAAGCCAGAATGGGGGTTGTTCACTCACAGAATGGAAGAAAAGATGGATCATCCAAATAGACTAAGTGAATATCAAGAAATATTTTATTGTACATGTAATCAAAGTTTTAAAAAACAGACAAGAAGGAGCAAGGGACAGATTTATCTAGCATTGCTTAACTATGCAGGGTACAGAAATACAACTAATAAAGACTCAGCACATACTAGTATCTTTGCTCCCCTCTTCCCTGCCCCAGTGAAAGAGGTTATACAAGCAATATTAGTAGAGCTTCAAATCAAGCTTTCTCAGTAATTGCACACTTGAGCTGACATAGCTGAAGTATGTTCAGTTTCATGAGAGAGTATGTGTATTCAAGATAGTGCTTTTGCTTATAAACAACTATCTCTTTAGTGGTTTGTAAGCACTACTCATTCAACACCAAGAGTATACTTAAATGACTAATGACTTAGTAGCCATAATTGTCTTGCTATATCTGAACTGACACTATCTTTAAATATATCAATTATTGAAAATAGATTCCTTAGGTTTAACAATATGTAGTAGAGAATATATTATTTAGTGTCAAAACCTTAATGTAAGATAAGTGGTTGTCAAGAAGCAGAGGAAGTATTCACAAAGAAGGGGAGGGAGCTGCATGCTGATCAGGGGACATGTTGACTAATCAGAACTAAAAAAGCTGAAGCTCAGGAGTGCTGGCTGCAAAGGAGTTACACTTCAGTATCATTGGTGTAAGAGCTTCAGAATGCTTGGTTTGGGAAAAAAAAAAACAGCTATCCATCCTACCTCTACATCAAGCTCCCAGTTTAACACATGACCCTAGATCCTCCTTACCACAGCATGGTAGTATCTTAAACAGCTCTGTCCATGTAACTCATGCTCTGCCTTACACGCTGCAAAGGAAGAAGGCTCCCATTCTCTTCCAAAATCAATAGGAAGGAGTCTGAAAGTGAATGCAGAGCATTATCAGGGCTTACTTACTCCCTTCAAACACTCAGCTTCCTTCTTGATTTACAAGGGTGAAAGCCTTCGGAGCAGAAAGCTGTAAATTTTTTCCAGTATAAGTTGATTTTCTCTCAATAACTTAGAAATAAACCTTTACCAAAAAACATAAGCTACACAGCATGTATCAAGGGATGAATCAAATCAGTCTGACAAGTGCTTAACCCTGAATTGAAGGCAAGACAAATTTTGAGACCAACACAAAAGATGGCTTTGCTTATTTTTCACTGGCCAACACAGCTGGCAAATTAAAGGACTCCTAGCAAAACATCGGGAGAAGGACCACGGAAAGGTAGACAAAGTCACATCCAAAATAACAGTAACTACCATATTCTGGATTCTAATGCCCTTTTGAAGGCTATCAACTTTTTGACTTCAAATAGAAGTGAATAATGGTTTAACTATACCATGATCTTCACATATTTTAGCCTACAGCATGGTCCAGTGCAGATATTAGTGTCAAGTCACACAACTAGGACGTGAATTCACTAATGCTCATAGCACCAGCTGACCATTGCTGCATTATAGTCAGCCTAACCCTCAAGTCCTCTTCCAGAAAGAGCCTATTACTGTTAACACTTGTGCAACACCATCTACTCCAGGCCAGCTGACCTACCCATATTTTTGTCTTTACACGTATGCACTTGTTTTCAAAAAAAATCTGAATAGCTCTAAGCTTAAAACTTCGACACATTACCTTAGCTTTTGAAGGTTCTCCTTACAGTATTGAAAAGTGGGAGATTCATACAACCGACACACCAATTTATTGCTAATCTCAGTTCTTTCCTCTATGTGCCAAATGCAGTCATAAAAGCCTCCCAGCTCTTCTTCATACTTCTCAGCTTTGAAATAGGGAAGGATCCATATAGATCTTAGAATTAACAGACCTGGGAGCAGGGCAAAAGCCAGCAGTTGTTCTGTACCTCAGTAACTATTGCTTTGGAAAACCTTAGTATTTATCAGTTTCAGGCAACGCCAAGGCAGTATTTAAATTCATCCTGCATTTTAGCAAAGACAGGCTACCTATCTTTAAAGAAAAATCAGCCTTTCCACAGGAAAAAGTCTCTAAGATTTAGCTGGCCATTTTTTCTCAGCCATAACATTCAACAAGGCAGATTTACTTAGCTTCCCATTCTAACCACATTATAGAATTGTCTAAGTATATGGCTCATACTTATGGCCTGCCTTTAAAGTAGAGTAGCTGGGCTGCCCATTTTAGTAAGACCTACAGAAGTTTGTTAGCTATGCTAAAACTCTACTTAAGAACCTACAAGTGTTTGAAGAATTACCAACTACCTAAACAGTTGTCCCACAGAACTGATTTCACTGGTGACTGAATTTTAAGACAAATACTACAAGAAAGCCAATAAAGGAAATCTTGTATGCTCAAAGGTTCTTACTGTCTCATCTGAAAGAAGCTACCTGCCACTTTGAAGTATTTCCTCCTTCCATAGGAATAACCAACATACCTTTTGGAGGCAGTTTAGATGGTGACTGCTCAAAAGTATTTCTACAGAACTGCTTTTTGGAAGAGAGAAAAAGTTATTTTACTACTTGCACAAGTTGAATGTACTACACTCATTTTACTCTGATAATATTTAAGCTACAAAGTATCTGTACAAGATATATCAGCAGAGATAGCACATTGTTAACACTACATGTAAACAAAGTAACAATAGTTCCTTTCATCAAGGTGTCATACTGCAGGCAAGCCATTTTACGTTAGTCCAAGAGGCTGTGAAACTGCACTTCCGCACCAAGGAGATTCCTGGTGAGCCCAACAGAAAAGCTGTGCTCTACAAAGGTGACTGTCCATCCTGGAACAGCAGCAGGAGAAGAATCAAGCAACCAGTGTTTGCAGTAATATTCTTAAGAATTCCACTCATTGGGTGCATATTGCTGTACATAAGGTGCATAAACCTGTCAGGCATTAGATCAACGTGAAGAAAAGCCAGTTGCAAGGCTGCAACCAACTACTGGTGTCATGTCCCAGATCTGGAAGAAAATAATGTGGAGAATTATATAGCAACAGTAAGATCTAAAAGGTATTTCTATAACAGGCATAGAAGCAGACAAAGACCTTTCTGGAAATGAGGTAACAAATTCTGTTTAAACTAGACTTGCAAAAATTGACAAGTACACCAGCCTTACAAACCAACAGCCAAACTTTGGGCTCAGGAACATACTCTAGCAGTTCTCTATAGGCTTGGTCTAAAAAGTGCAATGCAGCTTGATATAAAACATGCTTAGAGAACAAGAGGGACAGTCTGGAATAGTCTCTGTTCTGGCATGCATGGAGGATGTATAGCTTAAACATAGCAAGATTCTGTAGTCTGATTTCCACGTCACTGCCTCATAACCAGGGCTTTTAGTGGCAATGCTCCAAGAAGCCAGGAAGCTCAGAGCCCGCACATTTCATCATGTCTACATCTTTAAGGCCACTAGCAGATTCTGCTACTGCTGACATCTGCTTTGTTTGTCCAGAAGACACCAATAGTAACCACTTCTGACAGCTACACTCTATACAGTGGACTTACAGGTCATTTCCTTATTCAGTTGCACAAAGAGCAGTCTGCAACAAATCTGATTCTTGCTACTCACACCAGTTAGCTTTATAGCAACAGTTGTCAGAAAGAGAAAAAGTAAATACAAATGTCAGTTCTCTATTAAATTTCTCTAATAAATGGAGGAAAGAGAGACTTGAATACCTTCACAATCCGATCACTCCCACAAGTGACCATTAATCCTCTGGAGACGTCCATGGACATGTGTGAAATGTTGTGTTTTCCTTCATGAAAGGTTGCCAAGGAAGTACGGCTGCAAGAGGACAGTTCAGACAAAACCCAGCCATGAGACAAAGTTTGATGGCATTATAGCAGTGCAAAATGAACTTGTAAGAAAATTAAGGTGGTTAAATACTAACAAATCAGTTCTGAGAATCGCAGCGCCATATAAAAGGGGACAGAATTAAATCACCAAGTCACGTCAAGCACTGCTTGTATAGTTACACAGGTGTGACAATTCCTGGTCTTCCCCTGCCTGTTAAAAATGCTCGAGCAGAAGTGGGGCATCGCCTAAGTAAATAATGGTATTCTTCCTTGTTACATTTTTACCTGCTGGCTACAGTGAGTCAGGGAGGGCACTGCACCTCCTTTTCAAAAATCTTTTTGGTATCAAGATAAAAAGAGTGCTCCTTCATAGCTCTGCTTAATGAGACAGCAAATGTTGTCTAACCCAATTTGCTTGCATGGGAAAATAATGTTGAGCTGTGAAAAACACTGGTGAAGAAACAATTTTCAATAAGTGTACATAAACTAATGCATATACAGCCTGGCATCTGTGATGCATTGTCACCCACCCATTTAGCAATTTTAAGTGCAATCAGTAGCCCTTACCTACACAGAAATTTAGAGATGAATTTGTTTCAACCATAGATCTGAGCTCATGAATAAGAAAAAATAAACTGAATTAAGAGCTGTAATACCACATTTGATCTAAATCCACTTGCAGAGCGAGTTGAGCAATATCTGCTTTTAGTGCCTGAAGCAAAGGTAGCCTGTCAGCAGAGAGTCAGCTTAGCATTATGCGTAGATGGGGAGCAAGCACAAGTGTTTCTGTGCCTCAGCAGCATTACATAAGTTATTACTCCTTAATACTCACTCTTCATCCTTGATTGACTCAAAACAGGAATCACAGACACGGACCTGGAACTCGAATCCCATGATTGGGTAACTTGACCGTTTGGTACTGCACTTGCCACACACTGCTTGCCCACATTTTCTGCAGTGATGCTTCAGGGAAGAAAAAAACACAAACAAAAAATCATTACATTGTACCACTTGACCATTTTATCAAATGTTCACTGAACAACAACATGTAAGGAAATCTTCTGTTGCTTTAAGACAAAAGACTCTGAATTTCTGAACAGCCCGCTTGCCACCAGTGGGTTTACCTCTGTATCCTTCTTTCACAATCTCCTTTCAGGAGCAGGAGAAAAAGGGCTGGACAGCAAACCAAGGAAGTAAGAGTCCAAAAAGCCAGAAACAATGAGAGCCTCAGTGCCTGTTAAGTATGTCCAAATAAAGAGCTATTTGGAAAGCTTTCACAATGTAGTGCAGTAAGAGAAGGGTCACTAGTCCTTCACTGAACTGGGTACTCTACAACAGGTTAGGCTCCAATTTGCTCAGTTATGGGGCATTGTGTGTCACTGTCTTAAGTTTCTAACTGAAACTTTCTCTCTTAGTGTCTGGTACAAAGCTGTGTTTTGGTTCTAGAAGGAAAACAAAGCTGATAACACCCAGCAGCCTTGAACAGAGCCAAGGACATTTTCAGTTTTCTCAGCTCCTTGTGTCTCTCTGCCAGTGGAGGGGCTGGGGGAAGGAGGGCACAGAGAGCTGGGAGAGAATAGGGCAGCTGACCCAAACTGACCAAAGGGATATTCCATACCATATGGCATCATGTAATATAAGGAAGGGGAGTTAGCTGGGAGGGGCCGTTTGTTCAGAGATTGGCTGGGCATCAATCGCAGGTGGTGAGCAATTGCTTTGTACATCACTTGTTTTGTATATAATTATAATTACTGATGTTTTAGTCTATCTTTCCTTTTCTGTTAGTAAATAGTTTTATCTCAACCCACGAGTTCTACTTTTTTTTGCCTCGACTCTCTACCCCATCCCAGCTGGGTGGAGAGGGGGGTGAGCAAAAGGCTGCGTGGTGTTTTAAGGCCTGCCAGCTCAAACCACAACAGTCACTTTATACAACACTTAAGGATTAACTGTCCACAGCTCCAATGCAGAGAAGCATTCAGAGAAATCCCACAGAGCACTCCCAGCACAGCCTTCTTTGCTGGCGCTACGAGTTTGATGCAACTCTTCTCACAGAATTTGAAAGTTTCTTAGCACTGCCTAGAAGCTGTGAGTTCTCAGTATACCCTCACTTCAAAGCAGCAAAAATACCAACAGTATAGAAGATCTGAAAGCATTAGCGATTTTCTGTTTACTTTTTGCTTAAGTGCTGAAGTACAACTAAGCACTCAAATGAGTGATCTCACCTGTCTCAACCCTAATGTCTTCGTGTCCCACATTTGCTTTATATTCCAGAAGAAAGGTTGTTCACACTTCTGACAGGAATCACTTTCTAGCCACTGAGGAGCCTACAAAACAGCAAGAGATGCAAGTAGTTAACTCTTTTTCCCCCCCCTCATAAGCCAGCCAAGGAAATTTGTTTTAAGAACCTACAGTGAAGTTTTACTTGGAAAAGTGCCTTTTCTCATCTCTGGATATTAAAACAATAGATTGCCTAGGGTACAGTACAAAGGAAGTTTAGCACAAAAACAAATAAAAAAACCAAAATGCCACGGTTATTTTTTTAACCAAGAGCTACACACTTCCTACACTTTTTAAGCCCAAAGCAGTACGTAATATTCCTGCCTTAGTACAAAAATTAATTCAAACATCTAAGGTATTAAACTTGCTGCAGGCATTCAAAGATCACAGCGTTGGCTGCTAGATGATTTCTAAGGGCTAGCGTAATCTAAGTTGTAAAAGCAACAAAAGTAGTCACACTCCTCTAAGGGGGAACGCAGAAGTAAATTCTAGAAGCAATGATCTTTTCTGCTTCCCTAGGATTGCAGTTTAAAAAAAAATTAAGAAATCATCTGCATTTTCCATCCTGTCCACATCTTCATTAAGCATCCCTCCTTCCACCACACACTTTTCTTGCCATAAATGCACTATGCCAAATGAAAATACAGCTTTCACACATTTCAACACACTTGGATACTTTAAGGGATAGAAAGAGAGTCAAAGATTTTTCTAGCACATAGACTTTAATTAGGATGTTGCACACAACTTTAAACATCTGATGGGGGACTATCCTTGAAACCTGACAGCAGGAAAGCTGGAACAACCAACAAGCATTTCTCCTCAGTTCACTTACATCCATTGTTGAAAGTAATGAAACAATAGTGTTGTCAGTTGCACCATCCTACCATGAATATTTATTAAGACCAGATGCCCAGTTTGTAGACCTTCAACCTTGACTGCATCCCTTCCCTTCCACCACTCTAGTGGAAAATATTGTAAAGAGTGGTAACAAGTGCAGCATGGGAATTGGGGAGCATGGAGGAGAACAGAGGAAATAAGCTGTCACTCCATCAAGTGAGATTTTCCATATTCCTTCTTTGTTACTCACAACGGCTGTTTTCAGCATTTTTGATAAGACACCAATTCAGCTCCCTGGCTCCCCCTAACAGAAGGGCAGGATCTCTTTCTATTCTTATTTTCAAGCATTAAATAGGAGGTAAAACCCGTGACAAGACTGCCAACACTACTACTAACATACAGTTGAAGCTGCACAAGACCAATAGGTACAGCTGACAGTGGAGTTACCTTTTTTTCCTATTCAAAAAACTGTCTTCTAATCTTATGTGCCTTATTGCATGTTTGAAGATACCCCATAACATGACTCATTAGCTAATCCTTCAAAGACAGCATGTTCGGCATCTCTGCAAACGTTTAGTTCCTTTGCTTTTGGATTAGGCTTGGTTATGTTTTTTCAATGAGTTCTGAGGCATTACAGCTGTTCTAAGTTAACTGCATTATTTTAATTGTATTGAAACTGTCTATTATTTAGGAGTTCTCTTAATCCAGATGAGATAGAAATGGCCACATCTTGTTTTCCTAATTGTGTAATAAGCCAATTGCTTGCAATCACAAACACGTGTGAATTCACTAATACTCTAGAAGTTTTGAAAAGACATCTTCATGCCGAAAATGTTACAAGAATCACATACAGCATTCAGTGTGTTCATTGTAGATCAGAAAACAATTCTTGATCATGACAGTTGTATTTGAGACAAAGCAGCAAGGCAGGGAAGGCTGAATCCTAAATACAGCTTTATGGGGGCAACCAACGCTAACTCATATGATTAGAATTTAACCAAAGGTAGTGTTAATATACATCTTCTCAGCTCCTGCAGTGGATATGAATTCATGCAGAGAGAATGTGTATGGCAGGCTCAGTTGAAGTGTTTTGAGGTCTTTAAAAAGTAAAAAAGACCACTGTCTGAGGACCGAATCTCCAAATTTTGACCTGCATCTCCAAACCAGTATCACAAAGATGATCAGAGGGCAGGAGCACCTCCCCTACAAGGACAGGCTGAGGGAGCTGGGCTTGTTCAGCCTGGAGAAGAGAAGGCTGCGGGAAGACCTCATTGCAGCCTTCCAGTATTTAAAGGGAGATTATAAACAGGAGGGAAATCAACTTTTTATAAGGGTAGACAGTGATAGGACAAGGGGGAATGGTTTTAAGCTGACGGAGGGAAGGTTTAGGTTGGATGTCAGGGGGAAGTTCTTCACTGAGAGAGTGGTGAGATGCTGGCACAGCTGCCCGGAGGGGTTGTGGATGTCCCGTCCCTGGAGGCGTTCATGGCCAGGTTGGATGGGGTCCTGGGAAACCTGATCTAGTACCAGATCTGGAGGTTGGCAGCCCTGCCTATGGCAGGGGGGTTAGAACTTGATTATCCTTGGGGTCCCTTCCAACCCAAGCCATTCTGTGATTCTTTATATGATCTGACATGAGTTGAGAACTTATTTCAAGACTTCTGAAGCACAGTCCATTTGTTTCTGTATCACAAAGGCTTGCCTACTTTAGAGTGTTCCAGCAGCAAGGGCTGTAGCCATTCTGGGCTGAACATACTGTCTCATTGACATAGGAAGCTAAGTAGTCCCAAGCCTGTCCTGCACCTCTCCTGTCCTGGAAATATACCCACTACAATGCAGCATGGACAGCCACTAGAACAGAGCAGGTTTTAAATGCATCATCCAGTCCTAAAGTTGCAGGCAACACAAAGAAAACAGCCTGCGGAACAGACCAAGCACAGCAATGTCAGCCTCCAAAGAGGGAAAAATAAAAATATATCTTACCTCTTCTCGGCTGATATCCATGTTCCAAACAGCAATTCCTCCATCAGCTGAGCAAGATACTAGCTGCCGTGTCAGCTGGATGTAACAGATAGCCTGCACCTTGTCACTGCAAACAAAGCATACACTATTTATCCATAGGCATTTAAATAAAGTTTAGTTTCCCAGAAAACCCTGTAGTTTGATGCTAAGTGTGATGTTTGAAGAGAAACTAATAGTGTTCACCGGGACACATGATGCAGCAGTAACAGCAGTATAGTAAAGTCCTCCAGTCACTGACGTCAGTTACTCTTTTGTAATCAATACTCTATTATTAGTTCTTTAGTCATAAAACTAAATCCTCAAGATTTAACAAGAGTCCTAGGGCTAAGACCATAAGTCTTAACCAAAGGTGGATGGAGGCATCTACAAATTAGACAAGAGGAGAATGCAGTATAGGAATACATCTTTAAATACAAATAAGATCTCTACTACCACTGCATTTCTAAGTAGAACATATTTTCAGTGGCAAACTGCCTGTCAGATTGAATTAAGGCCCTAGATTTAAGAGGGGCAGCTAGGTAGTGCTGTCTCTCTAAAAACACAGTTTATTAAATACAGACAACTACATAATCCACAGAACAGCAGAGATGTGGCATGCTTTTCTGATGTCTAGAGACCCACCCCAGTAATTTACCTAATTACTTGTGAGGATCTGTGAGATGATAAACTAACTCAGTGAAGTGTCTACAATACAGAAGCATGCAACTTTTACATGAAGTTCAAGCAAGATAATTTAGGACTTTTACCCCTCTCTTTCTATAACCGATTTTTATGTTATGTTCTCATTACTCATGGTTTAGAAGCACCAAACATGACTAAAACAGCTTTGTCAGTGAACGCATAAGTACTAATTATCCTTCCTCCCCCTCAGAAGTCTTCAGTTCTGCAAAAAGTTTTCTTCATTATTCACAAAGATTTGAATATCTTGCCATGCTACTTAGTCTTCCTGGGACTGTGTTCATTACAGAATATGCAGAAAAGACAAGACACCATTACATACTGATGGCCCTGGAGCAGCAATGTTCTCCCCTTCCTTCCACCAATATCCCACATGATAATGCTGTGATCAGATGCACCCGAGAAGAGCAGTCGTTGAACAGGATCCCACCACAGGGAAGTAATGCTTCCTAGGAAAGAACAGTCTGCAGTTAGGTCTAAGGGAGTAAGTGCAATAAAAGTGAAACCCAACATACTCCCTTACTACAGTAACAAACACTGAAAGCCTTAAGGCAAAGGACAGCATGCAACAGCAAGATGTAGTCCTGCTGGAAAGGCAAAGAACTGGTAACAGAACAAAATCATCCTGAAGAAGAAAATTAGAAGCAAAGCATAATCCAGAGAGTTTGAGAGCTGCCAGTTTTCTGCCCCTTGTATTTGTGTGCTTGGTTTTAAGAGCTGGCAGGCTGCTATGTGACCTTTGGAAGGTGAGAAGTGTTAAAGCAGAGACTGTCATCCAGAATAGAGTAAGGTGCTTGGTGAATGGTTACAGGTTAGTGCACAGTATTAACAGGTAAACCAAGCCCTTTACATAACTATTTTTAACATTAAAATAGTTGGAATAAGAAACTAAGTGACCGTCCAACTGCTGTGGGAGTCTATTAGCAAATTTGGCCATTATGTATTAAACTACAAAATCAATTTCAGAAGGCCCAACCTGACTGTGCCCTTCCTTATCCAGATGAAGAATTCAGTCACCCAACAGCATGAGTCAAACTAAATCCCATAGGCATGACAATGTAGACAGGAGACTGAAGTAGTCATTTTGTCACTCCTGTCACTTATACTTTTCTGACTGCAGGAACTTTTTTCCCTTACAGACATCCTTCCCTTTAAATAAAGCATCTTTCCATTGCTCTGTTGTTATCAGGAGTATTGTTAGTCTGAAAGCAAGATGAATGGTAATTACAGCCCAAATAATTTCCTTCCAGCTCTCTGCAGCAAGAGATTTGTCTTGCCTCCTTTAAGGACTATACCCTTTTTCAGACTCACCCATTTGGGAGCAGTTATCTCAGAGAACAGTGATCACCTGTTCCATAAAAGGCAGTTTAAATATTATTTCAGCATTACACAGAGTAGGCTATTAAGTATGGAGAATTCTGGAAGTTGACTTTTGAGGGACAAGCTCTAAAGCCATTTAAACTGCAAAGTAAACAGCGCTTGCTTATAAAGTTATAGTTAAAGCAAGAACTAGAAAGGAAACAAGTTGGAGTCAGATTTTTGAAGTCTAGCACACACAGCTGCACCCAGATAACTAGCTGCCATTTAGGTTTAGGGTTACCAGGCCTAGGGGATATTAGGCAGATATTAGGGAGGGAAAAAGGCTACACTGTTTTGCCTTCAGAAGGGGAAAAAAAAAGATGAAAGAGCTCCAATTACAGCAACAGAAGAAAAACCTGTTTCCGCCTCTCAAGTTTAACTTTTATACTAGATCAGTTTGTGTGTTTGAGGACCACAAGGAATTTACATATAAGCCAAAACTGTCTGCTATGCAGACAGTGCTTGAAAGCTCACTGCAACTCCACAGATAGAATATGCAGTATATGCAATGCAATGTCTGGACATGCTGCTTTCAGACTAACAACACCATCTATTAAGGAGATGCATTTGAATACAGACTGCTGCAGAACATACAGAGGTAAGACAGGACCAGGAGAACTGTTCTGCACCTAACTGAAGCAATCTGAAACTGCCTGAAAGCAGAAGATGCATTTATCATTTGAAAATTTCCATTTATCTTTCTTATTAAAAGCCAGCTTTGTAATTTCACAGTCATCTGCAAAACAGGATTTTACCTAGCTTTAACAAAGTCTACTCTATACTTACAGATATTAGAAAAGGCAGTCTTTTCCAATGGGCCACATACTCATGTCAGTAATTCAGCCCTACCCAAAAGCAAATTAGTCAGCTGATTTGAAAGTTGCCAGTAACACACGAGTAGAGTTATTGTCTTATTTCTTTGAACACATCAGCAAATTATACATTCTTCTGGAAGTTTGCATTCTTGCCTTACACATTATTGCAGATGGTGGCTCCATATCACATTACAGACTACTTGGTTTTTCATCTGATATAAGGGCTTCAGCTGTACTACAGAAGACGAGACATTCATCTTTGACTAGACAGTTGATTCTAGAAGGCTCTCTAAATTTCTTGCATATAGCTTAGCTTCCGCTAAACACAGGAAATGACAATGAAGTCTCATAATAGAATGACCAGAGCAGGAGAGTCTTCAGTGAAAAAAGTGGTTTTTTTAGTACCTAGACTTGGGCTTGCTCAAGCTACTTTAAAGTATTATGTTAACACTAAGTCTGCAGGGGAAAAAAAAAAAAGAAAAAGCAACACATTCTCGTTCCTTCTATACAGCGTTAAGGAGACTAACGTTTGTAACGGTGGCCATCTAGTGGATAAATTGTGCTTAACTGAATGCATGTTTGCCTTTAATTCTCATCTACAATGAAAGTACCTGCAAGTGTACGTAGGAATAAGATTTCCCTACAGCAAGGATGTATCTGTTCTGTAAGAAGTAGTAAGCGTGTGCAGCTTTGAAAAGCTTTTGATAGGTACTATGCTGCACTAGTTGTTTATGCAGTATGTACCCTTACGAGGTGCATATCCAACCCCAGGTCTTGTCTTGACTTACAATGAGGTATTATAACTTGGATCAATTGGAATCAAGAGAAAGTTACTTTACCTTCATGCCCTTTGAGTGTTGTGATAATTGAACACGTGTTCTGCTCAAGCTTCAGGAGAGTGATCTGTCCAGAATAATCACCAACAAATGCATACCGAGTTTCATAATCATATCTGAACATCAGTCAAGGAAAAGCCTCATTCTTAGAAGTATTTCAAGGGATTGAAACAGAGAGCATAGATGTCAGCTACAAACTCAAAACAAATTGGAAAAGAGTACTTTAGTATGCCAGATAATTTTTTTCATAACTAACTTCTAACAGGATTGGAAGCTGTATTAGTTTAATCCTTTTCATTTCTCTCTTCTCCTCTCCTTTCCGACATGTGCAAGTACGGCAGTAGAGAAAACAGACAGAAGCCACTGGAAAAGCCATGAGATAACCTATCCCCTAGTTTAAGGCAATCTAAGTAGATTTAAACCATTTGTAGCATACATTTACAGAACACACTTGTGATCTTCTACACAAGATGCCTTAGGCTACTTGTTGTAGTGTAGAGCTACCAGCAGAAACATCTCACTGGACACTGGGTGCTGTTCAGACTTAGATCTAGTAACTGCTTCTATAAACTTTCAGTTTCCTAGAACACTTTGCTGGTTAGTACCCCCAGAATAGAAAAGCTAAATTCAAGAATGTTGATCCTCCACAGCTAGTTCACCTTGCAAGTAGAAGTATACCTCCATTGCTCTAGCTACTGAAAACAAGAGATCATCTCTTTTATGTTCTCCTCTCTCCACATTCAAGCTTCCCAACGCAGGTCCTTGAGCACACTATTGAAGAACAAACAGTAGTTCAGAAAGGGTTCTGCCATGAAGCACTGTCATAAAAGCCACAATGCATCCTAACAGGAGATATTAACAAGGCAGCACAATTTGCAAAAGCAAGATACATCACAACAGTTTTTGGATATTCCATTCTTATTTCTATGTGATGACTGCCTCCAAAAACTATAAAGGGTAGGAAGCTGGACGGTATCAGATTATTTGCCACCTTAAGAAGACTTATGCTATTCAGGAAATAAGTAAGAACTAAGAAAAAGCTCAAACAGTTGACATCATGTAACCCAAGAGTTGTGAATTAACTCACCTGTTCTTTTGGAGCCACACACAAACCAATACAAGCAGCTGCTAGCAATGTAGACTACTCTCCGCAACAGAAAAGACTAATTTTAAGAAGCCAGAGTACCCAAAAGCCCACCACAAGTGAAAAAGCAGAGGTTTTGCCATCTAACAACATTCTGAAATCTCAAGTCTCCAGAATCTTTAGATAAACAATTCGCTTTCAACAAATCCACTAAGTCCCCGAATACATGATCCTTTCTTCATCTTGGAAGTTCATGCTAGAATTATCCCTGCTAATCCAGTCAAGAAGAGACACTCTGCTGTGTTTTTCAGAAGCTTACATATAGTACTTTTTTGTTAACGACCCTAAAGACCCTCCCGACAGAGAAACGAAGCATCTAGCACACACATCAGAAAGCTAGGTCTTCCAAACACAAGTCAAAGGCATGATCAATTTAAATGCATTTTCAAATGCCACAGTCTTCAGTGGACATTTACTTTGATCTTGATAGAAAAGGTCATATGCTTTTCTTCATTTTCACAACGAACTGTTCCAGTATTTACAATAGTGCTAACTAGAAAACCTATGGCATTCAGTGAGGCTCTGAGGCACCAGACTGTTCTGAGAGGTAGTCTCATAATACACACACCAGTATTAACCCAGCTCTGTGCTACCCTTGGCCAAAGTGAGCAGTGTGGGTAATGCTTGCAGGACACAAAAACCCTTAACTCTAGAACAAATACAGCAGCAATGAGCAACACAAGTACAATACAGCTCTGTCAGCTCTTCAGTTAGTAAGGCAAGGTCTGCACAGATGAGACCTCAAAATGAAAGACACGCTGGCAACAAAGCAGTTAGCCTTCCTCCTAGTTTCCCAGCACTACACAGGTATATAGTAATTATAGAGGTCTTTATTTATTTATTTTTTCTTTAGAGACACAGTTGATCTCTTTCAGATTTTGAATCAAGCTTGTTCTACAAGTTTACTGCCATTAATCCTCACACATCAGCCAGTACCTTCAATCACTGTAGGGCCATGTCTGAACTGCCATCGTTAACAAGCAATAAAAATAGTTCTAGGATTTAAGGGATTTAACCCACGTTTAGAAATTTTGACATATGACCTACTACTGGGTTTGTACGTCTTTTACATAAGGTAAAGAACGCCCTGAAGTACTTACAGTTGAAAAGACAGTAAGAGTTCTTAAGCTACAAATGTTGCAGTTAAAAGCAATTTGCAGAAAAGCAAACTGCACAAATTACTAGTAGTAATGAAAAAAGTTTCACAGCTGCAGAGAGTTATTAGTCATTTTCACGAGATGCTATAGACCAACATCTCAAAATCAGGAACTAGTACACATTAAGGTTTCTACAATTAAAGGTCACAACGCCCCCTCTACAATCTAACCAAAGCTAACAGAACCAGCAGTATTTAACATCGCATCAAATAAAAGTTTGCAGACTTGTAAGAGATTTTAACTTTAGCTTTTTAGATAAAAAGGAAGGAACAAATTGAGCTGAAGGAACAGTACTTCTCCAGTTTCTGGGCAGCAATCATTTTAAAAGGATACTGTAGACACGAAGCCCAAGAGGTGAAGTAATGTCTCCCCAGCATACTCCCACTCCTGGTACACATCCAGCTGACACACTTGTCATGACCAGTGCTGATAACCCACTCTGATGTCAGGCAGAAAGTAATAGCAGACACTCGATTCTGATGAGCTGTGGAAATAAAAAGATTTGGCTAGCTTTTCCTACAAATTGAAGAGATGCGTTCTTGTGTTCCAATTCAGAGAGACATAGGTCAAAGATGATATCTGAGTAACGCTCCAGAAAGAAGTTTTTACCATTGTGTTATACTTGCCTCTAGGCTAAATTAAAAGGCTAGCATTGTTCTGTTTCATGCCTTTTGAATGGCTTAAGTGAACCAAACATGTCAGTCAGGTGATTTAAGCCTTTCTCCCCCAGAGGGAAGCCGAGTTCGGCCCAGATACCCAAGATACTCTGATTAAGAAGCAGGTAAACTCTTAGCTTCCTCTAGCTAGGAAACCAGGACTTCTGGGGACTAATGTAGCACATTTAAAAAGCTTAACTGTTTTAAGTGCCTCTTTCCTGATCCCAAGGGAGCTACACTCATTATTTTAAGCACCTGAAAGCCTATCTAATATACAGCATTCAAACTGGTACTCACAACAACAAGCAAATCCCACCAGCTTTATTTAGAATGCTGCCACTGAGCAAGAAGTTACATGAGCTTTAGAAAGAACTCTCCCTTGCCCCCTAAGATGCAACTACTTCTCTTGAATGAGCTGCCAAGTCATCTACCTTAGGATAAAGGCAGTCTTGTTGCTTTAAGAACAAGGCCTTGTTCTTGTAAGCAAGAACATTGCTTCTATCAGTGTCAGGGAGTCATAAGACAAACTGTACTTTGTTCTCCTACATAACTCGTAGCTTTTAAGAGTCTCTGTCAGGCCTTCCACATTACTATTCCAATTTTAACCAGCAATCATGCTTTATATTTCTTTCAAGGATGAGCACACAAACGCTGAAAAATATAATCTCCATAACCACTAGAATAATCCCTATTCCCCATGTACCAGAGAAATACAGTCTTATCCATCCCTACTGCTCTCCTAAAAGACAGGGAAGGCAGGGACTCATCTTTAGCTAGAAGTAATCTAGCCGAGTGATAACAGAAAGTAAGAATGGAACTTGCAAATATCAAGACACACCTTTAGAAAGCTCTTACCCTACACATTGATTTAGTATAGCTATGTCACTTGAAGAGCAAAATCTGAACTCAGTAGTTATGGTTCATTACATGTGTAGGCTAATGATGCGCTGAACTCAATGATAATGTCTGCAACTCAGATTCAGCTGACTGAGGATTACACAATAACAGAACATCTATCTTAAGGCAGTTATTCCCAACTACGTGACCACTGGAAGCCCAGTCATATTTAAAGAATATTTGAACTTGATTAATCTGTGACTCTGCCCAGTTTCCCAAGCATTTTAGAAGCCCCCCTCTTGATACATATATTAGTGTAGACACCAGTTAACAGGTCACCTGGATAGGTCTTCACAAAGTTCATCTTATTGAAGTCCTCTGAAATATGAAACTCCTAAAATCAAAGTGGAACCATTAGTAAAGATATTGCAGTGACATTCAGAAGAGACACAAGCATACACACCGAAAAAAAGAAAAAAAGAAAATCAATCTCACAGAACAGAATTTGCATAGCAGAAGTTTCTCAGGCTGAAGCACAGCATATCAATATGCAAACTGCAAATTCAAATTATTATACTAACCTGCATTCTTAACATGGAGTGTCAGAACCAAGTTTTCTGAGGAAATACTATAGGAGGAGGTGAGACTTCATTTGTGCACAATAGGAACAAACAGAACTCCATCTTGCTGTAATTTGGATTTAAAGATTTGGGACTTCACAATGAAGAAGCAGATTTAAGTGAGACCATTCTCTATTTGATCCATTAGGCTACACAAAATTTTAAAAGTCTCAGCTTCATGATAGTTAACTACTCACATTTCTGACATTCATTTATTACCACAGCTCCTTATAGAACAGTTAATATTTTGACCTTATCTTCATAGAGAAAGGAAACCAGTGAAACATCTGAGAGTCACAGGATTCCCCTCCTTTGCCAAGAAAGGAAGAAAAGAATGAAAACTTGCTTTGTATTCTGCCATATGTATCTAATGTCCAGGAAAGCAAGAGAAATTACAGCTATTGTACAGCAAAACAGAAATACTACTTTCCTGAAAGAAGGGCATACATTTCTCTATGCATGTAAGAAAGGGAATGGCTAGAAACTAACCTTGCTTTCTGTAATTTTAGAACTGCTGTTGAAACATCATAGAAAGGTCTGCAGCAAGCAAATTTAGAGAGATGTGTGGCTAGATACCGGCAGCTCAATATTTCTGGGCAGATATAAGCTAGCTGCATCACAACCCCTGCTGACACACCACCATGGCACTCCACCCAGCTTCATGTACTCTTCAAAGTAATTCCCCACAAAGTGTAACTGTTTGGGCTCATTGCTACACTAACGCTTCAATGATTTCTTAACACTAGCTAGCTCACATCTGGACAGGGAAACCCTTCTTTGCAGTCCTCCAATATGCAACTGAGGTGAACTGCCAAGGAGTTCAGCCATTTAGTAATAACTGCATTTCAAAAAAAGGGAAAGAAAAATTATCAGCTGCCAGTAATACTTGATGCTCATAGACAATCTAAGCAGTTCTGACCCACATTCTGAAGAAAAAACAAGGAACTTACCATGATGGCTCCATTGTCCTGGCCTACAAATATTCTCCTGCTGTCATGATGGTAAGCCATGGCTGAACATGGAGCTGTTAAAAACAAGAGCAAGCCCATTGAAGTTGCTTAACCTGCAAATTACAAGGATTAGAAGAATACAGCGTTCTAAACCAATACCTTCTTCTCTAACACCCTCAGAAAACGTTGCCTCAAGTGTTTTTGGAGTTTTAAAGCCACAGGGCAGTCTGGAATACTACAGTGATCACACTGCATAAGGACAAATCCGCCCCTTTGAAAACAAATGCTTTATTTCATAAAAATCTTTTCAGAGCACGATCTCAATAGTCTATTTCAAGACCTTACAAATGGAACAACCGCTGCAATTCAGACCAACTACTAGGAAAAAAAGAGATTACAGTTGGCATTTCTAATCTAGACCCTAGGCCACTCAGACTACAGTTGAAAAGACAGAGAACATCAGGGAGTCCAATTCTTTGGTCTTCATTTAACATTTGAATATAAGTTACTTTAGAAACTATAATTCCAAAGGCTATCCCATGTTTTACTGATGATTTACTTTGTCATGGTATTCTGTCTTTTTATATATATGGTAGGTATTTAGTAGGAACTCTATATTAAAAAGTCTATAACAAAACACTCATGCTAGATGATGCCTGGTACTAACACTCAAGATCTACACAGAACTGAAGCAGCTACTCAACATTGCTTTCTTAATAATCTAAATGTTTTAAAAAAAACATAAATATGTACCTCAGAGATCAGAGAATATTCTTCCAGCTAACAGTTTGAAAAAATTACCTATTCAGCAGATGAGCTATCTGCCAGCATTTGCGAAACCTTAAGCAGCAGATCCACACAGCGATTTACCTGGTGAAGGATCTGCTTCATAACAGAATGCTGCTTTAGATCTCATCCAGTACACAGCTAGTTTCAAATTAAAGCCTGAAGCAGAGTTATTGCAAAGTTCCCAGACTGAAAGCCATGAAGTGAATCCAGTGCTTGGGGAAAGAAGAATGACATATTCCCACACAGCAGAGGCACAAGACCCATGCTCGGCCACCACTTAACCATCTCCAGCATTTTACTTACATGACATGGTGTGGTAGATGCTGGGCCAGTATTGTCCGCTGTCTCTCTTCAGCCATACTCGTATTGTTCTGTGTTGTGGGAAGAGTGGGGAGAAGACAGTTCTAAGTGCATCACCTCTTGCATGTCAACCAGTTTATTACTTAACTATCAGCTCCAGTCCTCTTAGCTTTTATGCTACTCCAGCATAATAGCAACATAATAGCAGCAGTACTGGAATAGTTCTCCAGTGTAACAAGAACAGCAGTACTGAGATAGCCACTCTGATTCTGAGCTGCTTCCTCCAAAATTATTTATACATTGAATTTCAGTAAGAATGAAACGGAAATACAGCTCACCTCAGAAATTGCTATACATTTCACCCCCTAAATCAGCAAGGGCTTAGAAGGAATTAAAGTCACATTCAAACTGCAGGCACTTAGAAGCTTTGGCAGAGCAATCCAGAGCTTGTTTTACAGTAGACTAAATATTTAACATTTTAAAATAAATAAATCTCAGAACACTCCATTACAGAGATCTGAACTTTTGAATTCTTAGAGCTTCTCTTAGCAACTCCTCCTTCAGCAAGCCAGACACTGAGTATCAGTAACGGAAGAGCCTCAGCCTGCAGATCAGCACATTACTTCAGCACTTGAGTGACATCCTCATCCCCAGACAGCGACGTAAAGATCCACTAAGAACATCACATCTAGTTCAGTGCTATTTCCTCTAAGCCATGCCTCTACTTCCTCATGTATGAATGCAAAGGACAAGCATCCTTAGCAGCACTGTTTCTTTGCACCGTTCCTCAGGCCTAAATACCAACAGGATTGATTAATTGATCAAATGGGAATTGAAAGAAGTTTGTGGGAACATGGGGTCTTACACTGCTGTCATGTGTGAAAGACTGAGAGGAAGGATACAAGACAAGCAGTAACAAAGCAGAAAGTTACTCCCAATTAAACACAATACTACAACACACACATCTGAAGGGAGCTTACATCAAGAAATTAAGAGCACATATGTAGACAGTGCTGAAGTTATTTTAAGTCTGCCCGAAACTTCTTCTTCAAAGGGCTGTGACTTCTTTGTTACTGTTTAAATTCAACTTCCTCATTCCTAAATGGAAACCTACATGATCCCTAAATATACCTGGAAACATTTTCAAGAGACTTCATGGAGATAAGTTGTTCTATCTACTTTTAACTAACAAAAAGGTAAGAATTTAAAATTAAACAATAACAAAAACCAAGTCAGGAATAGATTTGCTAAACCACAGCAGATCATTAATAAGAATTTAGAAAACAGAATACAGCAGAAGACAGGTATCACACCTCGAGGTATGGGTTTACCTCACGGCCACAAACCGAGCCCTTCAGCTGCCACTTCTTAGCAGCACGAGCAAAGGCAAGGACAAGGCACCCAAGTCGTCCTTACGACACCAATGCCAGCAGTGGCACGGGATAGCACCTGTTGATTTTTAACTGCTTTTTTTAAAGCAGTTTCACCATACTTAAACTAAACTGTTGGGAACATCTCAGATGGTAGCTTCCACCCATACTAATCCAACTCTTTCACTTCTAGCCAAAATCATTTATTTTTACTGTAAACAGTCTAAGAGTTGCCATAGCAATTGACATGGTGCATTGTTGATTTTCCCAAAGTAAGCTCTGTCTCCTCCCTGTATTCTGGTCGATTACATCGGACTGGGAATTAGTATGAAGGAAGCAGGGATGTGCTGCTTCTAAACAAATAATTTCTGAGAAGTCTAACTCATGCAGTGATCATCAGCAACATATTCACTCACTAAAGTTGTCAGCCTAAGGGAACAGTTGCAAAAGCTAGCAAAATTAACTTCGGAAAGCTGCTTATTTTGGTTTAAGTAAGATTTAGACTTCACTAACCTCATGCTTGCAAAGATAAGCAGTTAGACAGCTTTATATCTAATTACATAAAGCTCTCAGCAAAATCTGAAGAGATTGCTTCATAGCAGCTCACTAACAGCCTGTGGCAAGATCCCACTTCTCAATTCTCTCTCCTACAAATCCGTAACCAGGGTGCGTCTCCTTTTCCTCAAATGAATTAATTTCATTTAGCTTAAAGAACTAAAAAAACCTTTAAGTTAAAACCAGTTCTAGCTTAAAGAACCAAAAAAGTCCTCCAATAATACCACTTTCTACAGTCTCCTTCTACCATTAAGCTGTTTTATCATGAAAAGCACCAGATCAACCCAAGCCTTTAGCACTCTTCCAAACTTGGTCTTTACGTAATGAACGGGCCCTGTGCTCAATACCAGAACAGAGCTGGCGGCCCCCCACCTTCCTATACACATTCCCTATTAAGGGCCTAGAAAGCCACAGGTTTGTTTGATGGTAGTCTCAGGATGGATGTAAAAACGTCAAAAATCCATTAAGGATCATGCAGAAAGAGAGACCTTTTAAATTACAACAGACTTGGATATTTGACAGTGGCAGGAAGAAGTTAAAGATGTATTTCTTAAGAATATTTTAAAGGCCTGCAAACTCTCCTAACACTGCCTATTAAACCAGAAGATAATTTTAAATTCAGTTAATTTCATGCATGTTCACGGAAGAGCAATTTAAAGGGGTTTTGTTTGTTTGTTTTGTCTGCTTTTTTCCTCCCAAAGTACTATAAAACATGCACAAAACCATCTTTAAGCAATGTGAATGTGGCCTTCCCAACTTCTAGGGATTTTCTTTGTTTCTTTGTTACAGAACAAGCAAGCATCATACACTCAGGAAAAAAAAATTCAGGGGTTGAATGAGGAGGAAAATCCTTCAGCATTCCAACAGTATTTGTGGCTCATGCAACACAAGCTGCCCTCTAAAAGCCAAATGCATGTGTCAGGAAAAAAGAAGTGATAAAAGATCAGCAGGCAAATCCAAACTCGTTCCTGTACAAACAGAGATGCACAAGTACTATGCAGCTACAGCAGTCCCATCTTCCAAACATTCATACCACCACCAACTGCTTTCCTACCTGAGATCAATCACTAACAGTTGTTCTCCTTGCAGGAACAGAAGATTGCATTTTCCTGGCAGTCAAAATAAAGTATGTACACTGTTATCGACTGTGCTCCCAAAGCAGCATAAGGAATCTGGTTTGACCACAGTGCAATGCAAGTTCAAGGACACACCTTGCAGCTGATGCTTTTGGTTGCTTTCTGCTCACTAAAACATTAGTTTTGACCAATATTTAAGTTCCATAACCAGAAAAACTAATACTGCTATCTGAGCAGCAGTTGCAGTGCAATAGCAGCTGCTGACAGTCACAGAGCACCAGCACTCAGGTACACCAGCAACTGCAGAGACCCTGTGAGCTCGCTGTAAACACAGAACCCTCACAGATGGCAAGTTTCCTACTGAAAACATTGATAATGCTGCAGGTATTCCTGCCTCTTTTTTGGCTTCAAATCTTTTTTTTTTCTTTTTTTTTAAAAAAGAAAAAAAAAAAACACTAGATTTTTATTGGTATTCACAGATCTGCTAAAAAGAAAGAACCATTACTTCCTACTGCAGAAAATATCATTTAAAATAGAAAGAACTCCAACACTTGTAACGAGAGGATAACCCACAACACTCTCAACACTCTCAGAGGATGTTTGCAAACCAATAATGTTTTCCTCGCTACCTAACTTGTAAACACATTCCTCTGCCTGGTTATTGTGAAATCTTAACACAGCTAAGGCTGGCAAGCATCTGATCAAAAATACTTTGCCCCTACTGTTTTGGTGTACTGCTCAAAGGGGTTGTACACAGCAACTCTTTTGCTTCCTGAACTCTGCTTGCTGCCAGCAGCATAATCTGTTCTGCAGTATTAACGCCTACGCCCCATTTTTAAGGAACAAACAGAAGAGTAAAAAGTTTGATAACATGTTAACCTGTAGGTGAAGGATATGTGAGTGAGTAGGCTTTGATGTGCTGTGGGAGGTACCTCAGATTAAGGTAATACAGAGCAACAGTGTCTGAAAGCTCAAAGATCTGAGCAAACTCCCATACTGAGGCAGGCTGCAGGGATTTAGCCCCAGGAGTCCAAAGCTTCTTGCAGAAACTAACACACACCAAGGACAGAGGACAGCCTCTGCTCTCATTGCACAGCTCTATAACTGACACCAAAACGTGCCCAGATAAGGATGCAGCTGCATTCTCAGCCCTTATCAATGTAATCTAAGCACGAGACTGCTAACCTTCAGCATTAGACCTTGAAGGTTAAACACCAGCATTGCCTGCTCCAGGCTCCTGCAAGCCAGTGCCATGGAGCTGCTGCTCAGGTTTAATTCAGAAATGAACTCTTAAGATTTGCTGTTTCCTCAGCTCTCCCTCAGGAAGCAGATCAGAACAAACCCAACACAAACATGCTAAGATCCAACCCACGCTGATGCCCAAAAAGCCAACTTCACCATGCACATACAGGAAAAAATTGCTCAGCCTCATCCAAAACCTGCTGTCCAAGATATGTCACAGAAAGTTATTTCCATGGGGAGGGCAGAGACCAAGACCATCTTTCAGCCAAAGCTGGAACACACCTAATGCATGCAAGTGTCTCTGCTTGCTGCAAATGAAGTGCAACTAATGCCAAGGCTCAACGAAATGCAACGTGCACTGTTGCCTCAAAGGGACACAATATAAACGCTGATGGATTTACACAGAGATTATTGCAGTGCAGAAAGCTGTTTACCTCTTTACAAGGCTGAACATCGTATTTTGAACCCCATAAAGCCCTGTTAAGTTGCAGAAGCAAACTCTGAGAAGGCAGGTGCTGCTCCCCATGTTCTATGGAGTCACAGAACTCAGAATGTTTCCCTTAAATGTTTTCCAAGCGCTTTTTGGTATGCACTTTGCACAGTATGATGCCTTGCACTTTAAGACCATGAAAATATTTAATACCTCAATATTGTACAGTTTGAGAAGTACATATGCCTTTAATTCTCAGACTCTGCTAATGCTGTGCTGAATGCTTCCAGCACCATGGAAGCTTGGGAAAGAAGACCAAGAGCCCAAGATACCTGCCACGTACCAGAAGATGGTGGCATGACCCTGACATTTGCATTTGCTCAGGTCTAAGAGTTACCACTTCAGAGCACTTCTTTGAAGGCTTATTAAAACGGGCATCTAATCTGTGAAAAAATATTCTGGAATAGAAGATTCCAAGTGCTTCAGAAAAATATTTTCAAATAGCCTTCAAATGATGTAAGGTTATCTCTGGCTTGCGTTATCCCAACCTTACAGACTGTTCAGTGATGAGCTTCTACTCCACTCTCAATAACTGATGGCTTATTTAGGAATTAAGCATACTAATCTTCAAGAAAACAAAAAGGCAGAGGGGAAAAAATCCAATAAATCACTTTAAGAAATGTGTTTGAGTTTTATTTTCCATTCACAACAAATAGAAAACAGCACTTGTAAGCAAGCAATTCCAAGCATGCCCATGAAAAATACATTCACAGAGGTGAAGACAGACCAGCGCTTTCTGATTTCTCAGAAATGCTGATAATCAGCTGCGATAAGCACTGTTGTGGCTTCACATTCTTTAACAGCAGGTATATGCTACGCTGTCAGGTCACTGAGATGCATCACCAGTCTGACAGTGCTTCTACCTGACCCACACAGGAGCCCTGTAACATGTCCTGTACAAACTTTGTTGCTTTAATACCGGACCACCAATATCTGAGGAATTTCATTTAAGCCAGGACAAGTTTGCACTTAACCTGACCCAGTGCCTTGGCTAACAGTAAAGTTATAAAGCTAGGATGTGCTGCTGCTGCTAGCTGCTCTGTTTGTACTTTTTGACCCAACAATAAATGCCAGAAAATCTAGTTTATCAGTTCAGGTGAAGCCACAACTCTGCTGAACGCCAACATATGTACCCTACTGTTAGAAGCAACAGGGTCAGGCTTTTCAATTGAAAATTCACGCAAAAATAATGCAAATTCAGGCATTGAAACAGTAAAATTATCTGACTAATGAATTACCTCTCATTTTCACACTTCTGATGTGCTCCTTTCAAACAGCGTTCGAGCAGGAGCTCTCAGATGCACCTCTCACCCCCCCTCAGCTGTCAGTACTGCAGGTGGGCATGCGCTGCTCTCACTGACACCAAGGACCACTCGCTCACCCCGAGGCAGCAGACCTCAGTGCCCCCTACTTCCTCACTTCCACTTGCATTTGGTCTGAGCAGCTATTAACACTACCAGCCTCTGAAACCTGTCACAGCAGCCATAGCAGCCAGTGCTGAAAATCAAAACTACGCTCTGAAGATGTTTTTCCTTCCAGCCAGGTCCCATCATCCCTGCAGCCCACCACCCTCCCTCCTCCACACCTGCCAACTCACTCCCCGAGTTATTTCGGCCACAACGAAGCAGACCCTCTGCCCGAGCCTCCAGAAGAGGCTCATTTTGGCTGCAGCAGCTCGGGGAGCCCCACCTCCCCTGGAGGACAGGGGAAGCAGGAACCCACCTCGAAGCGATTCAGCCAGCACAGCTGAAGGAAAACGCATTCCCGTGCTTTTGGTTCTGCTCATAAGCACCCCACAGCCCTTCCTGCTGTCTTCTAACCCTTTTACACAGACAGAAGAGTTGGACCTTCTCACCTACCTCACAAGAGCTGGAGAAGCATGCACGAAGCACAGCACCATCCCAAGCCTATCAGCACGGCCTCCCCGCCACGGAGCCGCGGTCCCACTGCGGGCGGCGACTGCCCCCAGCCCCGGGGCCTACTCCCTTCCTCAGCCCCGGCAGCTCCCGCCGGAGTTCCGGGGCGGGGCAGGGGGACAAGCGCCGCGGCCCGGCCCGGCGGCTCGGCCCCAGCCCCGGACGGAGCAGCCCCGACCCCGGCCGAGGGCCGCCCCACCGCCCCGTGAGGGCCCTGGGCGGGGCGGGGCCCCTACCTGTCCTCGCTGGCTGTGATGACGCCGTCCTCCTTGGGGATAAGGAGCGCGGCGCTCACCACGTCCTGGTGCCCCTCCACCTTGCTGAGCAGCACGGGCCGGCTGCTCTGCGGCCGCGAGTGGATCTCAGCCGCCATGTTGCTGCCAGGCCCGGCGCCCCTCAGCTGACGGCGCGCGGAAAGCCCGGCGCAGCCGGAGCGCTGCGTGGAGCGGCGCCGCCCCGCCGCGCCGAGCTGTGCCGTGTAGCGGCGCACGCCACGGGCCCCTGCTAACGTAGCCTCGGAGCGCGGCTCCCGTATTCTCTGGAGTAGAAGAGCCGCGCGGAGCGAAGGGCTCTCCTCCCTCAGTGCCTTCCGTTGAAGGCGAGAGGTGCTGAGGTGCGGCCGCCAGAGCGCGCTGCAGCCCCGCAGCACGGGCTGGGCCCGGGAGCAGCCCCGGGCGGGAATCGGCCCTCGCACCTGGAGCCCGGATCCGAGGGCACCTGACCGTATAAAGTGAAATAAGACAGCACTAAATTGTCCTAACTCCACCGCTCCCCCTCAGATATTTTTGGGTACAAAGAAAATCGCTGAGGGCGCAGCTCCTCCTCCAGGGGACATGCACCGTGTGAGGTCTGTCCCAGGGCTGTCACTGTCCCATGAGGGCCACCCTGCACCAGGCTCCCCTCACAGCCAGGCCCTGCTCCACCCCCCCCCACGAGGCTGAGGGAAAGTCCCTGACCTGGGCCAGGCTGATGGCAGCCATCTCCTTGCCTCAGCCTCCCTGGGAGGATGGCACAGGATGCCCAGCACCAACAGAGTTCAGGGCAGGGGGCTGGCACACAGGAGCCCCCTCAGCTCCAGCTGCTTCATGCTCCTGGGAAGTGGGCACCCCTGTTCTCCTGCAGCCTCCTTTTCTCCTCCTCCCCCAGGTGCAGGGCAGCACACCCACTCCCCAGTTACTCTGGAAGGCAGACAAGCAGCTGTGAAGGAGGGGCCCTTCCAGGGCCTGCCCTTCGGTGGAGGGCAGGCTGGTGCACAGCCATCCTAATTACCTGATACTCACAGTGCCCCTAAGGAAAAGCACCTGATCCACCCACCCTACTGCTCACTCACCTTTCAGGAGCTGGTATGCTTAATTACAGGGATTGTGGTGCATGAGGAACTGAGATGAAATATTCAAGAGACAACATGAGCTTAGCAGTCAGAAAAAGCTCAGGAAGGCAATCCTTAGTTTAGGGCTAATCATGCATTGAAAAAGTAGGCTGGAATGGAAGTATTAGCATGTTAATATACATGCTATATACATTAATATACAGATCTTATGGTGGTACAATTAACCCCACCATAGCCTTTAAAGAGAACATTCATGGAAGTTTCAGCACAATCTGACAGACAGACCAATGAAGACTATAGCACTAAAATTGTTAGCTCACAGGAGCATGGCACTGTCCACTCAACACAACTCCATGTCCCTACAGCATGCAGAAAAGCATTGTTAGTCAAGAGCCCACAGTAAATTTTCATCTATTGAGTGACTGGCACCTATTTGGTTGAAGCAGTAGGCCTAGCAAGCAGCAAAGAGACCTGCATTGTCATCACCTTCAGCAGCAGCCTCCTAGAGAGGTAGAAAGACTGCACCACTCTCACTGCTTTTAGTAGGACTTGTTTACTCCTGGGCGTCACATCCAGTATGAGACTATCACAGCCAGACAGGTTTTAACTAGTATAGGTAGTACTTCTTGGTAGCATTACTAATAAATATAGTTTGAAGTGATGGAGCTAGGTTTTAAGCT
This sequence comes from Penelope pileata, assembly GCA_013396635.1. Taxonomy (NCBI): domain Eukaryota; kingdom Metazoa; phylum Chordata; class Aves; order Galliformes; family Cracidae; genus Penelope; species Penelope pileata. The sequence goes on along the minus strand of WBMW01005746.1, from coordinate 1,253,836 downwards.
AAAGGATTTCCTTTTCTTTGAAGCACACAGGAGAGTATTTAGAACATTGCTTACAAAGAGGTATTTGAATTTCTTGTTCTTTTTCATCTTTATTAACCTGCTGTGTTGCTGGGAAGCAAGGCAGCCATGTGAGAAGAGAGCTTCCAGCAGAGAGTTCATTGTGATGCCAGAGGATGAGCAGTTATCCTTTCATATTACCCTCCCCACTCTGTCCAGCACACAAGCTTTGAGAACTACAAAGTCTAAATGAAATGTGGAAGTTGCAAAAGAACAGCACTCTTTTTAGAGCTCTCTGAAGTTATGAAAAGGAAGTTGAAATGGTTTAGGATATTACTAGCCAGCTATTTTTCTTCTTAATTACTTGATAAATAACCACTTTCTGCATTACAGATCTGGCTTAGGAAATGCATGTTGAGTTTCACCAAAGTCTTCATTTTTGATCTCTATCTACCTCCATTTTTGATCTCTAGGCTAGAACAATTCTAACCACAAACACATTCCATCATTTCCTGCCAATACTTCATTTTCATATTACTTAGCAGTTAGATGCTAGCAGTGTCTCTGGGCTTTCTGTCTCAGAGGAGTTTACAAAGGATGAAATATCTCCAGTTTCAAAGATGGTGAAGTGGCGGCACACCTAGAGAAGGCAGCCAGTGACAGCAGGCCAACAGCAGACACAGAATGAGATTGTGAAATCCTTTCCATGAAGTTACATTCCTTCCTGAATTACCTGCACATCATTAAGTTATGAGCTTTACACTTTCAGTCTCTCACCATTTCTGTTCCTCCTTGAGGACCCTTCTTGCTCAACACCCAGCATGGAGTCAGAGGCAGTGCTGACACCACCCCCTCAGCCTGTGCTTCTTAGATGGCTCCTGTTCTCAGGCAGGGTGCAGGGCTGCTGAGGCTCAGGGACACCAGTGTCCAGGCTTTCAGAGAAGATGAAGGTCAGCTGTAAAGCAGTTGGAAATAATGCAGGAAGAGACAGAAGTAAGCCCAAGCAGCACAAGCATTCATATTATGCTGATATTCCTAGAGACAAAGAAAAAAAGACTGGCAGCCACTGAAAACAGATTCCCAAAAGCCTTTCAGAAGCAGCAAATTGCTTCAGGAAGGGTTAATAAAACTACAGTCAGCATGTGCCCAACACTAAAGTAAAGCTTGGCTCTAGTTAGTCTAGTTCCAGCAGGGCTGGAAATTTGATATGAGATAACTCACGTAACTGAAGAACTTGGATAGTGTTTTTACAGCATTGAAAAGTAAACTTTTAGCAGCTAACCTAACACCTTCCCTCCCAGACTCTTCCAGTTCCCTTCATCCTGACCTCCTTTATCCAGTACAGAGGCAAAGATGAGAGTATTAGTTCAAATTTACTTGTTAAACTTTTCTTTCCCAGCACTTAAAAATAATACTGGAATGCCAGTCCAGTAACAGTAGAGCTAAGAACTTCTCCTCAGCTGTGATGTACTTTACCCACATACTACAGAACCTTAAAGCTCCCAAGTAACTGGCACACGGGACATTCCCCACCTGTTTGTTCAGAACTCAGCTGGGACAGGCAGTCCTGGCCCCATCAAGCTGAATAAGCTCACTCACACTTAGACACATTCTTCAGTGTCCAGTTACGTCCTGATTGGGAGAAAATGGAAAATACCCAGTTACTCTGCATTGTAAGCAATCATCTCATTTCACAAGCTATTTCTAGACTAACAGAAGGGACCAGAAGTTGTTTACAGACAACCTGTGTTAAGACAAACCTGAAAACTTAAGGTCATTGCATTTTTCTAGCCCAAGTCTATATTCCAAGCCTGCTTGCTGCACAGAACACATACTGCCTCTGTATGCAAGCACTGTGGGAGGTGGGAGTTCGGTTTGGGTGCCAACCCCTTAATATTTCATAATTCTGGTAAGAATTCAAATAGAAGCAACTGGAAAATTATTTCTCATGAGAATTTTTTCATATCAAAACAGCATTGCCGCTATTCTGAAATACAATCCCACTCTGCTCCACTCTGCTCCAGAATCCTAAAAAGGTGCTTTGCATCCTAGTAGCTGCTTCTCACTCTAAGAGATCAAGCTTTCCAAATCCCAGTTCATAACTAGATAGTTTGAGAAATCATGTGTCAATTTTTGCAGGAGAAACTGCACCTGAGCTAGACATGACAAACCAATTTGAGTGCCGCTATTAGTATGCAATACTCAAGTCTCCTGTTATTACTTTTGTTCCTTACCAATATGAAACCTAAGGAATTGAAAGCAAGAATGGTCAGGCTAATTGGGAGAGCTTTCCTACTCAGCAGCAGAATCTTGAATTAGATCAGTTGCACATCTGGGGCTTTTTTTTTTTTCCTTCTGCTGACTGCACAGCTCACTTTCTCTTAGAGAAGATGGAAAGAGAAGTAGATAATGTAGAGATTTTACTTTTGCCTCTTTAGAGCTAACCACAGGAGATAGTTTTGGGCAGAGATTGCCACCAGAAGCAGAAGGAACACTTCTCTCCCAGCTTATGAGAATTGACTGAACCAGCTAACACATCCCAGAAAAAATAAACAAAACACAACTAGTCAGATCTATTCACCTGATTACTGCAAACAAAAAACAAACAAAAACAGTAGTTAGAACTAGACATTCTCCTTACAGAGCAGGTTTTTCCACTCTTTATCCCTTGCTCCTAAGCTGGTACCTGTTTTACCTGTGGCAGTACGTGATGAAATCCCATCCTGGTTTTTGTATTGGGTTATCACTGGCCATTCATAACACTGTCAGGTATATTCTGCTAGAAGTTTGCATTAACCTTGTATTCTTACTTGTCAAGGAGGATCGACTCCTTCATTCTCCTTCATTCTCCAGTTTAAGTACACAATTGCACATCTCCACAAACTAGTGCTGACCCTGTGAAACACTGCAGGAATTTCTCCCCACAGACCATCAGCCAGCCTTCTTATACTGTCAAAGTGCCCTTAAGAGAAGCAGCCAATATTAAGATTTGCCTTTCCATCCAGATCCTTAGATTACCACAGCAGCACAACATGCTTTCAAACAAAGAATCATCTGCGACAAGCCAGAGTGATTTACTGCTTCTTTTGAAGAGTTTTGCAGTCATGTGAGTATGCAGAGGGCTGAAGACATGCAGGTGTACATGCAACCTGCACCACATGAAGCAGGAAGAAAGATCAAGGGAGCACTAAGGTGTCCTTGTGGCAGTTTTAGCAGTAACTTGGGCATAATAAATACAAGAAGTTTTCTTTTCAGACACTGAGCCTATGGATAATTCATCCACAGCAGCATGACATAGGTAGAAAGGGTAATCAATAGCATACCATAAATAAAAGCATCAAAACAAAATAAGACAACCTTTCTTTCAAGTTCAGAAGGAAGTTTCAAACGACAGCTTCAGTGGGGTCTGGACCCAAATGCCTTTCAGCACATCCACAATTCACAACATTGACTGTTCATAATGCAGTTTTATTTTTTCCTTTGTACAAAAACAAATATAAAATTTAAATCCAATAGAAAGTGTATACTAGCAATGACACGTTTACATTACAATAAGACAGGACAATGCGATGTGTATCTAACACCACATTCGTTTTAAAACTCTCAGTGATACATGCACTATATAAAATAAAAACTGCTAGAACTTTTCATCTATTTCTACCAAGAATACCCAGGTATCAAGATACTCAGGAATCAGAAGTCATCTTGATAGGGGTATCTACAAAATTAGACCTTTTCCACACAAGAAACCAACATTAATAGAAATGTTTATCATTCTTTGTTAAAATCCTCTCACAAAAGCCATACATAAAATTCTTAGTAGATACAGAAAAAGCTCAAAAGTTTGTTAGCATGGGTAACCATTCAGTAGTTCAGAGAATCTTTTAGACATTTCAAAGACATACTGTAGTTTTCAATCTGTATTTTTCCCCACAAAGCCAGAACTACATTGACTCCTGCTTCAAAACCTAGTCTGTGGTTAAAACTAGTTCTGGAGTGAAGTCAGAGTAGCATACAAAATATTTAACAGAACAGGGTGTGTCACATGAGTGTTTACTTCTTGAAGAAAGTCTTCCACATTCAAGGTTTGTTTATTTGTCCCATAAACAAGATTGTACCTGAGGGAACAAAATGGAAACAAGGATTACCACAGCCTGCAAATCCAGTTAAACTTTTCCATGAAAGCATAGAGTCTACAGAGCACAGACAAGCCACCCCATCACAGTCCTGTCCAGCCTTCCCCAAGTTAGCTGAGTAGACAGCAGAAAAGTGTGTGTTTGGGTAGGTGGCTGGCTCACATTTCTGGAGAGACACACACAGTTCTCTGATGCTTCACTGAGCCTTGGAACAGGGACTGCTGTCAGGAGCCTACTCTTCCCTCCCCCAGTGTTGGCAGCTGCATCTTGTTCCCCAGTAACTAGCATATTTATCTTCTACAACTCACTGCAAGTAGATGTGCAATTCAAAATAATTGGGTCAGCTGTGCTCTGAGAGTCAACACATGCTGTAAAGCACCACAGCCACCATGTCTGTACACTCAAATCTGTTCACAGCAGGAAGAAGCAACATTCCAGGTCCCTATTAGGGACATTCCAAGTCTCTATTTCTATACTTGGCCCTATTGCTAATTCACAATCCATCAGAAAGCTGGGCCCCATTCACTAAATTCATTATCAGTAAAAGTTATTTCCTCTCCACTCAGGGAAACTATGACAATTAAAAGATTGACAATTAAAGAGATTGTGTTCTTTCATACCCACAAACTTGCCATGTCAGTTTACAGCCTGTACTTTTTCCCTGTGATGAGTTGTGTTCCAAAGACAATGTTAAAGGTATTAAAAAATACTGGGAATATGTTTTAATATTCCTCAATTCCACCCCCCCGACACACAAAAAAAGCAATAGGTATTGAGTGGCTCTAGACTCCTCCCAGCTGGGAATTTTGTCTGTTGCATAGTTCATGTGCAAAATGAACTAAATACATACAAGTACTGCTTACCTGTAGGATTGTGCCGGATGAAGAATACAAATGGCCTGTCTACTATGAACCAAGGAGGGGATGACCTGGCTATTAAAATTGCAGCTTGCAAAAAAGATAAGATTTGAAGTTAGGCAAAGCAAGTACCATAACACAGCAGGTACCCTATTAAAGTGAATTTTCCTGGTGTATACTATAAGTTTGCACAAGTAGAGATAAATGGTAAAGTCTGCCAACTTGGACACTTAAAGAAGCACAACTCATATTTCATTCCTAAAGGAATCACAGAAAAGAAAAAACATAAGACCCACAAGAAGCTGGAAGAAAGTCTTGAGTCATAATATGTAAAGGTTATAGGAGCTTACTCTTCCTTGCCACCTGGATAACCACAAACTTTCTCCTGGTGGCCAGAGAGTTAGCTATTAGGAAACACTTTTCCAGAAAAAGTAATCTTGTTTATACTTCCTGGAGGACACCAATGGTCTGATAAATATTAGCAAGTTGATATTCTAAAGAAGTTGCATGAAAACATAACTGATTTAAGTAAGCACTTTCCTACAGTGGTGTCCAAGTAGGCTACTTAGTAATACAGTCTATTAAAGCAACAGATCCCAGGAAAACCATATTATTATAGTTGCTTACTTGTTGCTGCAGAAGCTTTGGTTCCATCTTCACTAACTTCAATTTTTGTCTTTTGCAGAACATGAGATACATGAAGACCTTCTGTTCCTAAAAGAAAAGAAAAACCACAGCACTTCCAGTAAGACTAACAGTAAAATCCTGAAGTATCTTGTAGCTAACAGGGCAAGAAACAGAAACTGCTATAATCCTGCTCAAATCTGATGCTGCAGTGAAGAACACTAGATACAGACACTAAGTCTATAATCACATACACACAAGCTATTTTATGCCTCACTTCTTCCCATGTACTAGGCTTTATTTTAATGGCCTGTTAAAAGTACACACTTGCACTTTTAGTTTTTTTAATTAGAATGTGTGAATTGGATTTTGTGTTGTTTTTGGTACTTTCTTCCCTAGTCTTTTTTTTAAAATATAATTTTAAGTTACACTCCCAGTTATCTCAACATTGACAGACAGGGTGAGGGAAAGCACTTAGCAAGACACTTTGCTTTTGTTGAAACAGGAATTTGCTCTCCGAGCAAGCAAGCACACGGCAAGCTTTTTGGTAACATCTCTGCAGAAGCTCATAAGGAATTTCAGGGAAGCAGAGAACAGAGATAAGATGACATTTTAGTGTAATGAGCTTGAAAACGTCTACATCCCATTTTCACATGCTAGTACAAACAGCTCTGATTTGGTCCAGTCCTTTAAGCTAGATATTTAGTCCATCTCATTCCCATAGCTCAAGAAAATTCAAATCATTAAATACAAACTTCAGGGAAAACTTAATATTGCCATTGTATCTTCAGTTATGATACAAATTAAGTCCTGCCATGGATTTTAGACAATGCTCAAGACCCCCAGATTGTAACAAAATCTTAACTTGAGAAGCTGACCAGCATGATTTACTGCTGTAATGCAAGGCAAAAGAAAAAAGACTCTACAGTATTCAATAGAAGCAAGAAGCTGTGCTTGGCTGGGTACAAGCCAGAACTTTGCTTTAATGTCATGGTAACACTTACCCAAGACAAAACAGACAAACGCACTGGTAAAACAGCACTTTATTCAGTGCCAGAAACTACGAAGAAAGACCACCACAAATTCAGTAAAATAACTTACTTGTTATTTTTGCAAAGTTTGCCTTTGACTCATCAAACATATCTGTAATACCAAGTGCTTTCAGAGGGTCCTTTAAATCTGTTTCTGCTACTGCTGTAAATCTAATTAGAACAAACAAAAAGAATGTATCGGTATTATGCAGGAAAGTTCCTTCTGTGTCAGAGGAAGTATATACATAATCGACTCTGAAACACTGAATGAGAAAGGGATGATATTTGTACTTACTTGGGTAAAATAACCTGCACTCTTTTTGCTACCATGGTTGTCATCCAGCTTCCTATTGTCTTTGTGCTGATGTGTGGAATGATAGCAGAGAGTGGCGTTGTGCTTTCCGTAGGCAAAGCAATCAACATGCTTATCATTTCTCCATGGTATGGCAATTCAATTATATTATACCACAGCTCATTTGGAGTACTTGTAGTGCCTAAAAAAAGAGTAGAGATAACGAGCCATAATTCCTACAGCCTTGAATCTCTATTTTATCTTCAGATACCTACTGCTGAGTCTGCTAGAAAACCTTTTCCCACACCTCAAAACTGATTTTGAAGAGTCACAGACTGCCTGCCTCCCAAGCCAGGCAATCCTTCAAGAAATGTCACAGAGTCTGTAGAGATGCTAGGCTGACAAAAAGCACAATTTAGATGATATCATGAAGCATACAATATTTGTGTTTGATATGCACATTGTTTCCCAGTCAAGTCCCATCATCCCAGACTGAACAGGTATGCTGCAAGTCACCAGGTCCATGCATCAGTTGGGATCTACTTCAGATCTCCGTTGTAGCAGAGTTGACTGAGCACTGAAAAGCTAAGAGCAATAAAAGGAGCAGATTATTTTTCCAAATTGGAGAGATCTAGCAGACAAGTTTTTCCTTTAAGTGATTAAAATCTCTAGCTTGAAGTAGCCAGTCGCATTTACTTGCTTAATGAGGATCTCACCAGGAAGCAGTTTTAAGTCCTTCCAAGTAGTGGAGAGCAGCCACTGGAGGTAATGGAGAAGGCCAAGTAGATGAGGAGTGAGACAGCAACACCTAAGTTGCAGCAAGTACTGGAAAGACTGTGAGCAATCCGCTAAATTCCCTTTGGTTACTGCAGGACTTTTGGCATGTAGCTTTTTATAGAAGGTTCAAGTGAAAACTTGTCAGTCTAACTAGTGACACGGTTTCTGAGAAAGTTAAGATAGCAATAAGAACTTATTGTCTTTCCCTTTTCTTCATTTAAGTCTGCACTTGTCAGAGCAAACTGAAAATTGAGATCTTCATTAGGAATTTAATCTTGTTGCCAGAACATGCTTTGACTGAGTTTGTATTGCTAGAAAGCTAGTAGTATTACATTTAATTAGGCTGTAATTGTGTCAAGATTTGTGGTTTGATTATTTCCTTTTACTCCAAGAACCAGTGTCATAATATGACCTATTGATTGTAATAATGGTTGAAGAAGTCACTAAAAGAAACTGACAAATGACAACCTTTTCAACAGTGAAATACTAGTCTGTTGTACACTATGGTCACTGCCACTGAGACATGTAAAACAGGAGATCTTATCTTCACAATCAAGTGATGGGATTTAAGGATGCTCAAGTTGTCTGAGAAGTTTGAAAAGGGATCTTAAGTTTAGGTATCAAAAAGATAGAAGCCCTTTGTTAGGATATCTAGATGCCCAATCTAAAGCAAGTCTTAACTCAGGAGATCTTCTCTTGCTCCTTTCTACACTAATAACATTTCTAAACTAAATTTATAACATAATGAAGTTTTTAACCAGCACCAACAAAATAAGAATTCTTTCAGATAGCCTTGATAAAAGTGTCTTCAGTCATGAACTCCTTTCAAACTCCACAGATAAATAAGTACCTACCACAGTAGGCTTCCAGATCTCCCCCACATTAAGCTTTAAGCAGCTATCTTGAAGTGAAATTACACATTTTAATACATAGGAGGTTTTAGACAAAGTTACAGCTTTACTTTAACACGAATCTATTAGTATTAGCTGAGGACTAACATTAAAATTAGATATTTAAAAGCTCATCAGTGGGTCTTTCCTCTTCACTCCCTCAGATTTCTAGCCAGATATATCCTCAAGCCCAGTCCTCAGACTACATGTAGCACATCAAGTTCCAGACAGCATCGCTCTCTTCTCATAAGGATGTAACAGCAATGGGAGATGTTCTTTCAGAGCCTTAATTTTTGACCAATGCCTATGTCTACATGCTGAAGCTCTGAAGTATGCTGTTAGCTGTATCAAGACGCATATGTCAGCTCTGAGCATCTCAGACAGAAGTCAAGCCAAACCTGCTGAACTACTGTCTTGTGACTCAATTTGAATTTGAAGAGCGACTTCATGCCTTGTGCGATGCAGCAAACATACCCAGCCTGTGCTCTCTGGCTCAACTCCCCCAGAACTGGGGATCGTACAAGTTCCATTTCTGTATTACACTGTGACACAGACTAACACTACCCCAATCTTTTATACACAGCTCACTAACAGATAAGCCTCAAGGTTGTTTCTGTTGGCAAGTTTTCCTTCATTCTCACCTCTTTAGAGAAAAAACTAATTTCTTCCTACTGCAAGGCTTAGGTAATATGCAAAGTTCTCAATTTCAGTGCTTCACATTTCCTTTTTTAGAAACCAGGATAAGGCACATACTTTGTTAGAGCATTTGACCTTAAGCAACCTTTCAAAGCAACCTCATTCATACCTCACCAGCACAAGATGCTTTCATAACACAAAGCCTCTATTAACAGCCACAATATACAGCAAACTCTTCAGTTTGAAGGAAAAGAGCAATATTTTACAACACTTCCTGGGTATTTGGAGGTAGTGGGAGTTACTGAGCTTACCACAGCGGAAGATAGATAACTGGGACAACATAGGAACTTGGTAGGTCTTCCCATCAGCACCATAGAATGGACGTTTCTTTGTATTTTCGGGTCTAAATCGTGATTTCCATAAGCCCTTGAAATACACAGCATTTACTAGAACCAGTCTGGTCAAACTATCAACATCATCTGGAGCTACAACTTGATCAATCATACCTAGAAAGAAAAAGAAAGACTGAGTATTTGCTGCCATAACGAATTGTTCATAATAAACTGAAGCACGTACTACTTTAAGCCTTTTGATCTGCAAATGTGCCAACTACTATTGTGTAAGATTTGAGATTCATGCAGCCAATAGTATTATTTTTTGTCAAAAAGTAATCCTTTGAGATATGAGAAGGGAAACATATCTAGCTAATCAAACTGATGTTACAACTTACAGGGCCTTACCCTTTTCAGCATGTGATCAGATCTAAGATTCAATCTAAGAACATTACAGTGGTTTCCCCATTCACACACAGCTTGTAACACTGCTATGCAAAGCTGATGACATAGCAGAGCAAGAATCTGACAGCCTTGTTTCACAAATGGCACATTCAACATCATTAGCAACACACTGCACATCCAGGAGGCACTGGATTTTAACTCGAAGAGATACCAAGCATGTAATTAATCTAACTATGACCACACTGCAAAACATGATCTCTGCCTTTAGCATATCTAAGCTTGACAAATAGATGGCAATATGCTTGAACCATGAGGAGTTCTGTCAAGGCAGTGTTAATTAAAGATCTTCTACTAAACATCAGTTCTAGTAGCACTGACACATCTTGCAAAAATTTAGGGTACTAAGAGCAAAGGCTGAGCTGCCCTACAGCTTTTTACAAGTCTGATGCACTGACTCAAATGTTTGAGTTGCTTTCAAGCAATTTTTCCACCCCTCCATTTCATATCTGACAATGCCTAGCTTCAGGAGAACACTGCTTAAATTTCTCTCAGGTTGAATGAAAAAATGAAAACAAAAGAACAGTAGAAGCTCCTCAACCCCATGGACAGATGGGCACACACGCTGGGCAGATACATCTGCTAGGGCACTGAGACTACTGATCCCTGGCCGCAGGCTCAGAAAAATATCACTTAAGGATAGTTTTCAACTCCAAGGCAAAGTTTTTTCTCCCTTCCCATCTTCCTTTGTAATTTCCAACCAGATCTGAGGTCTCAGATGTCACTCATGCACAGAAAATACTCACCCCTTGTTTCATTTTTCACCCACTGGTTGATGGAATCACACGCTGTATTTGGGTCCTCAAAGTCCACGCTCTTGACGCTGCACTGAAACACCTCTTTGTTCCTTGTAACAAAAGGCACTTCCATTTTAAAGCCATTCTTTGCAAATACTGCATTAGCAATTGTAACAATGTCTTTATTCTTTTTTGAGACTATGAGCCTGTTTATCTTCTTTAACGCTTTACCAACTCCTAGTTGGAAAGAACAGCAAGTTTAATTTAGAATAAGATGACAAACAAACAGTTACTTTATATGCAAGTATTAATGACATGAAAGGTCAGACGCTTTAAGTGCTAGCGTAGAAAAAGACCAAAGCAGACATTCTGAGCAGGCTTCCAAAGTACAGATTTCTCATCTTGTCTGAAGAACACTACTATTTCCCAAGAAGTGTTACTTTCACTGTGATGTCTGCTCCCTGTTTAGCAGTCTGCACAGAATGCTACAGACAAGACTGAGGATTAATATTGGGGTTCAAGTCTTAGTGTGGAATTACTTCTATGGAAGAGACTGTTCCAAAACACATCGTAGTATATACACCAACATAACCTGTCAGCTATGTGGCTGTGACAGAAAGGTCAAGGGCTCACACTGGTCACTCATAGCTGACAGTTGCAGGTGGTCTTAAACCTCAGAGTGCAAAACAATAGTCGTCTCACCATCCTCCCTCTCTCCATCTACTAGAGGACAAAGGAAAATGTCGAGATTTCTATTTGAGGTTCAAGTCAAGACCTAGGCTAGGACATGATCTTTAAGGAAATTAAATTTGCTACAAGCATAGTCTGTCTCTCAACACACAAGCTTGCCTTTAAAGAAAAAAGTAGTATAGGTTCCTAATGTCTAAGATCCTAAACACCTTGACTGTAAAGTAGTTCATATTGTGTGCTTGCTAGCTCCTTCACTACATACTAGAAGATGCATATGGCAGCACAGAAGAACTGTTATGTTCATGATACCAAGTGCTCCTTATTGTTATAGCTTATGAATAAACATTTGTCTACACAGGGAAGATACTGCCAGTCAAGAAATTTAATGTTCAACCTTTATATTGGACAGGATCTTTGGGTAGCTGTTTTCACAGCAGTTATCAACAAGTTCCCTCTGCTTCCCAATACCATTTAGGCAGGAAAAATTCCAGACTATTTCCTTATGTAGACAAACTTAAGAGAAGAGCTATGAAGGGAATAAATTAGTTGAGTTATTCTCTTAGCTGCATATATGAAAAAGCCTCAGATGGCTTTGCTGTTTATAACATCATGAATGCTTTAGCAGTACCATTTGTATGAAGTTCTACATGTTCACTCCAAGATTATGGGCAAATTCTTCTGGAGAACATACCATAACAGAGGTTCTCAAACTGTATTCTGTGGACCACTGGTGGTCCACGGAGCACTTGCTGGTGGTCCGGGGAGAGCTCGCTGGTCTCATGATGCTGGCTCTCCTCCTTGCTTCCAGCTGCTAAATTTCATTAAAAGACAGCTAAAGATAGATTAAATGCTTTCCAACTATTACCTTTCCATAGCAGTCGCTGTAGTTGCCAAAGAATTAAGGCAAATTTGAACAAAAGCAGAGAAGGTCTGTGCAAAGAGACAGGTAGCATCCCATAACAAGTCTCTATAGCAAGATACTGGCTACCTTCTGAGAAGTTTGAGAACCTCTGTGTCTCAACAGAAAGGATTAGGAGGTGTGTAAGCCAAATAAAACCATTTGATACAGTGTTCCAAAAATTTTGTGAGTACTTATAATTTGAGCATTCAAATGTTCCTAAAGTTGATTAACCCACAAGAGATTTCAAATCTTTTAGATCTTATGTTGATCAATCATTTTGCTGTACTCCAAACCAAAACAGCAAAGCAAATGAAGACATATTATATAACAATAATGCTCAAGACTTAAAATGCACTTACCTCTTGGAGGGTTTCCTACTCCTGGAAGGAAGGCAGAATGCTGGCACTAAGATGTTAAGTCTTGCTGGCAGATGCTCACAAAAATACTCAGCATGCAAAGTAAAGCAGCAAGAACCTTCAGCCTACACCCCCTAGAGGGGCAGACATTGGCAGAGGAATATAAACACAGTTTCATGCAGTGTCAGGAACAGACAAGAAGTGGTGTCTGTTTCAAGGTTTCAGAGAACTATGGTTTCAGGGATTCTGACAGCAGAAACAAGTGAACAAAGCTGAAGAGCAGAGTGAAAGTATCAATTACAGGATTAGAGATTGCAGTGGTTTTAACATGACAATGAAAAGTATCCTACTGCCCTGTTATCTTAGGAGTCATATATTCAGGGCTATTTAGGACAGCCTTCCTGCACAGTTTTGGGAGACCAATTTGCAAGGATGAGTGTAGTTCCAGCCAGGGCCCTGAAATCATTAGCAAAGCTGCTTATAAGCCAGTTCAAGTATACATAGATGTCTATACTCAAATTGCCAATTAACTACAAACGTGTTCATTATTTGCTTCAGTAAACAGAGTTAATTGGTTTATGATGCAATCTACCAGACTTTGAAAACCATCTCAAAACAGCATGATGATTCTTACCAAACACCAGAAAACCCACAACCCTGAAGAAACACACCCAAACCACCTCAGGAATCACTTACCATTTACACTGTATCTCATCATAGTTGTCAGCTGCTTCTTTGTCTTGCCATCAGCACCCAGCTGCAACACCCCCAATACTGATGCAATCCCATGAGGAGAAACTACGATATTGTCCTGAGGCTTAGCTTTCACTATCTGATTGAAGACCTGGATTCCGACATCTGAGCTAAGTTCCTCCAGAGGATAAAAACTAAACTGGGAACACACAGATGTTAAGGTCCCAAAAAGAAACAGAAGCGAGAAGTGCCAGTTCATGATTTCTGGTTGGAAATAACCTGTAAGAGAGCATGAGGAAAAAAGCTAAGTCAGCTTTCATAAGTACGGTATTTTTCTTCCCCCCTCAGCTTCTTATTTATTTAGCAAGTCTTAACAGGCAAGCCTTGCACACGCTTGCCCCATGCACCGTTCACAAACCTCTAACGGCAGGACTCACACCCGCATTTTAGTGCTAGCAGTACTTTAAGGTCTAGGGATCTCCAGAAGCAGAGACAACCACAAAATAGCTAGATATCAGACTATGTAACAAGACAAAAGCCACCAGGTCGGAAAATACCCTCTACATTCCCTCCAAGTTCTATTAGTTTTGTGTTTCAGATAAATGGATGCTCAGTATTCTGGACAAGTTATTGTTAAGTGTAGCAGTATGGTCCTCACCCAGGAAGTTGCAGTGCACTAGTACATTTCAGATTGTTTTCTGCAGTGAACAGAAGCATATACACATATGCAAACAGACCTTCTGGTGTGGGAATTTGCACCTGCCTAGAATAATAAAAGCTAACTGCTGCATAATTGGCATTTTTCATGATGCGTAACAGAAGGAAGATTTTTAGGTTTTCAAATGCAAGGTTAAGTTTGGATTTTAAGCTTGTACTCATTTATATAAGAAAATTTAGCAGCTAATTAATACAGATGGAACTTCATATTCAAAATGGGACCAATCTTCACCTGCAGATCTCAGCACCTAACAGAACACAGCATCGTTACTCATACAATGCCACAGAAACTGAGGCACAAGCAGCAGCAATTTGTTCAGTACCTCTCAGCATCTGATTAGAGAACCAAGCCCAAATCCTAAACACTACGTAATGTTTGCCCACTAGGCTTTATTTCCTCTGCATGGACATGTAATCAATCCTATTTTGTTAGAGGAAAAAAAGTACTTAAAGCAATGGAATGCAGTAATATTTTCCACAAAATTACACTCTCCCACTTATCTTTGATAAGTTTAATCACAACATTTTAAGGTTCAAGAGAACAGGCTTCCATTCTCAGGCCAGCAAGTGAGCCAGCAGTGACTGAGCCAGCTCTGGTACTGAGAGGGTTAGGTGTTAGTCTTCCAGACATGCTGATGAGTCAAGGAGCAACCTAGCTCACCGAAGGCTAAACAGGCTGCAGAAAGTATATACAACTGATTAAAATGTCATTTGCATACCACACGGAAAGCTAAAAATAGGTCTCTCCTCCCCTTGAGCCTTCTGATCATCACTACGCTTGCTCTTCTGGCTTGAACTACCCCAGAGCAGGAGGCCAGCAGACTCACTCCTTCAGCCGGAGAGCATTCTGGCTGACACGATTTCCCCAGGCCGCCTCCCCCTCAGGAGAAGGGCGCAGTGCACCAGGGAGCTCTGCTACCTACGTTGCCAGTTCCAACCATGCTGGAGTGCTTCGTTACCAGCGAGCCAGCTGGTGTTTCTATAGATTCCCTTAATCATCTTTTAATAGCATGCACTTTAACTGCGCTAAAAGGCTCGAAAGCAACAAATACAGCATTTCCACATTCTTCTGTACCATTTCAGGGGACGCAACTGGCTTACTCAAGCTTGCTGTTGCAGCACAGAAGAACCCAAGTGCTGACTGAGCAGGAGCAGAGCTGAGACGTGTCTCTCCCCTCAGCCCAACAGCGATGGTATCAGTTGCCAGAGGAGCTTGTCAGACTGATGCAAGTTAAGTAAGAAAAAGTAAGGACAGGTTAACAGCCTGTCCTAAGTCTTTCCCACCAACTTCTAATCCTCCCCTATCCCCCAGGTGCTTTGGGAATTACAGAAGTACAGTTCCTCGCAAAGGAGCCCCATACCACAACACACAAGCTTACTCTGGAACACACTGGCAACACACAAGCTTACTCTGAAAACCAACCTGGATTTGAGCAGCTGCTAAAGTGTGCAGGAAGAAAACCCGTGTGCCACCTGACCCCAGTGAAGCTGCCTGCCCAAGGCACTGCCTAGGCCTGTCCTGGTCTCACTCCTATATAGGGCAAGAAGCTACCACAGGCAGGACCAGCAGCTTGACAAGGAAAAGGAATTTGTACTTTTTTTTTTATGTTAAGGAATATTTTTAAGAATTATTTGATACTAGTACATACAAACTACCTGAAATCACTGCTTGGTTTTCTCCCTTTCCAGGCAGCAGCTATACACAGACAGCAGTGCTGCCTTGCAGGAAGCATCACCGTCTCAGAGCTTGCCACTCTGAGAAGGCAGTTAGGGTTTTAAGGGTTTCAGTGCCTTGCTGATCATCTTTTTCCTTCCAGGAGACCCAACTGGCAGTTTAAGCGTATATCTTTGATCCTGGTATTAATCACACTTTTACCTTTACTTAGTACCTCAGCAAAAAAACTACTAGAGATTCTTAGTAGATGTACTTACAGACAGGCAAGCTGTTGATACTGGTGCAATACATCCTGTCCCATGCAGTGATGGAGGCCAGACATGTCAAACACAGAGCACACAATTCAAGCTGTAATTTAAAATACTGCTTTTGCTTGCAGCAGCTGCACTTGATGCAGCCAGCAAACCAGAAGGGAGTCTGCTCTTTGGAGTGTCCCTCCCCTTGACACCCCACATTGCCCAGAACACGTTACAAGGGCAAATAAGAGCAATACATCTATGAAAGGTGTGTTTTATTGTCATTTATATACTGTATCTGCACAAGCCTAGTTGATGTCAGACGTGTATTTCCTTTGTCTTTAAGCTAACACAATATATTGTGGGTCTCATGTTCTGTTTTTGTTTTGTTTTTATTTCACTAGTGGCAGCCCCTGCCAGACTCAGGGATCACAGCTACCAGCAGCCATGCATTTTCCTCACAATACATGTGAAGCCCTGTCACAACAACATGACTGCTCTCAAGGTCACTGCTGCTGTATTTTTCTCTTTTTTTGCTAAGTACAAAAACCATGGCCTCCTGTGCCTTATTTCCCCAGAAATCACCACACTCACCCAATCTCTCCCTCCTGCTATGTCATTAGGGAAGGTTAATCTCTGTTCCAGAGCACAGTCTCCAGCAGATACCTACTAAATAAGTAAAACCAAGTTCTACAGTATTCCAAGCACAGGAAAAATTAAAAGTGCTTTTCAGTGTTAGCTGCAGAGCAGGCAATTCTTGGCCCTGCCATGCCCATTGTGCAGCTTAACCAGCTCACTGAGGAGCTAATTTCATCCTGGAGCAGAAGCAGCATTCATATGTTATTAATGTTCCTCACATGGATCTTAGGATATTCAACTTTTATACAGTTCAGTAACAAGAAATGCATTTGCATATCCTGAAAGAAAGAAACAGCTTAATCACACTGCAAGGAAAAAAAGCCAGAAAGGATGTAGGATGTGTAGGATGGAAAACAGTTGACCTGCTATACAGAGTACCTACAAGCTTTCAACAAGCTTTCATAACTGAATCTATGAACTTCACAGTAGTTAAATTAGAAATCAGGACTTTAGAAAGACAACCAGAAATACAAGCTAGTTGTTTCTTCATCTGTGGTCCTTACATATACATTTTATTTTTTAACAAAGTTGACTAGGAAAGAGTAGAGTGAATAGACAAGTTCTTCTACACAAGTGGACTTTTGAGAGATGCTGGACTAAGACAAAAATCCCTCTCCAAGGCAGCCTGTCCCATTTCTAGATTGAACATTTACAGAAAGGGAAAACCCATAATTTAAACTCCCAGATAGAAGATCACAAATTCTGACATTGTTTCCATGCAGAACAGATGACAGTGTCACGCGCTGAGTTGTATGATGGATGCCTTGTACACGGCACAACTCCTAAGAACCCCATTATTCCACCTGCCTTAACAGCACCACCCTGAGTCCCACACACCGTGCTACAGGAGGAGTCACCGCCTGCAGCTGACCACCAAGCCCAGTTTAAGACACCACATGTTTTCAGACAAGTGGTTCAGTGAAGTAGATAGCTCTCAGGGAGGAGGAAGAGGAACACCACAGTGTGTCACACCTGCACTGGTAGCTTTGCATTACTCCATGACAGATGTCTCCAGGCTACCAGTCTCTGGATGACCTCAGCCTCTAGCCTGTGTTACAGAGGCTAACCCTTACATGCACCAGGCGGTGCACTCAACTCTCACTAGGCTTCACTATTTAGATCATCCACATAATGCACAGTTCAGGACTTACGCTGAAGTTACTAAGAAAGTGTTTATGTCAACAAAGAGGACATGATGCTTCCAGCCTGCAGTTACAGAATGTTTCATACAAAAGCAAAGTTACATTATTATAACAGACTGCTGGATCTGCATAAAGAAATATCTGGCAGAATAGGGAGAAGTTATGTAGCCAGATCTGGGCATGAAAAGCTACAGAGCGTGGAGATCCTTCCACAGGGAAGGAGTTAGGTTATGAAGGACCACCTTCAGAGATCCAGTTTGGGATGTTGCACTCTTTCCCAACAAGAACTAGAGAAGTTACCATGGTTCAAAGTGAGAGGGGGAAAAAAGAGCGAAAAAAAAAAAAAAAAGAAAAAAGCAAGTTTTAAATCTAGGTTGTTTTTTCATTTAAGTCATGAGCTGGAGAAAAGACCCATCTCAGAGGGCCTGAAGAACACTTTGAAATGAATTAAGGAAGAAATCATGACCTGTACTTAGATTTCTAGATATTTGCACCTACAACACTAAACACAACAGTATGCTGGAATCCTACAAGACATCTCAAAGCATTTACTTCGAGCCATCACTTCAGCAGCAGTAAGATCATATAATGGTTCAGGTTGGACCTTAGAGATCATCTTGTTCCAACCCCCTTGCCATGGGCAAGGACACCTCCCACTAGACCAGGTTGCCCAAAGCCCCGTCCAGCCTGGCCTTGAATGCTTCCCACAATGACCCACAAGGCTTTTTTTCAGCTGCAAAATGGATTCTGCAGTTTCTTTAAAGACTTATCAGGCATAACGAAGTTTAGACACTGGACTTCATTTCTGTGAATAGCTGAAACCAAAACAGCAGCAAGCGCAGCTAAAGACAAAGTAAACCCAAGAAAGCAGTCTCACAATATAAAGACTGAGCCCCAAAATAGCTCAGAGCCCCAAACAGCTCAGACAAACTCCACCTGGGCCAAACATCTGGGGGCTTCTCAGAATCTGAGATGTTGAAGTCTCCTTGTCAGCGCCATCTGTGCTACTAAGTTAAGAAGTCTTATTTAACTGACCACGAGCTCAAAGGAAGAAGCTTCGTTTACTGCATTTAACTACCTCTCTCCAGCAGGACTGAGCAAAGGCTCAATCAAATTTTAAGTTTTTTAAAGAGCTGGCTAAGCACACAGCAATTGTTTCTCCAAAGCAATGGGACCACTCTGGTTGCGGTGGGAAGGTCACATGCTGGGTCTTGTTTTTCCAGAAGTTGCACACTTGGCAGCATATCAGGAAACTCAAGCTTCTCCTCTCCCCCTCACAGGTGTTTGCAACTCCTCTTCTGTATAAGCCTCTCATATCTGAAACCCTTTAGCTTCAGAGTCCTCTCCCATGGTGCTGGCTGGCCTCTGCTACTTTTAAATGCACTTTGGGATTCAGAACAGCAGGACTCATGTCCTGAGCATAGGGAAGTTCAGAACTGACATCATCCACAGCACACAGACAAGCTAAGCCAGAGATGACAGAATTGCAGGGGTTGGAAGGGACCTCAAGCAATCGAGTCCAACTCCCTGCCAAAGCAGGTTCCCTATAGCAGGTCACACAGGCACACATCCAGACAGGTCTTGAATATCTCCAGGGAAGGAGACTCCACAACCTCCCTGGGCAGCCTGTTCCAGTGCTCTGCCACCTGCACCGTGAAGTTCTTCCGCATGTTGGTGCGGAACTTCTTGTGCTCCAGTTTTAGTCCATTTCCCCACGTCCTGTCCCCAAACACCATTGAAAAGCGATTCCCCATGTCCATTTGCCTCCCACACTTCAGATATTTATAGACATAAAATCCCCTCTCAGCCTTCTTTTCTCAAGGCCGAACAGACCCAGCTTACTGAGCCTCTCCTCATAAGGAAGATGCTCCATGCCCTTTATCATCTTCGTGGCCCTCCGCTGGACTCTTTCCAAGAGGTCCCTGTCTTTTTCATACAGGGGAGCCCAGAACTGGACACAGTACCCCAGCTGAGGCCTGACCAGGGCGGAGTAGAGGGGGAGGATCACTTCCCTCGACCTGCTGGCAATGCTCTTTTTAATGCACCCCAGGATCCTGTTGGCTTTCTTGGCCACGAGGGCACACTGCTGGCTCATGGCCAACCTGTTGTCCACCAGGATGTTGAGATATTGAGTCTTCCTCCAGGTTTTCTGGTACATGCCCTGAAGTTTGGTTCTCTCCTTCTGTTTAAACTCTTTCCAGTGCTACCTGCTTTAAAGAAGAGAAAAAGACCCCCACACCTTGTGGGTTTTTATTTTTGTATGTGTATCAACATGTTAGATTGCGGGCAAAAAACCCACAAAACAAATTATTCAGTACCTAGAAGGCTTGATACAGGCAGAGAATTACAAAGAAAGGATGATTACTAATTTTTAAAACATTTTTGAAACAGTTCAGTACTTACATTGCTCTAAAGAGGAGTAAATTACTGTCAACACTGAGATAAAAATGCCTTGTACACTGAGATAAGCTGGAAGGCTTTGTCTTCTCAACAAGATTTCACGTTATGGTATTGGTCTTACTTTAGGCACTACAGTCAACTTTGCACATATGAAGAGCACAGCGCTCATTCTGAGGCTCTCTTCTTCCAAACTTCATCTTTTCTCTGCAATTTCTAGTTCTCCCAGTTCTTTTGTCCATTTGTGTTTGTTTCAAAATGGACTGTCTCCATTTGGAAAGCCTCCCTCCCAGCTTTGTCCAACCAGCATCCCCTGCCAAGGGGGAATTTCCCAGTGGAGCTCCAACTTGTAGAACTGGCTGGCCTCAGATATGAACCATCTTTTTATCCAAGCAGAGTTCCCACACGAACAGAAAGATTTTAATGACTCTTCATAAAGAGTCCTGACCACTGCTCCCTGGGAGTTTCAGTTCAGCTATGAGGCTACAGAAAGCTTGAAGTAAAGCTTGTCTGTCTGTCCTTCATGCTAGCGTCTCCAGTAGTTTATAAGTCAGACTGATTTTCTCACAAGTATCTGTCTTCAACAGCAGTTACATCACCATCACAGTGCTTTACAAAGCCCACACTTTACATGCTGCCGTCAAGTTGAATGGAGATAGCTTTTGATTTCACCATTCGGCTGTGACCATACTACAGCTACACTGCTCAATTTCAAGAACACAAATACAAGAGCAAATGCTACATAAATGCCTCTCTCATTTATGCACAACAGGAAAAGCCTACTTGAGCTAAGCTTCATGAAGTAAACACTGCTCACTGACAGCCCAGGGCAGGGGCTTACAGAGATGGCTCTGGGATTGGCAGCACTGTCACCATTTCCAAGATCTACCTGCATTCTCTCGTTAATACAGACTCAGCAACTGTTTTAAGAGTTTCTATGTAGTACTTACTCACGTATGAAGGTGAATCTCCACAGCTTTCTCTAAGGTCCGTTGCCAAGTCTTACAGTATCAGGAAGATTAAAGAGAATTGTTTTTAATTTACTGGTGCCTCTTTATTAAACAAGTGGTTTTGTTGATCTTAAGTTCTTTATGCAACACTGTTATTTTACCATAATGAAGAAACAGCATGGGACAGCCAGCCCATCATGACTAATACTGCAGAACCAGTTTGCTAAAAACCACACAGCATAGGACTGTTTCGCAACATGACAGCGAGGCCACTATACCCCACTGCTCCAGATTTATCCCAGTAGGGGGACTGATGGTTGAGCAATTGAAATACTTGTCTAAAATTTAGCAGCAGGTTCATAACCCAGGTTCTCCCTTGAGTATTTGTAGAAGAAAAGGCCTCATGGAACAACAGCTCTCACATTTACTGTACATCAATAACACCTGCTATGCAAGTACAGGCTCATTAAGAACCCAAGGCAAACCTACAGGTCTGTAAGCTCCCATTAATAAGGTACAGGATATCTACTCTTTGATAATGGGCTATGCAAGTACAGATCTGTGGAATAACTTCACAAGGTGTAGGACTAACGATGGCTGGTGCCTTACCAACTCTGTTTTCTCACCACCACCTTTACATTAATCCCTACTTCTGCTGCAGCATATGACCTCTTCTTCCTTGAAGGGAAGGATTGAAGGGAAACCAAGTACTCTTACTCATTTCCACTTGTGACAGGATTCCTCTGAAATCAGGAGTCACTCCTACACACCTGTAGAACAAACTGAAACTTGCTCCTTCACTCCCAAGGTAAATTTTCATCTGCTGGCCAGGACAAGCGCCCTGCCTCCTGCACACACTGGGAGGAGAGCAGAAAGCATGGGGAGAGCAGCTCCACGATCACTGAGAGAACCTGGAGTTGACTGAACACTGAGAGCTCCCCACTGCACGTCCTTCAGAAGGCTTAAGATACTTAGAGCAGCATCCATACACTCAACCCTAGAGAACCGTCAGGCAAAGAAAGAAACCTTGGTCAAAAATAATGGAAACTACGGACACGGGATTGAGTCCTTAAACCAAGTTGTTACATACCAAAATAAATGCTTGCCTTCAGAACTAAACCTTTTAGGTTAAGTTTACAGAATAAATACTTGTTTTTTCCTGTTAAGAACACCCTACCAAGCCTAGTTTCCCCTCATTCCACACCCTATAGTGTGGTCCGGTTTTACAGCACCACCGAAAAGGGTGTTTTCTATGTAGCAATAATACTCCCATACTTCCAGGAAATTAAAAGAAATGGTAGGACATAAGATGTGACATCTAGCTGAAGCACACACACAATAGAGATGCCCAAACAGTGAAAAAACAGGCTTACAGTCTTCTGAGTGGACTTTAAAAGAAGAAAAACCAGCAAATATTTAAAATAATGCAGACAATATTCAAGTTTCTACTTTTTTCCCCCCACCCCTCCTACAAGAGGTAGAGCCATGGTAATAACAGCATTGATAGTTTTATGAAATTACATATGTTATACATATTTCATCATAAGTAAATTGGAACAATTCCAGTATCCTCTGTTCATCATGAGATCTTCTGCAGGATCTTGTACTTACACAGGCTAATAGCCAAGACCTCAAACATGAAGGCCTTTGTATCTAGGGAATACGACCATGAGACTTCCAAAATACTTCTGGAGAGATCAGAACACTGTCCTAACTACTTCCAGTGCTTGCCGTAGGACTGGTGAGTGATAGCAGACTGGCCTTTCATTTATTAATCATACCACACAATGCTGATGATCAAGAACTTCCTATTTGCAAATGAATTTAGAAATCATATTTCTTATCTTGTACACCAGATGGGAAAACAATTTTTAAAATGCAATTTAATGAAGGATAAAAGTTCTTGAGACTCAAGATCAAAAACAGAGTGACAATTTAAAGCTAGGATAGCTTCACTGGCTCAGAGCCACAGAAACATCAGATTACCAGTTTCTACTGGCCATTTCTCAACTACTTCTGAACTTGCTTGGAGTCTTAAAGCTACACAAGAAGGACAGGAATATGACATTTTTCCCTGCAGCACAGGCTTATTTTCCCCCCCAGCTCTAGAGAGGGAGCCAGCCAACTACAAATGCATCAGATACCCCTCGTGCTGTAAGGATGCAGGAACCACATCTTGTGAGGATGCAGCAATGAGGCACTGCGCCAGGAGCCCTAGCTCTGCACTCCTCAGTCTGCAAGAAGACAGACATGAACCAGTTAATAAGAGAATTAAAAGCCATTCAGAAGACTATACTTGAGAAAACATGCTCTTTTCATTAGTCTGACCTCACTTCTGATTAATCCCACTGGCTTTACAACAGTTTCTGGAAAGGCAAGACCCAAACTTCCGTAGGAGAAAAAGGACTCAAATATGAACAATGTGCGGGAGTCCTGTGAGAACAGACCACGACCGAGCGTATTAAACCATCTGATTCAGCTCCGACTGGGAGCTCGTAGGCAGGGCTGTGAACTGCGCTTGCTGAGAAGCCTCCACGCAGCCCATCGCTATTTCTGTAATGCAGATGACAAACCTCAGCAGAGGAAGCAGGCAATTAGCTGGGACAAGCAGCCTCTTAAACTGAGCTGCCAGAGCAGCTGGAGGCCTCAAGCTCGCTTCCTTGCTGAGAAAGCTACATGAACTACTCCTCCAATATGAAGGTATGTAGCAAAACAGAGAACTAAAAGAGAAACCAACTTCTACATAAGACTTTTCAGTTTCTTAACATCCTTAAGCAAACAACATAAAACAAAGAATTAGTTTTACTCTCAGTTTTGTACCTTTAACACATCAGAGCCAACAAGACTCCCCTCTCCTATTTAAAAAATAGAGCAAAAAATAAAAGCACACGACACTTGGCCAGCAGAAGCTTGCAGTTCATACCAGCTGACACAGCTGTCTCACAAGCAGTAAGTACCATCAGTAAACAGCACAACATGCTCTTCTGCAGGAATAGATGTTGAAGTTCAACTTAAGTAAGAAAAGCATTTAAGAAAACAAAGCTTGGTCAAAGCTACACAGACCCTTACTATCTACACACCAGCTAGACCTAAGATGTACTAGCATTTCTTAGTACTGCTTCTGGAGACCTCTGTGTGCCTTACTCCAGCTTGCAGCCTGCCAGGGACCAACACTTCTCACAACCAAACAGCTTGTGTCTGAGTGCTGAGGCCACTGCACGTGCACAGCCTTCAGCAGGGTCTTCAGCTTGGAACTCGCTGGCAGTCAGTCTTGGTGCCCCCTCCACAGTTGTTCTCATGTCCGTAAAATACTAAAAATCCTCAAACCTTAGGCTGCTGTTTCTGAGGACAGGAGAACAGGAGGCTGCCTGGAGCTCAGGGTTTATGCCACATTGCTGGCTATGGTCAGCAAGACTGATTTCCACCTTTGGAAAATCAATTCACATGATGAATGTTTTCATACTTGAACTACCTTGTGGCATATTTATCAGATACCAGCATAAACTACCGGTTTTACCCTGAAAATATAAGCAAAAGCATCTTTCTGGCTATTAAAGGTGAACAGTGGTCAAGATCCAATTATAATAAAATTATAATAAAATAATTGCCAAGACTTGTGTGTTTTTACAGATACTGCTCAAGAAGAGGTGCTAAATGATAAGGAATTTCAGTTGGCATTTAAGTATCTTAAGGCCATTACAAGCAATTTGAGGAACTACATCTCAGACCAGAATAATCCCTGGAATTGTCACACCTCTGCCAGCCCATCATCACAGGCTCCCACTTCAGCAGTGACCTCTGTGTGCTGGTAGAAGTATTCATGTAGTCAAGCTTTTGGTACCAGTGCTGTTCACAGGAGAGAGAAGGAAGCAGAGCGCAGGACAGCTTCTTCCTGTGACACAGCCTTAACGCTGCTGTGGCTACAGCTGTGAAATGAAATTGCCTTTATTTTCATCTTTGTCTCCTCCCACACCATCATTTTAACCATCACAGAGAGGACCCACCTGAACAGGTATTGGGTTGAACATATTCAGCTTGCTGACATTTTCATATCTACGAACTGTTTACTTGAAGGCAACTTTATATATTTTCAAAGTTCTCTCATTTGGAGTGTCAACCTTCAGGTTCATAGGTAGGAGACAGGCTATTCCATGCTCTGTGCCCTCCAAAGCAGGGAAGGAGGAGGCAATTCTTAGCATCACTCTGCTTGCTAACAAGTTGTTTATGGACAACGCAGGTACATTCATTTACATTGTACTTACAAGTCATGCTTCGCAGCAAAGAACTAATGTCTAAGTACGCCATGGGCGACTGGGAGGATGCCCAGAGGCATGCAAAGATGGCTGCATTCAGCAGCACTTTACAGATGAGCGATGATTAATCCATCTTTTCCCTGTCTTCCCATGTATAAAATCTTTGGCCCTGAAGAGCAGCAGAATCCACTTAGCAGACCAACTAACTGGAAGTGCTGTGTTGATTAGGCTGATTTCCCCCTGATTAATGCTATAAAAGCATGCTTATCATGCGTGCTCATGATCAAGCAATTCAAGCTGTCCAGACAACCCTGACTCGAGATTCCAAGGAAAACCTGTCTCTGAGCCCCAGCTTTTCCACTCACGGGCACCACAGCTGCCTGGCAAGGACCAGAAGCTGTGACTGGCAGCAGAAGCCAAGCAGACACGGAGCACACCACCTCCCAAGCAACAGCGATCCATCCTGAGCTCCCTCTGGACTGCTCCCTCACTGCAGAGGTATGCAATTTACATACAGCTCCATTTTAACTCCTAGCAGCAAGGTGAGGTAGGTACTGCGGTCCATCCATATGCATACACACACCTGCTGGGAGAAGTGCCTAACGCAGCACACTGCCCTCACTACCTGAGGTGTCTGTGCCCAGCAGCGTGCCTGGTAAGGAGCTTTAGGACTGGAACTGATTTCTGGCCGTGCAGCATGGAGACCCACAGTGAAAGCCTCTATGCCTCCGAGATGTACTAGCTTCCCTGTTGTCAATGACAACACCAAACAGGAGCTTCAGCCTCCTGCACGCACCTTCAGAGAAAGCCCACTGCAGACTCCTGGTTATTTTGGTACTGACAGGAGCTCACTCCCTCTCCCACAGGAGGCACACAGAGCTATTTCAGAGGCTC
Source organism: Penelope pileata (assembly GCA_013396635.1). Classification (NCBI taxonomy): domain Eukaryota; kingdom Metazoa; phylum Chordata; class Aves; order Galliformes; family Cracidae; genus Penelope; species Penelope pileata. The sequence goes on along the minus strand of WBMW01005746.1, from coordinate 1,227,522 downwards.
TCTGTGGCGATGCTCACATCACTGCCTCCTGCAGCAGAGTTTGGGTAACACCCAGACACAGGTAGCAGAGGCAAGAGGAGCTCCCAGGCACAGCTCCTCAGCACCTTGAGAGCCCGGGCAGAACTTGCTGACAGATCACCTGGCACACAACGTGCCCACAATGCCAAAGGCAACGCGGACTGGCAGTCATTACACAAAGTTCACTTCTGTGCCAAACAGCTGCCGCTCTCACAGGTTGACTCACACCACAAAGCACCAGAACTCCACGCTCACACATCTTACACACGCTTGGACTCCTCTGCCTCATCGCCCTGCCTTCCCCTCGCACACGCTCAGGACGCAGGGGATCGCTCCCCGGGCACGCAGCTGCCGCTCACATGGCCCCGCAGCTCTCCCTGCTGCTGCCCACAGGGACGTGTGCCCACGAGCAGGCACTGCGAGGGCCGGGGTGTAACGAGCTCCTGCAAGGAGCAGGGGGTAAGACGTCAGTAAGTGCTCGCACATGAGAAAGTCAGGGGAGAGGAGGAAGTCATTTTTCAGAGCAGTTTAAAAGTCAGCCTCCCAGGTTTCTCTTTCAGGAAGTTGCTCAAGAATGCAATTAAAACCACAAAAACTAAACCATGTTTCAGAACGACGTGCAGACATGGGAAAGGGGGAAAATGTGATTGTTAGAGGCCTCTAATCCACAGGCAGGCATTCACAGGTTTTAGAAGGGAAACCCGGTGTTTCAGGGTTACCTCCATCCATCATCACAGTGCTGTGGCAAAAGGCTCTGCTCCTGCACGAGGACCCTCCCGCATCTCAGCACCGAGCAGGACCCCAACACCATTTTACACAAAAGGCGCTCCTGGAGCTGCTGCTGCTCCCAGCCTCTGTGCGGGGGCACAAAGCGTGTTCCCCCCTCACCCGGGGCCGAGCAGCTCCACTTCAGCACACAGCTGGTGCCGCCAGCACCCCCAGCCCTGCTCGATAACAGGACCATACCCCCCCAAACCGCAGCGGCTGTACATCCCTCCCCCACGTTCCTGTCAGCCGGTACTCACAGCCGCCGGCACAGCGAGCTGTTCCCCAGCCCGAGACGCTCCCCGGGCAGCGGGGGAGCGCCCAAACTCACCGCCCGCCCTGAATGGGCACCTCCGGCACGGTGGAAGGCGCCCACCGCCCTGCGGGGGGAACGCGCCAGCGGGAGCAGCCTGCAGCCCTTCCGAGAAGGGCGCGCGGAAACTTCGCTCTTTCCCCCCACGCCGTCCCCTCTTCCTCCCCCAGCCCCTAACGGACCCGCCGCGCCGCCCTCCCGCTGACAGGAGGAGCCCCCAGCCCGGCCTCGCCCCGCACTCACCTCTTCCCCCCGGAGCGCTGCGACCGCCCCGACACAGCGGCGCTCGGCCGAAGCACCGCGGCGCCCAATATTTATAGGGTCCGCGGCCCGCCCCGCCCCGCCCGCCCCTCCGCCTCGGGGCAGAGCCGCCCGCGGAGCGAGAGGGGAAGCACCGCCCGTCCGCCCGCCCCCCTGGGGTGCGAGGAGCCGCGCTGCGTGCCCGGCACGGGCCGCGTTGTGGCAGCGGGGCAGCGTGGGGCTCAGCGCCGGTTGTGTCCCCTCGCTGTGGGCCCCTCCAGCGGCTGGGTGCCAGGAGGGGTGCCGGCCATGGCAGGGAGAAGGGCCAAGGCGGCAGCCGTAGTGGTGTGCACAGGGGCAAGGCCCTGCCCTGCTGTACGGGGCATGGAGCTCCCAAAGGCCTGTAGTGCTGCAGTTCCACAGTGCCCCTTCCTGGCAGCCATTCGTTGATTTCAGCCAAGAGAGGACTCTTACACCATCCTGACCTTCCATCACGCTGCTGCTCTCATCTGCAGCCGGGACCGCTGTGCCCATGCCCTCCAGCTGCATGGGCAGCCCAGCGTGTGCTGAGGGCCTGGGCGTTGGCCCCATGCACCACTGGGGTTTTGCTCTCTCACAGGAGATGTGTGCTGCCTTCCTGCAGCCCAGCACCAGGGGCATGGGCATGGCAGCGTGATGAGACAGTCTTTGTCTTGGAAAAACACATGTGAATCTCAGTGCTGCCCGACAGCCCCAGGCCCCTCAGCTGACAGAGCATAAGGGGGAATTTCCACTGTTAGTACCCAAACTGTGCTACCATCAATCCCAAAGAAACAGTCAGTCCATTGGTCTGACGGAGTACAACACTCACTTGTTAAGTCATCCTTTCTGAGCCTGTTTTCCAAAAAATTTCTCATGCACAGCACAGACCAGCTTTGAAGAAACAGGACGAGTATGTAATAAACCACATTTCTTCCCTCAGGAGTTTGGACTCTTCAGGATGAAGAAAAAAACCATCTCCTGGCATGAGCCAGAGCAGCAGCAGTTGGTGGTGTTTAAGGTGGAGTTTCCCCATGCCTGGTGTCCACTGAGACAGCCACAGAGAGCCCCCACACAGCACAGAACCAGCGGGCAGCAGGGGAGGGTGGGCAGGAGCTCAGCCCTGGCTGGGGAGCTTGATACGAGGCCCTGGCACCAGCAGGCGGGCTGTCTAGGAATGCTTTCTTCACAGTCAATGCCATCTGAGATGGACTCAGGCTCTTAATACAACAGTCACTTGCCATTTACCAATGAGCTCAGTTTTGCTATTTTCATTTTAAAATGTCCTCTTTTTCTCTTTCCAAAATGCTTGATTTCTGCAAACACAGGTCCCTTTCTGAGCTGAGTAGTGCTGAATTTAAAAAAGAAAACAACAACAAAAAAAAAAACATTTGCATGATGATTATATTCTTCACAGGGATGACCTTTGAGTATCCATTTTCTCTCATGGATGAACAGAGAGAGCTACATACTGTGTCAGATCTCTTCCCCGACTGCTTAACATCATGAAAACCATATGGAGAAATGTTACTGAGTGGTTGGAGGAGCCATTTGGTACAATCTGGCTTATAGAAAGTAGGCAGAAGAGACAAACCATGACTAGCCAGCTGCACTTGGATCTTCGGGCAAGAGTCCTGGCTCCAATCTGAAAGGCTGAAGACTTGACCCAACATCCAAGCCCGCAGATACCCTCAGCCTGGGTCCAAACCCAGAGCTTCCAGATACAAACTTTATAATCTGTCTTCAGCAAAAGCGAGATATCGATAAGGGAAGTTGTGTTCCACGCAAGTTACCATGAAATAGGTTCCGTTTTGCTTGCACCCACGTTGGACAGCACAGTTCCAACCTGGTGACACCGGAGCTGAATATTTACAGCCAAAAGGCAATGCTATCCCTCCCCTTTCTGGTTGCCACGGTAGCCCACAGCTGGATACTGAAGTAGCCCTGGGCAACCGCCTCTCACCCAAGCAAGAAATCATTTTTCTCCCCGTTAACAAATGGTCTAGACGATCAATTTGTGTCCAGGAAGCAGAGCCATCACACACAGGTGGTATTTTGTGGAAATTCAAGCATCAGGTAAAGGAAGTGCATCCGAGAGGAGTCCTGGGTGAAGCCACATGAGATCTGTGCACCCTGTCTAACAGCCACCCAGAGGAAGCAGCGCTGACCTCCATCTTGGGGAGCTCTGAGCACCTCCTGGGGCTCTTGCTCCCTTGCTTGTCAGACTCACCTCATCCTGGCAGGAAAAAAAAAAAAACAGCACTGAGCTTTTTTTCTGGATTCATTCTCTCAAGGAGCCTTCTGAGGGACTTGATGAATGCTGGAGGCACTGGAATGACAAAGTGCTCAGGCCTATGGCAGCCAGGAATGAGACTGGCTTAAACTGCCGTAGGAGCTTCACTGCAGGAGGCATTGCAAGATCTGACTCAGATTCCTTTACGTGTGTGCGTGTGGGATACAATTCATTGCTACTGGAATTCATTTCATACATAAGTACCTATGCACAGGGATTAAAGATGTGTACATGAAAGCAGAATTCAGGGACGAGTTGCATGTGCTGTGAAGCTACACTTGAAAGCACATAGGTTCGTCTGATGTTATCTCACCTTAGGAAGGGCGGATTTCAAACCATGCACAGAGTTGCTACTGAGGATACAGGAAATCTCATCCATTTTTTCCACTTGAAGTAAAACATCTCTCCCCACAGAGGGAAACGCTGATGTCGCCCCGTATGATTTAGACTTAAAGAGGAAGCTGACAGACAGAAAGTCATGGTGAAACAGAAAAACCGACTCCAAGACAAACAAGCCTAAGCTTGACAAAATAGGCTGTAGTTTTAACGAGCAGCTTAGGAGAAGACTAAGGCGGAGGCCCTTAATGAAAACTACCTTCTTCTGAGGCCAGAAGTTTTAGAGCACCGTTTCTCAAGCAGTTCAAATTGGAAATCCTATATTAAAAGTAAAACAAACTTCACAGTTCCCATACATGTTTTATAAAGCTAAGAGTAAAAAATTATGGTAAATGTGATAAGCCCATATAATTTATTGTTTCTTGTACAGTTTTGACAGGCTGCCAACAGAATGGTGCTGCTATATGGAAAGTGGAAGAAATGACATTTTCTTTGCTTTAGATTGTTATAAAATTTTCAGTGCTTTACAAGCCCCCAGATGGTTTTTATAACCCCTTCAGGGGTTGCAACATATTGACTGAGAAATACTGATTTATATAGCAAACTCCACTCTTCTCATTGTTGGCAAAAATTACTGCTTTGTATGTGTGTATACATACAGTGGCTGAATATAAATAAAAGCCCAACAAATAATGAGATCTGAGGCAAAATCCACCACCTGGCGGTACATTAACTTGGATGAAAATTCTTTAATTTTACACTAGTGTAAATAAATGGAATATTTGGCCCTAAATCTTTTAGGTGATCTCTTGATTGAGAACTAAAAACTTTGTACTCTGTTTCACCCTGCAAACACAGCACATTGCTGGCTGCTTTTACTGGTGGCAGCAATAGGGAAACATTTCCAATCAGCAATTCTCCTGTTTATTTATCAGCTTTCATTGTGATTCTCTGAAGTAACCTAGCTGGAAAGTATCAGTGACTTGGGTCATACCAAGCCTGCAATAAAAACCCCCCAGCAGGTGATGATAGCACCTCAGGAGGAGTGACTCTGGGATGTTTGGCGTGTAATCGACAGACAGCTGGAGTGAACAGCACATCCAGCACTTGCTTTATTTTGAGCAGACCACTAGATTCATCTGTATTTCATGTAGTCAGTAGGATGTAAGACAATTCCTGTGGAATGGTGGCTTCCTAAAGCATGTTGAAACCCAGTGATAGGCAATGGAAAGCTCCTATACCTTGGGTGACTAACCCCACACCTCTACTTTGCCCACAAGTCTGGTGCAGCAGGACCAGAGCTCGGGGTGCCGGGCAGCCCTCCTCTGAGCCCTTCCTGAGACCAGCAGGTAGGAAACACCATGGTAGCACACCAGCCAGTTGCTCGTGCAGTGCAGTAGGTAGTCACTCAGGGCATGGGAGCTCCATGTTAGCTCCCACAGAGGCAGGAGCAGTGCCTGTGTTCCCAGCAGAGCTCTTTAGCCACCATGGCTGAGGCTTTTCTGGAACAAACAAGAGCTCTTAAACTCTCACACTGACACTTTTCTACTTTGCATTAAAGAATTAAAAATGCATTTGATCAGACAGAAGGAAAGGAAGAGCATGACACTGGAGCTTCACATTGAAGTCATTCCTTTGGGAGGGTAGAGACTGCAGTTCCACTCCCTGCTCACAAAGGCAGACTGCTTTTGTCTTTTGCATTAATCAGCCAACAGATAAAATACGTGAACAATCTTTAGGCTGGGCAGAAAATTTGACTGAGGGCCTTGTCCTCAGCAATTCGTCTGCTTTGCATTGCAGTACCTCGGCCACTGCTCAGAGCTGGACCTCAGCCTGTGTCCCTTGGCTCTGTGCTGGTGAGAGCAGAACCACTGCAGTCAACTTTCATGCTGTTTGAAGTAGGCAGCTTATAAAACCTTCGGATCACAAACTTTCTCTGACAAGGCATGCACACAGCTCCCGGCTCCTTCAGCCCCCAGCTCTGCTGAAGCCTTTTGACACTGTGATACTAAGAAAGAGCAGTGAGCTGCTTCCAGATTACCTTGGATTTGCATGGATTTGGGGCTAAGCCCCACCAGCAAAGCTCCTGCTTAAGCTTTTGCACGCTGTGTTTCAGTTGTAGGACCCAAGTGACCAGAGCTGGCAAACTTTTATTGTTGGTTCATCTATTTCTGCTCACTTGGTCTGCTGTAAAAAGAGCAGGCAGCAGAACAGCTCCAGACCTGAGCAGGCAGCGAAGCAGGCTTGGCAGAGGGAAAAAGGCCGGGGCAAGCCAGGCGGCTCAGGGCAGGCAAGGCGGTGGAAGGAGCCTGAAGCACAAACAAAGCAAATGGCTGCCTTGAGGTTGTCTGCAGCCGAGGCACGGCCCGCTTCCCAAGGCTGAGAGAGGCTGAGGCGACAGCGGGGTCAGCAGAGGGGGACGGTGTGAATGAACGCTGCTTTTTTTTTTTTTTTGGCTGAAATCTTCCTGTTATTCAAAGCTGGGAATGCTACAATTTGCTATTGTAAATATCCTATTCTGAAACATGGGCTCTCTGGGCACTTGGCCAAAGGACAAAAGATCTCATCTGAAACTCTTCAGCTCTGTGAAAACCCAGTACCGCCATGTCAAGCCCAAATTACCTCCTCCTGGTGTGGGCAGGATGCAGTGCTTGAACTCCTCTGACATGTATTTCCTAGAGATGAATTGCAGCTCACTCTGTGGCCCATCATTTACTATCTACATAAAAGCAGCAGGAGATGATTAGAGCAGGGAACTGCCCTGCTTTTGCTATATATAGTGCCCTGCCTGCTCAGCCTGTAATATTTTGCTGTTCAGTTGTAAATAATAGTCTAGGAAGAGGAATAAAATGGGGAATAAAATGAAAACTGAGCTCAGAAAAGTTGGTGTAAAAAAAGCAGACAAAAAAAAACCCCACAACACAAACAAACCACAAAACCCCAACACATATCCAGAGCACATGGCAATGAGCCTTCTACCTGAGATAGAAAGCAGAGAAAGGCGTTCATGGAGCGCATCCCACTGCCTGCCCTACTGCTTGCAGCAGCAGAGCGATGTGGGGCTGCAGCCTTTGGGGCCTGCTGGCAGAAACCAAATCTTTCGTTCCTCCTGGCATGCTCCTTCTGCTCAGCACCTTCCAGTGCGAGCTGGCGCGAAAGCTTCCAGCGCTACACCTAAAGGAATTCTCACATTTATATTTCAAAGAGTTCTGGAAGGCTGCACATGCTTCTTTTACATGTATATATTTAAATCTATTCCAGTTTGTTCCTCTTATGAATCATCGCATCATCGTGAATCATCATCAGGACATATTAGCTTGAACTCTATACAGGACATGCTAGTAATGAAAAATACAACGTATGTATGCCTTGAATATTGCATACCTGGGTGCCTTGCAACAATAAATAAATTTTCTGTCAATGGCCTTAGGAGGAAAAGTCAATTTATTCCCATTTTACAGAAGAGTAGTGGAGGTGAAGTGGTCAGTCCGTGGTTGTTCAGAAATTCGGAGTAACTACCCCAGATCTCAAGTACTTCAATGTAGTTACTCACCCACAAGGCCAGTTACTTCTCAAACCAGATGGAAAAGAACACATAAAGGAAAAAAGAGCAAAGAAAGGGGCGTTCTGTCTTGTTTTGTTGCAACGAGGAGTAAAAGAACAAAGCAAATAACGAAGTGTTTTCCCATGTGATTCAAATTAGAGCAGCCCTAATAGTTGAAGACAATTATGCTTTCATTATTTTCCGTGATATTTTCAAATTTGGGAAAGTTTTTGTTGTTGTTTTGCCATTCAGCATAAATAAGTGAAGGTTGGTGCTGCCACCAGACTCACTGCTCTGAAGAAATTCAGAATGCCCCCAATCGAGGAAATGTATTACTAAATGTTAAATCTCAGCCACATCAGTACAGACTTTTCTGTGCTGGGAAACAATCTCTCTATGGTTTGGAGGAAGTGCTTGCTAACAAATGAAAAATGAATTGCAAAACCCATTAAGTTCTTTTTTTTTTTTTCATGAGTAAGGAATGAGTAAAAACAAACAAACAAATCCTTTTGGCTATGAATCAAAAAGAGGCATAAAACATTAGTTGGGCTTTTAGCCACAACCTACTGAGAGATCTATGGTCTCAATGAATTTTTTAGTCATGCTCTTCAGGAAACACACAATACTTAGTTTACTCAAGATAACTTAATGATAACAGCTCGAGGCGTTTTGGTTACTGGCTGTAGGTTTTTTTCTTACCAGCTCATTCCCCTGGAAACCTGGTCTTAGCTCTGCATTCTGCCTCAGCCAGTTTTCTTAGATTTTGGTTTCTTCAGTTCTTTCAAACTGAAAAGAAATAAAGAGGTTGTGGGGATTATTAAAAGCAAACAAACAAACAGAGCTCATGAGAATTTCACATCTGAAGTTTCTATCCACTATTTTAGGTCTTCTTTTGTCTGAAAATACAAAAAAAATCAATTTTTGAAACATGTATTTGTAAAACAAGTGTTTGCAAGATGTGCTTTCCTGCCAGCTCTAACATGCTTTCTGATTAGCCATTTTTCTGAGACTACGTGGATGTTTTCCTTCTCCTAGCTCTTAACACAATACAGTGACTTCTCTTCCCTGAGGGTGCTTAGTTCACAGTCTGGATTAGCTTGGCATGAAGGCACCTTGCATTGGGTTGAATAGTTTTCATTGATTTTGCTCCATACAGTGAATTCTGGGATGTATTTGCCTAGTTTATGTGCAAGAGTAAACCAAAGCACCCAGAAGGGACTGTTATTGCGAGAAACAATGGGAAGTTGTAGAGGTGGGGCAGCTGGGACTATTTCCTGTATTTTACTGATAGGGAAACAATAAAAAGCTAATAATCTCTTGAGATTAACAGATTAAGACTCCAGATACTTTTCATTTTGTCTTTTTTTGCCCTCTTTTAAGTGTATTTTGGGGCTAACAGGTACACTGAGGGTGAGGTCTAAAGAGAGATTTACATTCAGCTCAAGAATATTAAATCAATTTAAATGACTATTCTCTTTCAGAGGCCTGCAGAGATGAACAAGATTCAGAGTTTGAATTTCCACCCACTTGGATGAAACAGGCTACCACCAATATGTTCTGAGAGAGCATGGCCTACTCAGTCAATAGCAAATATCTCCAAAATGGCAAGTTAGGAGTTCGGAAGGTAAATGCTATGGCTTTGATCCTCCTAAGGTTCAAAGCGCCATCTGAAATACTTGGCAGCTGCAGGCTGGACTCACCTGCCATTCCGGCAGGGACAGAGTAGGCAGCAGTGGTGTGGTAGAAATGTGCCTGACCTACCCCCTCCTTGGTACATCAGGGTAAGCACAACAGCTCGCCCCAAAAAATGAGCCCTCCAGCTTTGTACAGGAAGATGCTTCTCCCATCTCAGGAAAGCTAGACCTCACACTATAGCTAAACCCCAGCATCACACAGCAGTTTGGCTTCTCCCAAAACAAAGACTAACTTCTGAGTTTGACATGCTGGAGTGATTTTCATGGGAGATCTTTCTTTGCTCATTTTGCTAAAATGATGTAGAGGATGTAGCCAAAGACTGCATGATCTGCCAAGTAAAGGGTTCTTGACTTTCAGCTAATTAACAAACTTCAGGTCTTACTTTGAAAACCCTGTTATTTCTTTCCAAGATATTTCATATTATCTTTCCAGTCTTTTAATTTTCCTGCCTACACTTCTAATCATACTAATGATCTCCGGCTTCTGTTGTTTCTGCCACATTTTTCATGACCTCTCTCAGTCTCTAGGGCTCAGCAGTTCAGCACTTGGTTCTGATTAAGGTGAATTCATGTATAGCACACCTATCAGCACATTGATAAGCATTCTTTGGAGTGGTCGCTTTTTCTGTTTCCCCAGCCACCACCTCTGTTTGGAGTGCTTAATGTTGCAGTACCTTCGTATTTTGCAGACCCTTTTGCCCTCCTGCACCAGCTTCTTGCAGGACTGGGATGTTGCTCTGCTTGGCAGGGGAGCCTCAGTTTAGCTTCTCCTGCCTACGCTTTAGTCCGTACATTCCCTCATGTCACTTTGTGCTGCAGCAACAGTAATTATGGGTTTAACTGGTTCGGTGCTTTAAGAATTAGGCAGTAATTAAGACATATCGCTCTAATTTGAGAGATGATGAACAAAGTCCTTTCCCATGCTCCCTCCTCACAGCTGGAACTAAGGCCAGCAGTATCTGAAGCCATACAGGGCAGAAGCAAACTGGAAGTTCACAGTTCAAACCCATTCTTTCAGAAAGGGGTGGGGTGTGTTTTTAATAACGCAGGGCTAAATCGTAAATTAATGTCTTCATGTTCTGAGGTACAACAGCAGTCTGCTGTGAAGGACCAGCTGACAGTCAGTCACAGAAAGAAAAAAAGGAAAAAAGAGATGAGGACAAATCTAATTCTCTTAGATTTAATTGCCACTGTGCATTAGGACTAAAATGTCAGCTACCCACTGTAGGTCTACAGGAAATGTTTCATATATTTTCAATTCACGGTAAATATATATAAAAATATATACAAAATTATAAAGATTTTCTTTTTTTTTTTTTTTTATTTTTTTTTTTTTTTTTTGTTAAAAGGCAAAACACACTAGCACTGTGGGAGCAGACAGGAAGACACCAGCTGCCAAGGAGCAGAAACTGCATTTGCCCTCAGTTCTTTCTTACAGAACTGGCAGCCAGCATCCTCTGTGGGGTTTTTGGCTGAAGCCTGGGTGCCAGCAGCGAGGCCTTGCTGCTGGCCAGCGTGGTGTGCTTCCCACTGGGCTTCTGCCCTCCAGCCTGCGGGGCCCTTCAGTGCGTACATACACATGTCTGTGGGTCAGGGAGAGGGTGGGAATGACAGCGAGAACCTCTCGGAGATGATGAGCATTTTAGATAATTCTGTAGCTACAATACAGTAAGAGCTGACTGAAGCTTAGGCATGCTATGTCTGGTTGGGTGGGTTCCCACAAGGGTGATGCCGCCAGGGACAGGGCAGCAAGGGGACAGACAGGATGCCCACAGCGTCCCGGCCATCAGCAGGGTCATCCCCACAGGACGTGGGCGTTGCTGATGGCTGCAGCCTGTGCTGCTGCCCTGCGGTCAGCCTCCACCACAGCTTCCCCTCCCTGGGCTGTTCAGTGACAGCGTTAGGTCATGCCCTGGCTTCCTCAGACGGGTCTGTGAGTCCTTGCAGCAGCAGCAGGAATGCAGAGGATGACATTCATGCTGTTCCCAGACAGACCTTTCACAGGTGCCAGAAGTTAGGAGGGGAGACCACAAGGCCACCCAGTAGCTCCTGTAGAAGCGATTAAGCGCACGCTGAGGTGGGGCTGTGGGTCTGTGCAGCCCTGCTCAGGCCTGAGCACCACAACAGCCTCTCTGGACCAGAGGACATTGCTGTAGCGATCCATGACGCTGGGACTGTGCAGATGGTGACTGCCACTTCCACAGCGAGATCATAACAGTGCTTTGGTATTTGTCTATCTCCAAGCTGTGTCCACTGTCTGTGTTCTTTGACCACATGTAAGCTGGTGGGCTCATGGGCTGGCCTAACAAAACCTCAGCCCTGCACCAAAGCCTCCTTCTTAGGGTCTTCCTCAGGTCAGCACCTTTTGGGTTCAAACACACACAGCCCAGCAGACCAGAAAGAAAAGCAACCCCGTAACCGAGACAGGACACGAGGAACCAGAGGTTGTCTCTTGTCACCTCATTCCAGAGGGAAAACAAACAACATGGCTTTGGCTTTTCCTGTGCTGGGCAGACAGCTCTGCCTCCCAGTGTCACGCCAGCCCCTGCAAGAGGGGACGTACATCACTTCCCAAGCCCGATCTGTGCCCAGGGCTACACAAACATCCCCGGCTACACAGAAGGTTTTCTTTGCTTATTTTAAACTGGGATGAGATGATCCATATTTTATTTTCAGCTTTTGTTTTGTTCTTGTCCTGGCATTCCTCTGCCCATTTTTGTCAGCAAGGATTTTGCTGTCTGTTCCCCAGCCGTGCCATGTGTGCCTGGTGGATAAGCTTTCATGTTAGGAACCCAGCACGCTGGCAGCAGGGCACCCCAGCTCTGGCGTGCTCTGCCTGATGGGCTGGACCATGCTTCAGAAACTCCTGGTGCTGCAGCTCCGTGCCTGTCTTTGGGATAGCGGCACTTTGGAAATCTGTCCATGCTCCCTGAGAACAGACCACCACAGAAACACTGGTTGGCTTCAGCTTGTCTCAGTTAGCTACCCAAGTCTCATATAAATACATGGATTACAATTCCTAACTACCAATTCCTGGACACCTCACACCAAGAGCTGGATTTCTTTAGTAGAATATGAATATATTTCCCTCTATCCATGATGCCTTGAAGCAGCCAATCCATATAATTCATTTGGTGCTTTGTGCAGTTCAGAAGTCACGGAGGACCATGTAAAATGTCCACCCAGCTTAAAAATGATTGCAGTTAAGCGTCTCCACTGAGGATTACACACAGTGACAGAAGGGGCAAAAGGCGCGTGAAGCAATGCAAGGTGTATGCATTAGTGCTGGCTTTATGTTGTCAGGACATGTGCCCTACGGTATCAGAGGGAGCTATTTTGGCAGTTCGCCTGTTATCAGGAAAGTAATCCTGATAGCAATGAGCCACATAAAGAGACTTCAACGTCTCCCAGGAACTTCCCATTTGGTTCTTACACTAGTTCAAAGGTGGTGACCTCACCCACTCTGAGCAATCATTTGTGCTGAATAAATGGCATGTATCACAACATTGGTTTTAGTAACTTGTAAATAAAGGCCAGGAATTAAGCTCAAAGTAGCTTTGAGATAGCTCGAAGTGCAAGCCTCTCATATCCATCCATTTCTTCTACGAGCATTTCCAACTCCCTGAGCTTCCAGGGAAGCCATTTCTCACTGTCACCACCAGCCAGCACAGACCTCAGAGGTGTCCTGGGCTCTGCTTTCTGAGGGTGGTTGTTTCTCTCCCAGGCAGAGTTCCTGGTGGCAATAAATCTTCGCGTACCCAATTTTTATAAGTGTTTTTCATGTCAAGTGTTGAGCAATCTAATATTACATCATTTGTACTGTGCATTCACTCTCATCAAGAGCAGAGAATTTTCTACTGGATATAATTTCCTTTCAGAGTCAAAACATAAGTACTTACACTAAGCCTGAGACTCAGACGCTGCCAGTCTGGCCCCAGCCTCTAGCTGTTGTGGAGATCAGTGTCAGGCAGCCAGCAAGTGACAGATCTCCCCCACCTTTCAGAAGTGGTTCCTTCACACCAGCAGAGCGATTCAGCAAGACTGAATTCTGGCTCAGCAGCAGCTAGAGCCTGGATTGCACAGGAACAGTTATCCAAGGATCAAAGGCAGAGAATCGGAGCTTAGTGTCCACGCTTCACCTTTGCAGTAAACGGAACATGTGAGGACAAACTATTGCAGGTCTCTTTTTGTAATCGCTAGGATTGACTCATTCTGAAAGGCTACAATTAAACAGATTCAAGGTAAATTACATCTCCAGTAATAACCATAAGGCTTTCAGGACTAGATTTTCAAGTTATTTGTTTGCATATGTGCCTGCACAAATTGCGCACACCACGTCTCTTGGCACTAACACAGGAGCTGTGTGCTCTGAGCTGGCATCTGTGCATGCCCGTGGCCAGTGAGAACCCAGACTGGGCTTGGACTGGCCGCCCAGTTTGGCACACTGATCCCTCTCACAGCAGCTGTCTCCCACTTTCATTAAGTTGTTTTCAAAACAGTGCAGATAACAGAGCAGCAGAGGCTAAAAGCCACTTCCAAGTAATATAGACAAGACTGAGCTCACACATCATGCCAGCAGGGCCAGCAGCTCCTTTGATTTTGTGTTCATCTTCCCTAAACACTCTGCTTTTGGTAATTCACACCTCACACTTTGGGTAACACACCTCAAGTTTGATCTCACCTCAGATCAAAACTTTTCTTCTTGTATGCAATCCTCTTGCCAAGTATCCTTTCACTTACCAACACCTGCTCTTGGATTAAGTCACCTCCTGTTCCAGCTGGCTGCCTCCCGGCTGCCCCTGCAACCAGCACTGGTGAAGTGGGGAAACATAGCACACTCGTCCTCCAGCCCCAGCCCCACGCTGCAGGGCAGCACTCAGTGCTCCTTCCCCAGCCCCTCTCCAGCCCTTGCTTCTGGGGTGGAACTGGGGAAGGAGAGAACTGCCACTCATGGCAAATGGGACTACCATGATAAAATGCCATTTTCCTCTTAGCTCTTTAAAATAATCACAGTAAATACTTTTCCAAACAAAATAAAACAAATCCCATCATCCCCAGGCTGTTTACCCATTTGGTACCCATCTAATTTAGACTCCCTCAACACTGGCAATTTTAACACATTTTGCTGTATTTTGCTATCCTTCAGCAGTCATTTCAATACTGGGCACTGTAAGATACATCATGACAGCAATGTCTCTTTTCACACTTTCCCAGTATGCCCTTGATAAATCATCTACTATATTTTCAACTCCTTTTCTGGATTGGCATTCAGACCTTCACTTGGTATTTCTGGAGTGTTAACAGCTGTCTCCCTATTCCTGGTGAATACTTAGTGAAGGTTCTTGAAAATAATCTCAAACACCTACTGCTCTGCTCCTAGGGCTGCTCAAGTTTTCCATAGATGCACTCATGTAGACCATTAGGAGCACTATCACTGCGGTCACCCCTTGTGACACGGGTATCTCTGTCTGCTAAATGCTGTGTGAGATTAGAGATATGCTTGCAAAAGACAATGCAGAGGTAGGATAGAAGATAAGTTGCATTATAAAAAGAGCAGATGAGGAACTGAGGCATGTTTGGCTTTCAACCAAGTACACAGTGCATATTCCATATGAACACAGAAGAAAAAGGAGGTGGCACATTACAGTTCTTAAATTTGACAAAGAAGAAAAGAATAATTCTTCTGGATTATTAACAATGACTGGTTTCACAATTCAGCAAGAATAAAAAACTTTCCTGTGGCAAAATATTTAGTTAGCTATCTGGGGAGCTGGGTTCAGTCCCTGACCTGCCAACAACATTTCAGCGCAACCTTTCAAAAATCACTTTTTTGCTTTGCTCTACCTCTCAAATTTGGTTTCCTCTACCTCTGCCTTTAAAATGAGTGTAGTGTCATTTCTTTTCTGCAGCGCCAGACAGCAGAAGTTTGAAGCAGGGAAGTATTCAGATACCACAGAACCTTCAAAGAGTTGTTCCTTTCAAGTTGACTATTGCCCATCTTGCTGAGGATTTTTGATGGGTGTGTAACAGAAGGTAGCTAGCAAAATGAAGCAATTAGTTCTGTGACATTTTCAGCTGCCTAACGAGTTTCACTTCTGCTTGTCACATAAGTATTTTGGAATTGGAGCTTGTGTTACCAGTTCTCAATATTTTACGCTTTCTCAGGCTGCAATTCAACAGCTGTCTCAATATTGCAGTCAGAGCCAACATATTCCATATAGATTTTCCTCAATATGTTGCCATCTCTTAAAAACCCTTGCCATGCTGCTTCACTATTCATGGCTTGATCATGGCTATTTTCATTATAAACCTGGCACTTGAGTCCTTTTCCTACAAATATGTGAACTGAGGTTCTTTTAATGTCAGTGAGCATAATTTCTCTGAAAGCTCATGTTTCTGCCCCAACACTTTCCCCTCACTCTCCCAGGCTGCACATCATATGCTTGCTAGTCAGTTCTGTACACAAAATACCACAAATCTCATGCAGAATGCTACACTTTCCAGCCATTCACTGTTGTGCTCTGTTCTGCTTTCTAGGTACAAGAAGGTATTATGTTTAACACCCATGTTATTGCAGGGCTTTCTGTGTCCCAGCCCCTGTTCCTTAGGGCTGGGCCACAAAAATCTGTCCTTATAATGAGAGCTCTATGTGCAGTTACTGTATTATTCCCTTCAAAATATCTTTCTGCATTGAGGATAAGATTTTTTGGTTTCACTTGCACCAGTGAAAATCCTTCTGGTGGAGATCTATATGGTGAAAACACCCTTCTCTTCCATCCCTTGGCACGGTTAGAGCTGTGTTAATCTCCCACTTCTGTTCTCTGTCCTGGGTACATAACAAACCCTAGTGCCAAGGTACGCAGGAGTCTTATTTAATGCAATGAGCAATTATGACAATTGCCTGTATAGATTTTAGGGTTAAACCAACAGCATCTTTGCCCCCTGTACACAGATGTGCATTCCTGCTGCTTTGCACATCCCACAGGCAGCAATCTCTGAGGCCGGTCCAGCACTGTACAGAGATGGGACCCTCCTACCAGTGGTTGCACCCCAGTAGCTTTCAGGCATATTCTTTGGACTGTGTTTTTTCACCAACTGGATCACAAATGTTTTTGAGAATGTCGTCTTTAGGAAGAAGGAAAATACATTTTTGTATTTGGCATTACATGCAATATTCTAATAGTACTTGAAAGTATTTCTTGAATCAAACCTTACACAGTAACAAATGTTCATTTTGTTTATTACTAGAACAAGAGGCATATTCTCTTTTTATCCACTATGCTTTTCATGCTAGTACATAGAGAATGTTAGGGACCTTGGAACGCTGGTAGTCTTCCAGTTCAGTTATGCTGTTATGTTCTTTTGCCTTCTGAAAATACCTTATGCAACTTGTCAAAATCTCCAAGTTCAGAGCTATTTGTGAATTTCAGAACTATTTTTAGATCAATCATACACAGCTCAATGAGTATCATCTTTGTTTTGGTAATTCAGACAACCTTCTTTCTTAATTGACCATATGTTACCAAAATCTGTCAGCAGACCCTTGCCTTCTCTCACAGGTATCATGACCATAAAAGCTGTAACTACTTCGCATGCCTTAAAATTCTGTGTCCTCTAATCTCATTTGGCTTTCCTCTGAGCATCTCCCTAGTTCCTAGTGCCTCCTAGCCAAAAGGATAAACTCTATCTCACCTGTCCTGTCAGATGAGACACAACTGTCCTGAAGAGCCAAGCGCCTCTGAACATCCAACCTCGGTCACCCCAGCCTGTCTTGCTCAGCACGGTGACTGCTGTTTGCAGCTCCTCACACCCAGCCGCACACAGCTGAGCTGCTTTGGAGGTGCCAGCACTCTTCCTATTGCAGAAGGAGTTCAGAGGAGCCAGGCTTTAAACCAACCAGCATTTGGAGAGCTGGATGCCGCTCTGCCGGGCCGTGCACATTATTGTCAAGAAATCTGCCTGTGTGAGGATATCAGACAAGGACACCAGGGTCACCTACATCTGTTCATACCCAGATTCAGCACTCATTGCTTAGGGTCAACAGGACACACTCTTACTTCACTATTCTTCCTGCCTCCTGTCACTGCTATAAAATATTCTTTTCCAGTCTCAGGTTCATCCTTTCCCCGCTACACTGGGTCTTGTTCTGTTCCAGTTCTGCCCATTGTTCTGCTCTTGCACACTGTAACACCCCCCCGGTGCATTCTCCCATGCCCTCTGCTCATGGCAGTCACTGGCTGAGCTTCTCCAAGGGCCACCAGCTTTATTTCTGTTTCACAATAGCTCATCTGAGCCACGAGGAGGTGAGGTGATTTGCTGGAGGCCATCGAGCAGTCTGGTGACGGCTCTGAAATGAGAAGCCAGGCCCAAGGAGACCTTGGTCTTTGCCCTGCCTGGCTGGAAGCACTGCTCGTCCTTCCAACACACCCACAGGCAGGCACCGCACCTACTGCATTAGGGGAAAATGAGCACTGCACTTTCAGGGTGAAAAAACTTTCACAGTCATTGTCAAACCCTGGCAGTCCTGGTTAGGACTGTGTCTGGGCTGGAGCAATAGCTCAGCGAATTAACGCCAAACATAAATGTCGCACACAGAGCAGGGGACTCTCTGCCCTGGTGTTTGCCACACAGACATGGCCAGCAAGCTGCACGTGGGCTTGGGACACAGCAGAGACCTCACAGCCATGTCACCTGGGGCCTCAGTGCTGGCTGAGCCCCCTCGGGAATGCATGCTTCCCTGGGCAGCCCCTGGCTCCCCCTGGTTTCTCCTGCCCACCCATTGCAGCCTGGGCCACACGCAGCCCTGCCTGTGAGCTCCTTCTGCTGCCCAGGGCTGGCCCTGCCGGCCTGGAGAGCTGGCAGCCATCTGCACAGCTCGCATCTCCCAGGGCTCGGCCAGGCACAGCAAAGGGTTAAAAACCAGCAAGGGATTTCTGTGCAAGCCATGCAAAGGACTAAGAAAACGGAAATGAGCCCAAATTTAAACTGAAGGGCTCCATTCTTCTGCCAAGGCACTCGGCTCCCTAATCAACTGGAGCCTTGTTTCGCAGCCCATCCCCAGAGGCTTCAGAAAGGAGCGCAGACAGGTCCGTGACTGGACGGCTACAAAGGATGTCTCTTCTGCGGCACCCCCTCGGTGCTGCCCGCGTCCCAGCGCTCTGCGTCTCTGTGCACAGTTAGGGTGAGTCCTGTAGGGATGGGCAAGGAGCTTTCCCCCTCCTGCCCGGAACAAAGCCCGTGGTGAGGTTTCTGAAGCGCCGTGGGCTGTGGCGAGTGGAGCTGCTCTTAGTGCCGCAGTCCTGTGGCTGGCTGCGTCGCTGGCTTCTGGGGAAACACTTCGTTCCCTCCTTTGTAGCCTCGTCTAGTAATGCTTTCAATGATTTCTGATAAATACACTCTTATTACTGGTTATAATGGAGTCAGGAGAAAAAAAAACCCACATACACTAGAAAGCTGATTATTCTGGGAAACTTTGAAGTTCCTTTCTCTAGTGGTATTCTTTGATGGTGCTATTAAATAAATAATGATTTTACATCTAAGGCTTATCACGTTGTGCAAAATACACCATTATCCTCAGCAAAAAAATCCTCCTCGTTGTTGGCCACCGCAAACATCGGCGGAAGCTGTGACTCAGGAGTGCTCGAGGCTGACCTGCCCGGGCATGGGGCAATGCCAGTTTTTAGCTTTAACCACTCATGAAGCGGGGAAAGGCACTGCAGCCACATACCGCAACGGGGGAGGAGGGGAAGAGGCTAGACAAAAATAGGAAGGGAGTGCAGGCAAGAAGAAGCTAGCAGACGTGCAAAAGAAACAGAATATGTGTCTTTTCATAAGATTGTTCAGTCATGGCCAAGGGCACTTTTTGTGACAGTGGGAAGTAGGATGACATTTCTAGCGCTGTGCTGAATTAGAAATACTAATGAAAAAGATCAGAAATTACAGCAGGAGGAACTCATTAAAGACTTCAGAAACAGTACGTGCAGAGTGTTACTGCATAAAGCAGGCCACCTAAAATAATTTACATTTCTGCCTTATGTGATAATGGCTCTGACTGCAGAGCTGGCGGGGTCTGGAGTCCAGAAGTGCTCGGTACCCACACAGATCTGCCAGGACTCGTGCTGCAGTCCCACTGCTCTCACCCTCCCTGTCTCTCTGCCAGGCAGCCAGTGCCCTGGCTTCTCCATGGGACGGGGCAGAGCAGGCTGGCCTAGCTGTGCACCCACTGAGCTTTGGCACAGGACGGTGGGCAGGACGCTCCCTCTGGAGGTGGCAGGGGCTGCCGGACCACCTGCATCAGGTGGACACTCACCCCAGCACAGTCAGAATGCAGCCACACCAGCACCTGCTCAGGGAACCAGGCAGGAAGGATGGGTGGGTTCACAGAGGTGCTGCAGGTGAGAGTATAAAGTGGAAACACACCAGCACTGGGCACAGAGAGGATGGAAAGAATGGGTCAGAAACACAGAAGCTGGGAGAAGGATCCTGCTGTTAACCCCCCTTTTATGCCCTGATTTCTCTGAGATTTTTTGCATTACAGATAAAACCTGTAAGTCTTCTCCATCCTTCCCACAGCTGTCAGATATTCTTGATACTCCAAGAACAGCATCCTCTCCACTTCCCTCCCTGTCCTTCACTCTCAGCTCCCACCTACTCCTCCCAAAGCCTCCCTGAGCCACCACTCAGCGGTCACAAAGCACCTTTTGCTAGAACTCTGCAACTGCATCTCCTGACGAGACTGGAAGGAGACACTGCCATGGGCTCCTCCACACAGAGATGCCATCCTGAGTGCAGACAGCCCCGAAGTGACAGATTGCTGGAAGCTGGGACCTCATCCTGGGGAGGATCATGACACAGGCATCCAGTCTTCACTTATCTGCTTACCCTTCCCACAACCAGTGCAGTCACTGCTGTGTCACCTGATGGAGAGTGGGGTTACACTGCTTTTTCCATTTATTTCCCAAAACAAAAGCCCAGTTGCAGAAAACAGAGACAATAATCCTGGGAAGTATTGACATCTAGAATGTGAAAGCTGTGATTAAAATCAAACCTCAGGGCACAGCCAGCAGCTGTCACCAACAATGAAATGCATGGGGAAAGGGCATTATTCTAGAAACTAGAGCACCTTCCTGGGTTCCAGATCATTGACCTGTGTAAACTCATCAGCTACCCCATCAAACCGCCTTTGGCTGGCTGATTTCTTCCAAGTACCATTTCCAAAGGAAGGTGCCTCTGACTGTGGTCCTGCTCACTGGAGCTTGGTGCAAGCCCCAGATTTTGTGTGGTTGCTACCAAAGGTAGCTATGAGGAGTTCACAACAGCTTTCTGAGCTGCTGAAACCGGTTCAGCCCCCAGCATTATTCAAAGCCTTGGCTTCCCTGTAATCCAGTTTCTTTTACTCAATCCAGTCTAACTGAAGGCTACCAAAAAAGAAGTAGTATTTCTCTCTCACCACTAGCCAGGTGCTCCTAGGGTGAATTGCCGTATGCATAATTGTGGCCTGTTACAAACCTAACCTACAATGCACAGCACGTGTGTTGCTTTGCACTGGATCAACGTGGTCCAAGTCAGCGCATGGCTGGATGGGACCCCAAGGAGACAGAAGGGAGAGGGCAGGAACATGCACATGGGATGTGGAGAGGCTACTTCTGTTGGAAGCAGCTTTCATCTGGATTAATCATTTCAAGAAACCACACCCTCGGTTACACTGAGGTTAGCTTCTAGGCCACCCGCAGTCATTGTGGTTTGCAGTGTCCTGCCCAAAGGCCACCCCACAAACTGCACCCAGCACACCCTGATCTCCAGCACTTCTGCTCTCAGCATGGCCCACCATGAGGGACTTTCCTTGCGTCATCTCCACCATGACAGATCCTTCCTATTGTCCCTCTGTGCACTCGAGGATGCAGCAGTCAAGGAAGGCACTACAGATTGTCTGGCCACGGGCAGAGCAAGCAGCCTGGGTGGCACACCGCTGCCTGCTGCTCAGCAGCCAACGTAGTTTCAGACACGTGTTTGGCATCCCAGCAGCACACTGTGATTAAGCCCTGGTCTGCACAAAGAGCCACAGGCAGGTAAATTAACAAAGGGCAGAAATTACCTCCAGTTACCAAATTACAGCAGGTCTCCTGTCCTGTAGCGATTCAAACACGATAGCTGACACAACATGAGCCTTCAGAAGAAAGGCCATACCCCAACCCTCTGGTGACTGCAGCTTCTGGTAGTAAGCTACACAAGAGGGAGGGGGTGGCACTTGTCAACTTTCACCCTTGGACAACAACTGCAGTTTTTCCAGGAAGGGTGTTGGTCCCTTTGGTAGGCATCACCTCCTGCCGACTCACACAGCAACTCCTGAAGTGCTTACAGGAACTTTTAGGATGTGACCATGAACCACATGAGTGGTTGCAGCCCAAGACCAGCTGAATGGCCTTGCTTCTCCGTAATCATTAGGTCTGTGGCAAGGCTGCCAACAGGACATGGCACTGCTGTCCCAGTTCAGTAACATCTCTGTGTCCATAGCTTTACCCGGGCTGCTTAGGCTGGTCAGAGCTCCAGAGTCCAGCCTGGCAGAAAACTGAACTCCACCAAAAAATGTATTATTTTTTGCTAGTTTAAGCTACTCTAAAACCACATCCATAAAACCATAACTGATCTGAAGTCTCCATAAGACAATTAAAAAGGCAAGTTACTGGAAGCTTAGGCTGCTCTTGCATTTGTCATTCTGCAAGTTGTCAGATATGTTTGAGAACCATGGGCACAAGTTTTGAAAAACATGAATAACTAAAAACATTCTTCTCCAGAAAGCCTTTCCTACTTAGAACTGACTTCTGGGAGAAAACAGAAACAAAACAAAACCAAACAAACAAAAAACCAAAAACCCACCACAATTCTAACAATCTCTTCTTTCAAGTATTTCCAAAAAACAAAAAGCTTGCAAGACTGTGTAGAAAAAAAAAAGAAAGGAAAAAAGAGGTAATTTTAGTTGAAGAAGCAAAAATCTTGAATAATTTTTCAGTCTTTTAGTGGAATCCAATAAACACATTACCAAATTACACTGTATATTTTACTAGGCTAAGTTATCTTTGTAAGTATTACAGGCACAGCATGAAGAAAAACAATAAAAAAATATTAACCTTCATATAATTCAGTGGAGTTATAAAACATCTGATTGAATAAACTACATTTGACATGAACAAATGGCGACGTTTCCATGTAAAGTTGTCTTTTTTGGCTGCCTGACAAAGAAAGGCTTAAAGAACCATGATTTTTGTTTCCTAAGGGCAAGTTCTTCTATTTTTGTAAACTCAGCAACCAATACTAAAGTATGAACATAGGCACTTTTAATTTATGAACTGTGTACTTTGAGCAAGTTTAAGAGTTTAATCATATGCATGTTGTTATAAGTGTTTATTTTTGTTGTACTGCATCGGACTGCTTAATGGAAAATACTGCACATAAAAGCAGACGAGGCAGCCATGTATGTAGAAAAACAGAAGAGGAATAACTAATAAGCAGAAAAATGTATATATTGTGTAGATTTCTTGTAAGCAGAAGAGTACCATTAACTTGAGGGAAGGCATAACCCCTAACAGGGAACTTGCACTGATTTTGGCCCTAGGCAGAAGACCAGCGGCAGATGTGAAGATTCTCTCTCTGGCCAGCACTAGGAGGAATAGGATTCTTCCTCCCTGGCAAGCAAATGGTACTCTGCTTTCCCCTTAAATAGTATGGGTCAAGACTCGAAGGTGTTCATATTTGGCTTAAATATATTTTTATACCCAATTGAATGAGCGTATGGTCCAGCACATATCTCCTTTAAAGCCTCGCTCCAGCACCTGTGTTTGGGCTGACAGTGGATCTGCCGGTTTGTGTGAAGCTGGGAGCAAGCCAGGAGAGGTTGAGTGTGTTGTTATAAGCTGACCCAGAAAGGCCCTACCAACAACAACGCTTGTGTATAAAAATATCACTCCTATTCATCTTAAAGAATAAGGAGTGGACTTTTATGAGGCTAACTGCAGGGTGAATCACTGCTGTCCATTATTCACAGCTGAAATGTGGTTTGACCTGCTGCTTGTTTTAGGGAAAAAATGGCTTTTCCCTCCAGACCCATGTTCTGACCTGATGAAGGTTTTCACAACGCATATTTATCATGCAAAAAGCAGGCTCTTCCACTCTGTAATATTGATGTTAGGTGCAGCTGGGCTGCTGGTTGCCATGCAGATGGTAATGTTCCAGGGAATTTCAGTTAATATTAAATGGAAAGTGGCTCAGATTTGCATGCCTCTCTAGAAATGGCACAAGAATTATCTTGAGTATCAATATTGATAATAACCTGAATTATTGATGATAATCTGAACCTGAAAAAAATAAACACTCCCAGCAATAAGGAGCACATCACAAGGTGAGTCCAGTAGCTGTGAAAAGACTGCAGCATCATGAAAGAGGAAAAGCAGGAAACTTAGAAGAAAATGAAAATTGAATTTGGCCTATCCAACTTCGCCAAAGATAACCTCACAGCCAACACTTTGTAACTGTATTCTAAACAAAACCACTCACTGATTAGCAGATTGCAGAACATCTGTATACAGCCACAAGCATTGCTTGCACAGTCCGTGTACCTGCATAGGTGAGCATCACCTGCACGAAGAACACGTGGCAGAGCAGGCAGACCCAGGGCTTCTGAGCTGCAGGTGGCCTGGGAGCCAGGGCTGGGAGGAGACCTCTCAGAACCCGCTGGCAAGGGAACACACGGCTGGGGTGAGCCCACATTTGCACTGTTAGATACGGGGATTTTTCTTGTGGTGCTTGATGGAATTTGGCCAATGGAAATGTAATAAGACAAAGTAGCAGGTGAAGAGGCTTGTTTCCTAATTCTAACCCGAAACCCACATCACACAGAAAAAAGAGATATTCACTCACCTAGCTGCTTCAAGCGAGGATGAAGTGTGCGTGGCTGCATGTGGATTAAATGGCTCACACGTCTCTTGCCTTTCTCAGAGGAGCCTAACTCCTCCGATTGGTTGTGCAGTCAGAAGTTAACAGGAAATCATACCATCTGAGAAACGATTTCTGCAC
Source organism: Penelope pileata (assembly GCA_013396635.1). NCBI lineage: Eukaryota > Metazoa > Chordata > Aves > Galliformes > Cracidae > Penelope > Penelope pileata. The sequence continues at coordinate 1,203,232 of WBMW01005746.1, read as the reverse complement.
CAGCTGAAGTAACCTCTCTGACAACCTGCTGTGTTGCCGGCTTTCTTATTTCTTTTCATTAGGAAAAATTAAGAATTTGGGGAAAGCAAATGCCTAGTATTTTTCTAAGCTTCTTGTTTGTTAGCAATAGCCTGATTTCTGGTAGTAAAGTTAATCCATGCATTTAAACAGAACGTCATTCAAACAAGGGCATGGCATTAAAGACCAGGCAAGTGCATCCTCTGCAGGTGGGCCTTGTGCAAGCAGGGTTCTCGTTTATTTAATTAAACACACACTTGTGTGTGTACATGAAAACAAAAAACTTTGACTGTGTTCTGAAAATATTTAAAAGGAAGCAGAACCTGCAGCAGACAGAACTAGGAGGCACATCCTGGGGCTGTTTTGGAGTTTGATCCAAGAGATGATTGGCTTGATCCAATCCTCCCTTTGGTCTCAGCAACTGCACCCACTGTTCAGAGCAGCTTGGTGTCTGTGGGTGCAGCTTTAAAGATCTGGACCCAGGCCATTTTTTTCAAAATGTTACTCACAGTCTTACTTTTCCTAACAGAGATGAAGTGATTATGCGATTATTACAACAACACGGTTGCAGCCACAGAAATAAATAAACTGTGATGTCTTAACCACAGAACTGAAGAGCCTACTGCAGAGGCAGCTGTGACTGAGGAACTGCTTGTTCAGCCAGGAGCAGCTCACACAGCAGCCCCAGTCTGCACTTCTGTAGAAGTGTGCGTGATGTCCCAAATCACTCTAGAGACAGAGAGGGGCTCATATTTGATGGCTTCAGGTCAAATAACTGTTTTGTCATACCAGGAACTCAGGTGGGATTTTCTGAAGAGCCCTTGCGTTACAGCCTCTTCCACTGATGCTGAAATACAGTCCCAGGAGCCTGCAGTTGCCAAGAAATCTCTTCTGTAGCAACAATATGCATGCATGAGCATGACTAAGATACTGTAGAGCAGAACCATCCTCAGAAAATTCCCTCAGGCAGGAGGATTTTTCCACTGGCCATAGCCGTGGAGCCTGTTGCCATGTGGCACCACAGAAACCTGGTCAGGGGCCCAAGTCTTAGAGTGATCCAGGGACCTATTTAAAGGGAGGGAGAAAAAAAAAAAAAAGAAAAAGAAAAAAAGAAAAAGAAAAGAAAAATCAGTGTGGCTTATTGGCTTATTTCTTTCTGCATGGCTGAGGCAAAAATATTTAAAACCCCTAGAAACACATGGCCAAAATAAAACCAAACCACACCTATGATCAATCAGATGCAGATTGCGAGACCAGCCGCCTGCCAGCTTTGCTCAGTGCATCCCGCTGCTATCAGCACCAGCCCCAGCGCCCTGCATGCCTGGCTCCCTGCCTGAGATGCTGTGGTGCGGAGGCATCAGGAAGCACAGGCTGGGGCCTTCTGCTCCAGCTGCTCGGGGCAGGGAGCTCTTTGGTGCCCTGGCAGAAGACGCGGTGCTCTGCAGAGGCCTTGACACCCATGCATGTGTTTTGCATCTTGTGAAGCCCAAGTGGGAAGCGGTGGGCACAGTGGCTCTCCTGAGGAGGGAGGCACAGAAGAAGCAGGGGCTGTTGCCCTGCTGTGGGCACACAAGGAGGGGCTGGCAGTAAATGTGCCCTTGGTGCATGCTGGTGGCTGCTGGACAGCAGACAAGTCACATCCAGGGGCCATGGCACAAAGCTGCACAGTGCAGGGGACACCCAGAGCATCACTGCCCAGCGCTGGGCACAGTCAGCTCACCTGTGCTCCACTGGGGTTTTAGAAGTTAAAGAGAGAAAGGAGATTGTGGTGATTAACTGAAGCACGGGGAAGGCAGGATGCTGGTTTGGTAGAAAGAAAAGCTCTTGTGCTGGAGTCTCCAGTAATTAGCAGCAACAAAACCTACAGATATTTATGAGGGGAAAAAAAAATATCAAACCCTTCCTGTTTAAATGTTCTCTTTTCTCATGTTTTGCTTGGAAGAGCAGCTTAAAATACAAACACAGACTACTCAAATACAGAATAGATTGATGCTCTGCAGCAGCTGTGCTCACATCCCAAATCAAATGAACATGGATCAGCGCAAGCCTTTTTTTCCCCTCCCCCCAAACGCATGCTAGGACTGCCCGAGCGGCGCCGTGCTCCTGGCACATACCTGCAGGCCAGCTGGTGCTCCTGGGAGAGCCTTCGGGCCTGCCCCAGCCCCGCTGTGCAGCTCAGCTGCCAGGTGACACCTCCAAGATCTCCTCCCCACCTCCTGACCAGCGCCATGCGGCCGTCACTCAGTCTCAGGGCAGCGCTGGTGATGGGACGTGGTTATGGGGCTGCAGAGAGCGGCTGTGCTCTGTGCCCCCCGGTGTCCCCACACCGCTCGGGGCAGCGCGGGGCTCCCGCATCCACGTAATGGGGTCCCCAGGCAGAGCTGAAGCCGTGACCCAGATCTCAGTGGCTCTCCAAGCTGTGCCTATGTGTGTTCAGCCTGGCTGTGTTTACTCTTTTACATTGCAAATAAACGGCAAATTAAAGAGAACCCTGGACCTTTTTTCCTTCCCTCCAGTTTAAATGCTTTCATGTCTGCCTCACTGTCCTGGTTTTGTCTTTGCTGGCTTTACTGGGTATTTCAGAAGAAAATTTCACTCAAAGTTGAGACCTTTTCACCTTGGCAGCGAGCCCCAGCACGCGCTGGGAGGAGCAGCACTGAGAGGCCCACGTGGTTCCATCTGGAGGAAGCGGGGCAGGCCTCATCCCAGCAGATACGAGGCAGTCCTCAGGGCTGGGTCCCCTCCATCACAGCCCGGGGCTGCTGCTCCTCCCTGGGCAGGGCCCTGCCACCAGCACCTGCGGGGAGCAGCTGAGGGCTCTCTGGAGCCCGCTGAAGCCTCATGCACATTAAAAAGCAAATAACTGGAAGACTATTAANTTTCAGCTCAGCTCTGAACTGTCATTGATATATGCTTACTGGAAAAGAGAAAGAATTGTGGTGTTTCACATTTTTGCAGAAATATTTCATATTCTAGTGCCTCATGCTGCTGACTTCCCTCATAGCCGTGCCTGGAGGTCCCAGCACAGGCTGGAGGTACCCAAAGCAGTAAGAGAATGCTTCTAGACCCATGTTTAGAAGCACCTGTCTGCACATGGCTGCCTGCAGGCCCTCTCGCTGCTCCCCAGCCCAGCCCAGCCCACCTTGCTCGGCTCTGGGCTGCTGCGCTCCTCCAGATGGCATGGGCCTGGGCTGTGATACCAAGCAGAACATCTTTAAAATGCATCTCATTGGATCTGCATCCTGAGAGGTCTGTGAAAACCGTAAATCTGCATTTTGGAGAAAAAAGAAAAGGTCACTTCTGAAGCAGCTCCTGTCTAAGCACGTGGGGAGATGGAGGGCTGGGTGCCCTGGTGTGGCATGGAAGCATCTGAAGCTGTGAGCTGCCAGGGCTGCCTGAGCACAGACCCCAAGCAGCCCCATGGGTTTGGCTGTGACCCAGAGCACTGCTGCTGCCTCGAGTAGGGAGGAGAGGGGTAAAGAGCAGCGAGGTGATACCTGGGGACGGTGGAGCTTTTAACCAGAGCTGCACTACATGCACATCAGCAAGGCCTGCCTGCACCGCCGGGTCCCGCACTGCGCTGCCGCGAAGGTGGTGCAGCATCCTGCCTGTTCTGACTGCAGCTCGCAGGAATCCCCCGGTGCTGGCAATGCTGCAGACGCAGCAGCACTACATCGCCCTTTATGGGCACATAAATACGCGCTGCATTCTCTGTCACATTTAGCACCGGCAATGGCTTCATGCACAGATGTAGATCAGCTCTCTTTTAATCACAATCTGCCACCTTCTTCCAGCCATTCAAATTTATAGCAACATTAATAGCTCAAAAGTAATAGTGTTTACTGAGCACTAGATTTCAGTAAATTAGGAGGAAGCAACAGTTCCTACTAAAGAGTCTAGAAGCCAACAAAGCCCAAATGACTGTAAGTTCTCTCACCCTGCTTAATGCATCCCTGCCTATTGGCAGAAAGTTTCCAATGCAGCTATAAGAAAATAATTCCATAGATTACGTCACATTGATTCAAAGCAAAATTCAAATCCAAAGAGAAAGCAGAAAAGCGTTCCTTATGTTCTTACAGAAAATATCATTGTCTTAATTAGGTGCCACAGATGCTCGGAGTAAACATGTTTTCCACTGGTTTTCTTAGAACCATACCCACTTAAATCTCCAATACTCTTCTGCATGTTCATTTTTTGTCCCCGCTTAATACCACGCCTCTGGGTGTTAGTGGTTGAGGGGACACTGCCAAGCAATGCAAGCCAAAAAGAGCTGGGATTAGCAGGGGAAATATGGCCTTTACATAATAAATAAACTTCTCAGCCTTGATGTTACGGCTGCTGTCAGCTTAACTCATAGGGGAAAAAAATGATCCAGTGCTAGTTCATTTCTTGGACCGTGCAAATGTCCACTTCTCCAGTTTTCAGTCTGCTCTCAGTCCAATGGAAATAATGCACACAACTGAGCACCCGGCCCTCCAATAAATCTCATCGTTGTGTGGAATCACAGGGATTCAGACTTGAAACAAAACTAGATGAGACATTTGATATTTCAGTAAATACATTCTTTTCCAATAAAAGCTTGAGTTCTATGGACTCTAAATGTACTGATGGCATAGCAAGCATATATCAGTAGGGCAGGAATTGGTACCTCTCGTGTCTGTAGATAGTGCATGCAGACTGCACATAATACATGTCACATCGGAACAGAGACCTTCAAAGTAACAGAAGTCAGTGACCTGGTTGGAACACTCCCAACCTGAACAGCCTGGAAGGTGGAAACCTCCTCACCTGCAGAAGTGCTTCCCAGGAGCTGCTGGACGGGGTGATGCAGAGGTGGGGACACCGCTGGGAGCTGCAGCTGGGCGATGCAGCTGCATGGCAGACACAGTGGGAAGCCTGAGCTGTGCTTTCCCCACTGGAGGGGCCCATCCCTCAGCCCAGCAGTGCTGTGTCACTGCTGCTCCTGCCACCACATCCCCAGGGCCCTGGCTGTGCTTCTCTCCGTGAGCACCAACATGGGTTGCTGCTGCATCTGTTCTCACGTGTCAGAACATGGGCAGCAGAGGAAGAAGGAAAGAAGTCAGTGGTTGCGTAGGTGTTATAAATGCAGCTTGCTCTAGAGCTAAAAATCCTGGCATATGGCACACAACATCTGGGAGAATGTTAATGGCCAGATATAAAACCGGTTCTCTTTATTTCTCTTTATTGGGACCCTGCTTGGTTACGGTGTGCTGTAATAAGATCTACTTCCTAGGCTTGTCTCTTAAATCTAAATCTCTGGGCAGCATTTATCCACATTACAATGTGCCAGCTGTTGCCATAGCGCAGGGCTGAGTGTGGATCAGGCACTGTATGCACAAACACGTTACACACAGGTGGGTCTGCTGCACTCTTCCAAAGAAACCTTGAAGGTCATTTTTTAAAAAGAGGCTGAGAGAGAAGAAGAGAGATCATACAGGCAAACCCCATGCAAACAAATGGTTTGAATTTGTTGCAATAAACATAGGAACAACTCAATTAATTACTTAAAAAATCCCAAATTACAAAGCTTCACGTACAGGGAAAGGCTGTGCCTTTTGGTGTTGCTGCTCGGCAGCACTAGGCCTGGTGGGAGCAGGGCTAGGGCCAGCACCCACAGCTCCATGCTGGGGCTCTGCGGGTGTTGCAAGTGTGGGGATGCTGCTCCCTGGGCTCAGCACCCACCCTGCAGCACCCAGCAGCACACACTGCCTTGCACTTGGTGATGGGAGGACAGGTGTGTGGAGAGCAGTACAGAAAGGGTGTGCCCCCAGGAGCCAGGGACAGCCCAGGTCAGGGGCAGCTTTCAACAAGTGCTTGTGGAAAGGAGGCACCAACCCCTCAGGCAAGCACAAACTCAGCAGAAGGGGATGTCTCCTACAAGTGCGCTATGAAGTAATGCTGGAAAGTCTCAGTCTCCTTCCCACCCCTACTCTAGTTCATAAGGAAAAGTACATTTCAGCCATTGCGTTACTTACTGGCCATGGCCGCAGACCCCATTCCTGTCACCTCGCCTTGCCCCTGGCCAGCCCAGCCCAGCCCAGCCCCGTGGTGCTGCCCCACCACGCATGGCCGTCTTGCACAGAGCTGCAGGAGGCCGAGCGGCAGCTCCACCTCCCAGCCCCGGGTGGGCCCGTCTCTCAAGTGAGGCCGTGTGCTCTCCAGAAACTTTCTGTAACTTCTGGCCAGCTGAACGGTTGCGTGTGAGAACAGAGGAAAGAGACCAAATTGACTTTTGCAAACATGAGCAAGGTCTACAAGAAGTGCATCGGCTGATGAGATAAAATGAGGTCTTTTAACAGCAAAAACGTGTTTTCCTCAGCCTACGTGCATCTGAGAGCTTTCCAGGTGCTCAGGCTTACACCAGCATAGGGGTCAAGCATGGCTTTGATTACCTGACAGCACAACAGGAGGCCCAAGGAAATGATTTCCACCTCCTCCCATTCAGCACATGAGCACGGCCAACCCTGCTGCTGCACCTCCAAAGGATTTTTCGTCTGCTCTGGAAGACTTTCTTTTTTCCCTTCCCTTCCTTCCTGCTAATGACCTCTGTGCTGCACAGAGCCTTTCCTGTGGCTCCTGGCTGGAGCAGTCCCGGGTGAGCCCTGCTGGGAAGCAGCTGCTCTCGCTGTGAGGATGTGGATGAGCACTCTGGGATGCTGAGCACCACACCTTGCCATGCTGCCAGGGTGACCCGCGGCCTTGCTGCATCTGCCAGTTGGAAATCCAGGCAATTCATCTCCTGTCTAAATTTATGGTGAATGCTTCCTGCTAGGACAAATGAGCCGCTGAGAGGGATTGCCCGAGGAAATTAGAGGTGAAGCTGTTTCCAGAAGCCAGAGCAGGCCGCTCCCCGGGCAGATGAGTCAGTGTGGTGTTTTGTAACCAGTTCTTGTTGCACCGTGGCCGCCCGTCCCCAGAAGCACCTTTCCCCACACAGCATCCGGGATTTCCCACCAGTGGGAGCTGAGCGCAGTCAGGAGGGAGCGGGGCAGGTACTGCTTGGGGCAGGGCGAGCAGCCAAAACGCTGTCACTGCACCTCTGCGAGGAAACGCGCTGCAGCCCTACCTGGGTGTCAGGTTCAGTAGTTCAGGCAGTGATCCCACACCCGGCGTGCTGAGTGGCTGAGCCAAAGGGCCCACACTGGTGAGGGAGCTAGTGACGGGTCGGAGGGCTCCTCCAGACATGAGCCTTACAAAGAAGGGAGTGCTGGCAGGTGAGTCTGGCTCTGTGTGTCCAGGCGGTGCACACTACACATGTCTCCGTGCTGCAGTGTCCCACTGGAGCTGCTGGCTGTGCCCTAGCCAGGTACTTCTGCTCTCACTCTGCCAGTCACGTCCCTTCCCCACCTCCATTCTCTCTGGAGCATGGAGCTGCTCCACCTCCGTGTGCCACCACCACAGCAGATGCGTCTCAGCCCAGCCTTGTTCCAGCATTGGTGCTCCCTATGTGAGCAGCAAGAGCTGGTGGTGGGCATCACCTCAGTGAACGGTGAATGCTGAAGGCCTGGCCTTCATCATCGCTGCTGCTGACCTCGTGGCAGCTGTTCTCCAGCTCTCACACCTCGTGCTGGCTGTGTCTATTTCATGCGGGATTGTATAAGTTGGGACTACTTTGTGAATTAAAAAAGAGAAAAGAGAGAAGAAGAGGCAATTTATCAAAAATTATCCGGATGAGTCTTCTCCTACACATTTTTTTCTTTAGGCTCACTCAGCTAGGGTGAAAACAATGTAGATGTACATCAGGCTCAGACTTACTGCAGAAGTCAGGCTTTGTGAAAGGAAGGAGCTAAAGTAGGGCAAAATGAAACAGGCAGAAGGGAAATATGTTCCTCATCTATCACATAGTTTTATAAGATGTTCTGAGCAAAGTGAGCTTTAAGAGCTGGTTGCAGTTACTCTTCCCAAGAAATTTTCAAATAAGCCAGTAGGGCTTCAGCTTTGTGCTAATCCACCATACAGAAACTTGCTTTATTTGCCTTGCAGATGGTGTTTGAACTCAGCACTTCACTTCTATCCAAACCTCCAAGAGAGCAGGAGCGGGGCGATGCCTGGAGCCCTCTGCACCAAGTCTGTTTCATCTGTAATGACCCAGGTGTATGATTCCTGCTAAGGCAAAATAATCCAACTTCATCCTGTTATATAGCACCTCCGAGCCACAGGGAACAGCCTCCACAATGGGTTTGGAACACCTCAGTGCTGCAGCCCCCAAGTGAGTCCTCACAACACCCCCAGCCAGCAGAAACACAGCCAAGAGCTAAAGGAAAGCAGGGCCGAGCTGGGTCTCACTGCCAGCATCAGACAGAGGAGCTCAGCCTTTGCCCACCACCAGCAGCAGCCCTGGCTTGGGGTGCAGAGACCGTTCCCATGGGGTGTACAGAGGTGCTGGTAAGTACCGCTCATTGCTGTTGTTCTCTTCAAGGTGGAAACACACTGCACCAGGTGGAGTCAGAGCTGTTGATGTGGTCTTTAGCCAATATACTGGACTGCTACGTCCTTCAAATGTGTTTATTCCCTCTTTGTTTAAAATAGCAGTGCTGATGACAGAAGAACAATCTGCCCTGGCCATTTCCACCACAGTCCTTCCAAAATATTTTGGCTCAACCTTTGTATGTCTCCAGGGCCACTGTGCATCTGTCCTACCAAGCACTCACCAGACCATAAGGTGGGCCATGGGTGAGATCTCAGCAATCACTTTTTTCTCCCATTTGACATTTTGTTTGGCTTTGTCCTAAACTGGAACACAAAAGGTCGTGTTATCGCAGCTTTTCTTGAAGTAAGAGAGCTCAGAGCATTCTTGGCTCAAATGTTTCTCTTGGGGAACCAGCGCCAGGAACCTGCTCAGATGGGCCATTGTGCAGCTGAGCCTGGAGCCCCCCGCCTCTTCCTGTGCCTGGGGAGCTGCAGGCAGAGCACCTATCCCACGGTGCTGCAGCCACGGAGAGCACTGAGCTACTGCAGCTGAGCCAGAGCCCTGGCACCGAGCCACAGCTGTAACAGCAGACAAGTATCAACATTTCAACAACACTTCCCAGAGGAAACGTCTCATTCTGATTTCCTTGATGGAGAATTGCATTCCCCTCCTCCCAGGTCAAGTTTTGGATTTTTTTTTTTTTCTAGAAGAAACACTAGTTTTCACTGAAATCACATCTTTGTCTCAGGAAACAGCGAGGGTTAACCTCTCGAGCAGCTCAACTTCAGCAGCTTCCTGTACAGCTTCTGCCGCCAAGAGGCACAAATCCTCCCAGGCTGGTACCTTGCCCTGTGCTGCCTTACTAATAGTCAAGCTTCAACTGAGAAAAAGCATGGGAAATGTTATACAGGCACATGAGGAATTAGCTATAACCAGGGAAGGTTCATGACCACATACAGGCCAGGGAAGACACGGAAGATTTTCAGAATTTGGGCTAGAACTCATTAACAAAAAAATACTGACTTTTGTTGCTTGTTCAGATCAGCCACAAGATACTGGTGCCTTCAGGCTGGAAAATAGAGTTCAGCTCTTAGTCTGAAGTACAGCCGTAATGCCACAGACGAGAAGGTTCCGTTTCCCTAGGCTGGCGATGGTGTAACCAGCCACCTGCTGCAGTGACGGGCAGATCTTCTGGAAGGATGGAGAGCAGAGGGAAGGAGACATGGTGCTTATTCAGGTCGTACAGATGGCCCTCTTAGGTAATGATCATACCTGAAAGAAAGATCTAATTACAAGGCTGTTTGAACAACAGCAGTGTAGGAAACTTGTGAGCTGGAAGTCAGCCTTAGCCATGTCTGAGATGTATGAAGAGGACTTCCAGAGATCAGGGATGGGTGTTCAGTCCTGGACATTTTGGCCACAGAAGGGCTCTTCCCAGCAACTTCTCTGGAGAACCATGGCCCATGGGTACCTGTAACTATATTTTTCCTCCCTACGTGCATGGATGGGCAGTTGCCAATCCCACAGCTACCCAGAACACATAGAACACATTGTGTATTTTCAAATAAAGGTGATTTCAGACAAAAATAACATGACGAGCACAATAAATACCTCCTTTGGAGAAGGCTGCAGCAATGCCATGAAGACTGGAAGCTCAGCTCTGCTCCAGGAGCAGATCTTTGCGGTCCCCGGGCAGCCCGGCAGAAGGCACAGCCTGCTCGCAGCCGGAGCCCCCCAGGTGCAGAACGCTGCTTCTGCAATGTGGTAGTTATTAAGAAGTGCTCCATAACGTGTACAGATACCATCTTCTCTCACGGCCTAAAAATCGTTGCAAATGACAATTTCCTCAAAAATCAAACAAAAAGTTGTATCGAGCTGGAGCTGGAAGATGATGACAGACTTCAGCAGGATTAAGCAATTTCTCTCAGCATTTTTGTGGGCTTAACTAAACCCAGAGATTACAAGGAGAAAGGAAAGAACCACCCCCAGATTTTCCACTTCAAAAAAATATGAAGAAACTTCCTGAAAGAAGAACAGAAGGTAAACAGACTGGTTGAGCATGACGTACCTCAGCCCTGACCTCCCGGCAGCAGCTTTTTGCTGCTCCCATTCACATCAGTTCCTGATACAGCTCTGTCCTCACCTAGCAGCTCTGGGTGCCTCTGCCAGCTTCTGCCTTTGGAGCTCACAGAAGGGAAGCACAGGGGGAAGAAGGCGAAGCACAGCTACAGGCCGGCTCCCCAGCCCCAACAGAGCCACCCAAACCTTCCCAGCAGCGTGCCTGCAGCAGCCCGTGAGTCAGCCCGAGTCACAGGGGGAAAATGGGCTGAAGATGTCAGCCCAACTGATTGCAGCAGTTGATGGGAAGCTCAGAGGAAAGCCCCTGGCCTGCTGCTGTGGGAGCTCTGCACGGCTCCGCGGGCGGCAGAGGTGGTTGTTGTGGATGCACAGCACGCGCGAGTGCTGAAAGAGTAAACCTGCACACTGCTGGATGCTTCTGTGAGGTTAGGAAAAAATGTGGCTGTCTGGCACAGAAAACCACGCTGCACGATGAGAGATGAAGTCTGCCAGGCTGTGTTTAGCTGTATTTACAAAGTGCCCGTCAGTGATGCACGCACTGTCCGAAGGGATTAAGCAATGCACCCGGTCACCAGAGGGACGGCCAGGGAGCAGCGGGAGCTCGCAAAGGAGCTCGTGCGCCTTCACACACAGGCTGGGGCTGGGCTGTAATGGCCTGCACGCGCCTAGGAACTTATAAATGACTTCTATAATACGATTAGTATTGTGTCCACCTGCATTAAAATGATGCCCTAAATTCAGGCCTGGNACCCCCAGGTCCCACCACTGCCACTGCCATCCTCTGGTTCATTGCCAGCTGTTAGCAGCAGAGGCATTAGGGCTGCTGCTCGGGCTTTCAGCCACTTCCCCGGCTGCACAAGGCAGACAGGAGGTGCTACCACAGAGACCCATCTGACTGCACCCAGTGCCCACACACAGCACCTGGCCCAGCGTGCAGCCAGTCTCATGGAAGCGTGTCTCTGGAACTGTGTCTTACTGTGGTAATTCTGTGGTTCAGGGTCCTGAACACTGATAAGCTCCCAGTGACTCAAACAGTAGATTAATCCATTCTGGGATATTAAATCTGAAATAGATGTTTAAAAAGTGAAGTAAGTGGCAGTATCTGTAATGCAGATGAGAAAAGAAGTCCACAAAGATTTCTTAAACCAGGCTGGGAAGTCAGGCTTACCTTGCCTCTTCAGTAGCAGTAAAAGAGGAACCAAATGTGCTTTTAAAGAAAAACTGAATTCTGGAGTTAATGGTTGCTCGTGGCACCATCACCAAAGAGTTAAGAACCATAGGCCAGAAGATTTTCCAGAATGTTCTGCATTCTTCAGTGCCCAGATTGAGTGCCCCTGAGCACACTGCTGAATGCAGTTCCACCCTACAACCCTGATCCTTGCTGCAGGGGTTGGGTTTTGCTGCAGCGACCACCTCTCAGCTGCCACTGAGGCTGGGGACGGGGCAGGTAGCCTGCCCCAGCAGCTGCCTTCCCGCTTATGCTTTTCTGAGCCCCAACAGGCATAAAGCAGACTGCAAGGCATGTCCCAGTGTGCTCCAGGCAGGCTGCAGGACGTGGTACCACTGCCGTGCAGCAGTCACTGCCCCACTGCAGGAGGACAGGGCTAGGGGAGCCATGGGGAGCAGGCAGCCCTGCCATGGGGCTGGCACAGCACAGGGCACAGCTCCAGGGAGGGGACGTGGCACCACCACAGTTGGCATGCTTCCAGTTTCACAGTGAGCCCTGCACATCTGTTCCGTAATTTGCAATTAACAGCAGTGAGCCACGCTAGCTCCTTCAAGGACACCGCTGCGCAGGCACTTCCCTGCACCGCATGCTGAACTGATTTAGAGGGCGAGAGAAACTGGGTTTGGCAAGTCTGCATGCCGGGGTTTTGGCAACGTGACAAGGCTCCTTGACAAGATGGACTCATTTAACGCCCTTTCCCCTTTCCCTTGCTGTTTTCCACAGCTCAGGCATCTGTAAGCACTCTTCTTTGGATCGTTGGGAAGCAGCATTTGGAATAAGTAAGGTTTTAAGTACAGTGCAACCTCTGCTGATAACAGAGAGGAGCTGGGGGTCACCTGGGCTCAGACCATGTCCGTCTCCCGAGGAGGAGCAGGCAGCCGATAAACTCCAGCAGGCAACAAAACCACATGGGATCCCCCAGCTTGGAAATCAATCTGCCCATCACTGGCCATCACTCCTTCAATGTCCGTTAACACTGCCAAGCCAAGCAACTGCAGAGAGCAAACTGCACTGCCGAATACCTTGTGCAAAGCAGCTGGCTGGAGGAGCACGGAGACGAGTACTGTACGGGTTTTGCTTGTGGTGAAGTGTTTATCATCCTGATTTTGCTTGGTTCTGATTTCTGCTGTGTATAATCCAAGGGACACAGCATATAATAATAATAAGCAATTAAAACACAGAGAAAAATCCATTCCTGTCTGTTTCAAGTCTCAGCTCATTCTTCAAAACTGTCAATGGGCTCCTAGAGGTAACTGGTAAAAAGCACACAGGGAAACAGACACGGGTCCTCAAATTGTGTCTGGCGCTGAGCTGCTGTGTCCTGACCCCTGATCAGGGGAGCGAGGAGAGCTCCTGAGGAGCAGCCTGTGCAGTGGGAAGCAGGGGCCTGGCACTGACCTTGGGGAACGCATGGCAGCAGCGGGGCTCCGGGGAGCCAGGCTGGCCTACAGCCATCGAGGGGATGGAGCCATGTTCTTCAAAGCTTCAAACAAGTGGAAGAGGGAATCTCAGTCCTGCACTTGGTGTATCACAGATACACAGGGCTACCTCCACTGATGGCAGCAAAATTTCTTCTGTTTCCAGACGAAGGCTCTTTGCACTCAAGCAGCCCTGCTTCTTCACCTCCCGTGCGCTCACCTTTCCCAGGACAGCACTGTATCGTTACACGAGCAGGACCCCAGGCTGCGGGGTATGAAAACATCAGTGCAGAGCTGCGTTCTGGTGGTGGTTCTGAAAGAAGTGCCCAACACACAAATGAGCACCCCCCCACCCCCACCTGCTGCATGGCTCACATGCAGCCCCAGAGCTGCCGGCCCAGCACTGATCCCCAGAGCCGAGCTCTCAGTGTCCCACAGTGCTCCCACCCACAGCTCCGTGCAAACCACCGAAGGCCCCCCGCCCCCGCAGAGCCCCGCACAGAGCTTGTGTTTCTCCCCGGGATCCTGCACCTTCCTCATGCTCAGTGGTGTGACAACAACCCTCGTGCAAGGAGGGCTCAGCACGCAGCACCAGCCCCACCCAAACCCACGTGCCTCTCGCTCCCAGTCCCAGCAGAGCTCAGCCAGGGTTATTCAGAGCAGAGCCTCCATCAGGTCTCAGCCGCTCCTTATGCTGCAGAGGATGCAAAAGTATTTCTGCATCACAGCACAGCCCTACCTCTCCCTTCTTTGCCTCAGAAGCAAACACAATAGTGCCCAAACATGTGCGTTCCAGCATGAAAACAAAACCAGATATACCTGCGTGCTATTCAAGAAAAGATTTTAAAGTGAGAGAAATGCACCTCTCCAGCAGCGAGGTTTCTCTCGGTGTTCCCACAATGGTTTTGGGATGAACCAAGGACAGAGGCTCGGCAGCAGCCAGCAGCGAGCACAGCATGGCCCCACCGCACATCCCTCCACCCCACACCTGGGGGCTTCCCCATGGCTGCACGGCGAGCACGGCCCCGGCACGAGGGCTCTGTGCTGCACGGCAGCCACCCAGCTCCCTCACCCAGCTCCAGAGCACTCTGCACTCTCAGCTCCAGAGCATCAGAGCACACAAAGCGCTGCTCTGGCCAAGAAAGGAAGCAGTTCCCATCTCTGCTGTGATGTTTCCAGCAGTCCTGCTGCCATTTTAAACAACTTCCCAGGTTTCAGATTTGCTCTTTTAGGACATCATGAGCAAAATGCAGTGCGGTGCTTCTGCCCCGAGCAGAGAGCGGGGCAGGACGCAGTGGTGGCACGGCCCCACCGCCCCACACAAACTGCTTTTCGCTGTGTTTGTCATCTCAGCTCACCACGATATTTACGTGAAGCTGTTTTGCTTTGCCTCTTTGTGGAGACCTGGTATTCAAAAAATTTATCAGCGACTGAAGAGCTGCCTGTGAGGAGCTGAGACTCGCTGGCACTTCTGGCTGGCCACACACAAGCGATGTTTTTGTAGCACTGGCCTTCAGAGGGTCTCCTATTTTCTCTAATTAAAAAAAAAAGATGACTTCAGTTTTTGTTGGTGAGGCACTATTTCACTGAGATGTTTTTTCCTCCTATTATTAAGGAAAAGAGCAAGAGTTGCAAGTCTGTGAGTTTGGCTTTTCAGTGGCCAGAGCTGGAAGGATTTCCAGGGTTTCTAACCTGAAAACCATGGTGATGACTTTTACAAATGCCATTGGCATCGTCAGCAGCAGGTTCTGATTTCCAGAAGGAGCCTTGTGCCTGCTGTCCCTGAGCAGGGCTTTGCCGGTCACGGCAGTGCTGATCCCATAGAGCTCATTAGGAAACAGCAGCACGAGCGGGTCCCTTTGGAGCGAGCCAGCCCCAGTGGAGAGGAGGATGGGAGGAGGACGGGGTGCGGCACAGCCACCTCTGGGCCATGGGAAGGGCAGCACCCGGGGGTGAGGAGCAGCCAGGGTGCTTCACTGATGGCACTGTGCAAAACTTTTCAACCTAAAACTCCAGTTCTTGCGTTTTTTTAGGACCCCTGCTCGGTGGCAATTAGATTTATGCAGAGTGCAGATCCTAATGCATTTTTGCAAATACGATTTACTCCTTTTTCAGTTGACCTACTTCCAGTCAGTCTCCGTATTAAAGCAATCTTTCAGAAGGCACTAAATGCTGCATACACTGTACACTAAAGGCTGATTTCTCTGTGCCTCCCATCCCCAACAGCAGGAACTGGAAACGGGAACCTCAATAGGATATTATTTTTGTCTAATTCCTGATAAGACCTTCTGTTTTCAGGGGCTTGTAGAGCTGCACAACTGCAGTCAATCACATTGAGATTTTTTCCCCAAGCCAGGTGTCTGCCTGAGGCTGAATTTTTTCAGGAAGTTTTAATGGGAAAGTTGCTGTCAGTGACAGGAAGGAAAGGGAAAGCCCTCATTTCTGTTAAAACCCCACAGCTGCTTATCTGGAGGAGGAGCCACACTTGGACACTGTGGGGGGGTTGCTCCCCGCCGCCCCCGCTGTTTCCAGCAGTATGGGTCCCCCAGGACTGTGGCTGTGGGGATCGGTGTTTTACTCATTCCCCAACCTGGCCCCAACCTCCCAGCACACGCTGCCCACACAGCCCAACCTGGAGGGAGGGCAGCACGGGCACAGCTGACCAGCGATTCCATGTTCTTCTGGGGTGGGGAAGAGGTGCTGAGGATGGCATCCAGATAGACAGGAAGCGTCCTGCCTGCCTCGCAAAGGGTTGCAGCACCCCACTTGTAGTCAAATGATGATTTAAGGGTAAGTGCCACTTTGGGTTTTCAGGAAAACATTGGTATAATACATGTTGCTATTAATTCATAAAAGCTTATTACTGCAGTTGCTATTTAACAAAGCGGAAAACTAAGTGCAATTTAGAATTCAGGCAGGTATTTCATGTCTTTCCTCAAAAATACATTCTTTATATAACATTAAAATCTCTCATAGTAACTACAGATCCCCAAAAGGGAAAGTACAGCAGACAAACCAGAGGCAACTGAACCTGGATTTTTTCCTCTGCCTACAGACAAGCCCACACCATGAATATTCTGCTAATTGTCTTCCCCAAGTAACGTGTTTACAAGCAATTGCTTTGAAACTATCTCTCTTGTGAAGTTTTAGGAACTTAATTGATTTGCTCCTGGCTGGCAAAGATGTGAAAGCTCAGAGATTGACAGGAACATCAAGAGAGCTGCAGTGCATTAGCATAAACTTCACATCAAATGCAAGGAGAAAAGAGAAAAAAAAAAAATCCGATCAGAAGTTTCAGTGCTGTCAGTGAAAGATAGAGAAATGCAAACCAGTGCTCACACCAGGATGTGCTGCCAGCTGCAGAGGTGATGGGCCACTTCCTCAGCTGCTGCATCACAGCAGAGGGGATCTCACTCCTTATTCCTGCTGAATTATGCATGTGTGAGGAGAAGGCTAGGAGAGACATCAGCAATATCTGCAGTTCACTGTGCGCCAGCTGGCTGGGGAATCCCCCGCAGGACCTTGGGCCTGTGCTGCACAGCCACAGCGCCAGGTGTGCTGGCCAAGAGGGTCAGAAGGGCTCAGAGGATGCCTCTGCCTCTTCTCCACCACGAGCTGGAGAATCCAAAAGGCTTTAGCACTTCTTCTACGTTATCACAATGATCCAGAATTATGGGCGCAGGCGAGAAGAGGGCTGAACTCTCCTGAAATGAAGCATCTCACGCCAACACGTGTGAAATGAAGGCACAGGAACGCTGGGCTGCCTCCTCTGCACGGCCCAAATAAAGTGTGATGAAAGCTTCTGAGATAGGTGCTGGAGAACTGGCTTATGTATTGCTATATATTTAGCTTGCTCCCCCTGTTCCTGTGATGGAAGATGGAGGAAGATGTGAACTAAAGCCCTGACTGGCAACACGTCTGCAGGGCTCAGAGTGGTCAGGGAGGTTTCCCGGCTCAGGCATGGGGCTTCTGTTCAGAGTGGGCAGGAAAGAGCCCCAGGGTGACGGCTCAGCCACCTCTGCCCCAAGCAGTCCTCTTGGTAGTGCTCAGAGACACCAAACTGCACAAACATTTCAGGGCCCCGAAGCAGCCTGACAGACAGGCTCTTGCTTCTCTGGCTCCCCGCAGAGGGATGCAGGGATGTCCCTCCTGAACTGGCTAATCCAGTTTCCCTGAAGATAAGCCCAAAGCAGATTTCAGGGTTGCATGGAGGCAGGAGCAGGCTCCAGCCCTGTCCCTCTGCTCGAGCTCTGGGAGGGAGCGGGGCTGGTGGGAGAGCTGCCTGCAGCTGGGGCTGCGGGGAGGGGAACGGGGCCGGGCGCTCATTATCAGTGCTAGAAAGATACCACAGGATGAGAGCAGAATAACAAAAACTCCAAACATGATTTATGAGGACAAAAAAACCCCAACCCTTAGCATTAGTTTCCAGTGGTATTTAAGTTTTAGAGGCCAGCCAACGTTTCTTTTTTAAAAAAAGTCTGCTTCACCAAAATACTCTTTTCTGCAGGGACTTTTCTGTGTTGTGCTTACGCTCTGCTGTAACAATAAACAGGCATCTTCGCCCCGAGGGACTGCAGATGCTGCCAAAGCAGTTTTAGACCTCCAGTAACCTTTAGCTAATTGCAGAAGCTGAGTTGGAGAGCAGTGGGGCAGCGTGGTGCTGGGGGGCAGGGACTGCCTACGAGGACAGACACAGCACGGGCTCCCAGGCCCACTGCTGCCAGCTGGCTGAGGGAGGAACCTTACATCACCAGAAAGCCCAGAAACTGCCTTTGGAAAGCCAACCAGCGCTGTGCACACAGCTGAGGCTTAGGAACTAAAGCCCATGTGCAAGGGGCAGCGACTGCTCGGCCTCCCCGTGAGCAGTGGGGAGCACTGGGAGGTGGGAGCATGGCAGCCCCAGCCCCACGCCTCTGCTCCAGCACAGCTGGGGCTTGCCAAGAGCCTGCCTGGGATGAAGGGAAGGCTGACCCAGCACTGCCAGCTCACTGCAAAGCATTAGTCTGTGCCAGGAAGGCAGTAAATGACTTTTTCTAAGTGGTTCCCATCTTGTTGGACAACAGACTTGAGCAGAGAGTTAAGACACTGAGCTGCTCATGGCTTCTCACTGACATAAAGCAATGACAACAGGGCTGACGGGTGGTGAGCTGTGCGGTCACTGAGATAACACATCCAGCGCAGCTGCCAGCATGTTCTGAGGGGGAAGAAAGCACTGTCCAGCTCCAGGTCCTGCTCCCAGGAACAAAATCCTGTAAGGAGGGTAATCTGGCCTGGTCATAACACAGCACCTGTGGCCCAGGAGCTGGTGGTCACCAACCAGGGCCACAAGTCCAGGAGAAGACCTGAGCTCCCTTCAGGGGCCAGGCAGGAACACTAGGGTGAGACCACACCACAAAACCAGCCCACTCTAGGTCATAGAATCGCAGAATTGTTTCAGCTGGAAGGGACCTTTAAAGGTCATCTAGTCCAACTCCCCTGCAAGTCCTCCCAAAGACTTCAGGGATGTGTGACCGAGGCCCTTCAGGCAGTTTATTTTAGGCAGAGTCAAATTTTAAAGTTACTATTTATGAGACAAGAGGGTTTAATTTGAAATCTTTTTTTTTTTTTTTAAATAAATTAAGAGCACCCTCCCCTCAGCCTGGTCCATAAAGCTGTCCCTGGAGATACTCAATTGAAAAGATCTGGAACTCATCACAGTACCATCTGCATCTCTGCGAGAGGTGATCAATCATCCTGAAACTCTGAACACCCACAGTGCCATAATCTGCTGCAGTGTTCGAGTCAGCCTGCTTTGAGCAGTGAAGGGAGGACATGCTGTCCCCTCACAGCACAGCAGTCAAGGCGCACATTCCATGCCATGCCAAACTATAAAACACCACCATTTCCTCATTTTTACAAGTGCTGTTGAAGACAGAGATCTTTCTTAGGGAAGATACATGGATAGAAGTGGAGAGCTGTGTGTGACAGCAGGCCATACATTGATTGCCCTGTACGGGGTGATGGAGCGTGCGTGCATCCCAGCACATGGGCTTGAGGAGGGAAAGCACTCTCCAGACCTGCTTCCCTTCTGCCTGCGCACAGACTTCGCATGGAAGTAGGAGTAATGTCTTGGTTAGTGTGTGGGAAGCAGAAGGGGCTCTTTCTCCATACACATAAATTCAGAAATCCGAGTGCAATTTTACAAAAGCTGTAGAAACCAAACAGATATGATGGCTCCATTCCCTCCTGCTAAGATCAGCTCAGAGGATGGGACAGACCTACAAGACAGCTTTATCCAGCCCAGAAGAACATCGATCAATCAACAGACCCAGTAGGTGGATTCTACTTTTCACTTGTGCCATCTGTAAGTATCAGCACTGAGCAATACAGGCGTTCCCGTCTGCCTGAAACCACCACCTGAGAGCATGCACAGCCCCTCACACTACAGAGTTTTGCTTTCCCCTGCCTTGCATGCAGCTGTGTGATACCATAGTGGCAGGTCCTCATGCCACGGCTCTGGGGACCTTGGGTCCTCACTGACTGGTACATCCCAGTGTGCCTGGGAGGCACCAGCTGGCCTTTCAGGGCTGGGGACAGGGAGGTACAGAGAGACCACAGGAAGCAAAAGAGCTTGCCAGGAATGCACCAACCCGCCTTTTAAATCCTGTTAGCATCACTGTCAACAACAACACATTGCTTCTATGGTTTGGCTTTAGGATGCACTGGTGCAAGCCGTCGGTGCTGGTACTGTTACATGAAATACCGGGGAAAAAAGGTACAAGGCTTTACTATAATTTCTGTTCTTAATATACTGCCTACTCATCTGCTAAGAGAGTTGAATTGAATGTAGGACTTCTTACAATAACCTGGGATGAGACATGCTGTCATCACTGGCTTGGAACAAGTTTTGCTCAAAAAGTCACTCTCTGTCCTAGTCGGCAACAAATTGTTTGTTTTTTTTTTTTAGACGAGAACATAGGGTAGTCCACAAGACCATGATTCATCCTCCACCATGAAGATCTCCACCCCAAGGTTCTCTAACAGACAGCTATTTATTCACGTGCTAGGCCTTTTCTTAGCTTACCTGGAGGCACCATCCAGCTTCTTTGTGCTGATCTTCATCTATATGAAGAAACATCTGGGATGGTTGAGGGCTTTGCTCACCACTTCACAATTTGAGCTCCTGGATGCTGCTCTCCAGGGTCAGAAATGAGACATAATCACAAAGGTGTCAATTCTAGGAAACATAAGGTGGGTTAAAAAAGTACGCACATCCTACCCCCAAAATCGTCTCTGTCAGAGCTTAATAGAAAAGGAAGTAATCTAAGGTGCTGTTTCATGTGTGCATGTGATTATTTAAGAGTTTAAGGACTCCCTAGATGGGTGAACAAGATGTAGACCTTGCAGAGACTACAGGAAAGCTTTCCACTGACTTTTCTGAGTGCTATTATAACAGGAGGTAAAAGATGTGAGTGAGCAGGAGTAGGGAGTGGGCTGAAGTAGAAATATTTAGAGATTTTATAGACAAGTATGTGAACCAGGGGAGTTATTACAGGATAAATTTATGCATTGAAGATCTGCACTGAAATAGCCTGGGTTTTTAATGTGTGTACCCAGCAGGCACCTAAGCATTGGACAATTGTCAAAGGGACACCAGGCCATGCTATCACTTCAAAGAGGCCACAGTAGGCACCATGGGATAAGTGAAAACAGAACAAATCTGACATGCCCTACATTTATGGATTAAAAGAAAAATTTCCCTGACAGGCTCCGAGCCTCAAGCCAAGCACACTGTGCTGCTGTATGCTGACTAGGAGGCAACTGAGGCATGAAATGCAATGTCTGTGCCAGTTCTAACTTTCTTCAGTCTCAATCCAGCTGAGGGTTTCTCAGTCCTGGCTGTTTGGAAGATCAGACTGTAACGGAGATGAATCCCAGTCTCAGTACAGACTGGCTTCTTCAGAGCCCCTTGCAGTCAGAATAGACATCTGAAACCCAATCAACATTGCTGAGTAAAAAAGGATTTTTGGAAGCACCTACCTGTGTGGTAACTGGTGGTCACTGGGAGCCAAAGGCAAAGACAGTGATTATCACTGTGCCTCTGTTCTGCAGATTTCTCACTTCTCTGACAAATTAGAAGGAAAACTCATAAGACCTTTTGCTTCTCTGAATTTATCTGTAGGTCCATGGAGCTCACCTTGGAGACTGCCTTCATGATAAAAGGAGATTTCTTGAGGTAACAAAGTCACACCAGGATAGGAGAGTGAAATGGAACAGCAAATCTGTCACTTGTACAAGAGTTCTGGCCCTGCCACTAGTTATTTCTGCTTTCTGGCTGGCTGCTATTTGATTCATGCCATACATGCAGAACGAAATACAGTATGTTCTGAAACATCCAGACTCCTTTTGCATCGTGTTGCCTTCTCGCGCATCAGCAGTCCCACTGCAGGTCTGTCATCTGGCTGAATGGAGGTGTTCAGGCTGACAATTCAAAGACATAACAAATCAGCATTAAATCAAAAAATTACTTATAGCATGTGCTTGGGGAAAGAGTGTGAAGGGCTAATATTTAATATTAAAGCCAGTACATAAAATCTTTGGCTAATGTCTGAAATACAGCCTCCTCTGCCATGCCCATTGAGATTTCCCTGCAGAAGAGAAGAGTGTAATGCACCCAAGACATAACACAAGCTGTGTGAGCTCAGCTTTTCACAAGTATTTTGAAGTGCGTTCTTCCTCATCCCCAGGTTTTACTGCAGTGTCACTCACAGAAGCAGATTTTCACAGATGCCTACACTGATAGATTTTCAAAGCCCAGAAGCAAAGAATACTCAAAACACAGCAAGAGCTGCCTGAGAACTGCTTTCCAATATTTACATGAACCATCTCAGAGGTCTGCAAACATCTCAAGCCCTGACCCGGAACCCCTGTATCCCAAGCAGGCCCCCCATCACACCAGTGAGCTTTGGTTTTGGCCCTGAGCACAGGAAAAGCCTGAACTTGTGAAGCTGAGGTTAACAGGGTTTGACTAAACATCTGGACATTGTCAGAGTCGAGAGAAGCACTCTGAGATGGGCGTTTATGATACTGGCCCTGAGCAATTGCTATTTCTTACGAAATGGAGAATTTAAAAGTTTGTTGCATACAGGGCTGTTTGTTGGCTTCAGTTATTGTTTCCATCAGTTTCCTTTTCCAACACCCAGCTTGCAAAAGCAGTGCTCATCCCCCGCAGATACCTTCCTGGGCATCTGCTGCCTGCCCAGCCTGCTGCTCGCTGCCACAGTGCTCTCAGGGTCAGCTGGAACCGGGTAACTTCCTATCCCAGTTACAGTGATAGTGCTTGCAGGGTCTGCAGTTGTACAGAAACCTTGGGTCAACAATAGTAAATTTGACTCTGCTTGGTGACAGTGGCTCCTCTTCAGCTTCTGAAACCCAGGCACTCTCATTAGAGAAACTTTCTCTTAGGCAGCCAAGTTTGAAAAATGTTGGCCAAAAATGTGTGAATTAGTCAGTTTATCTGTGAGTAATAGGAAGGGAAGTAGAGTGACCCAGACTATAGCCCCATCACACAGACTGTGAAGCTCCGTAGAAAATGTTAAGAGCATTACTCATCCTGCAACACTACCATTCACTGAGGAAATACACTTTATTGGAAGGCCCTTGAGGACAGCATCCATCTGTCTCATGTCCGTATGGCACCCAGTCCATACACACTGGGAACACTCAGATACCTCCACCAGGCAAACGAGGAATGGGGATTATACCAGTGCTTAGTCACCACGCATTCCCAAAGCACATAGGAAAAGGTGATCTCCTGGTCTCTGGAGAGATGGAGAGGAGTATTTAATGAAACTGCACAGCGTGACGTCCCCTGAAATCCAGCTGATCTTGCTCATTCAGCAGCACTGCCCACGACCAGCCCACACATGCAACACAGTGCCCTGCTGTGATTTTCAGGTGAGCTCAGCCCATACCTATATGGATGCAGCACTGGCCAGGCTAAGACTCCTCTGCCATGGAGAAAAGCAACTGGACCCCTCCTCTAGACCTCGTTTGCATAACTTCATGGTGCAGGTCCTGTGACACAATGCAGACCACAGGAGCCAGCCATACCTAAGTCTTGCAAAGAGAGATACACAGGCTTACCTGCATCCCTGAGTAGCCTTGTTGTGTGCACCATGGTCCTTTACGCGCTCTGCATTGAGCTTTGATGGATTCAGAGCAGAAGTGTTAGGACAAGCACTTTCTTTAATGAAGGTTCCACATTGTTTCTCCACATTAAAATAATCAGGTTAAAAAATCAAAATAAGTTCTCAGAATATTCATGTTCAAAAAGAATTGAACACATCAGGGATTTGCCAGAAATAGTGGGCCAGATAGAGGCTGTGACCCCTCTTTTGCCAAATACGTAGAAAACATCTTTGTAGTCAAGCTAAACCTCGTAGCAAACCAGATCAGAAGCACTATGACCTGTGGGTTCCGGAGCCCCTCTGTTCAGATGGAAGATAAGCAGATTAATATGCAAGTCTTATAAAGTCAGGAATACACATCAATTTGTAGGGGCTTTTATGCCTGTAGATATACACTGCAAAGATTGCTTTATTTAAAAAGGCACAAGATGAAGAATTAGGAGCATTTTCGCAACAGTGTATGAAGCTCACCATTGTCCGTAGGTTAGTTTCAATGCACAAATACAATAAGAATGAAATCATGCTGACAAGCTGGTCTTTTATTCAACAGCATTCTAAGAATAACTCTGTAGGGGTGACAAATTCAGCAGGGATGAAAAAATAGCAAGATTGTGCCTGTTCAGGACTAGATGACAGAATTTCAATATTCACCCTTTACACAGCAACAGCACCCGGCAGGCCAGAGCCCCATTACATGAAGAGCTTTACAAGTCTGTAACAGGAGAACCAGCCCTAGCCAATAGAGCCCACACCAACAAAAGCACACTGGGGCCTGTCTGATTTAGAGAATAAACTCAGCTATAGCTAATTCCAATTAAATTTAGCATCTCCACCACAGGTCACCTAGCCACTGCCTTCATCCATTTAGATCCCTTTTATTCCAGAAGGATATGTCTGGCTCTTTAGTCAAATCAAGGATTTGGAGGAAGTTACTGCACATTTCTTAAGTCTGTTCAACTCCAACTCTGAGGTAACGACCTCCTGCAAACGTGGACTAAGAGAAGTGGCATTCATTTACCTCATACAAATGTTTCACCCTCTGCTGGCCCAGGTGAGGGGTTAAAAGATGCAGCCTCACCTTCCTCATGTGCCCACCATGGGCTGTCAGTCGCTTGCCCCATGCCGGCCTGGCGCAGCACACTGCCATGGGCAGCTCCCGCACTGAGGAGAGGTTCCGGCTGCGGCCAAAACATGACAGGGAAAATGAACTTGTTGCTGCTGGGGCTGGACCACTGAGGTCTTACTGCACTGACAAGAGCACATGAGAGAGATTTAAACAGATACAGACATAGAAAGCAGAGAACTGGATCTAAAATTATAGCCATTAGGAAAAGCCTGGCAGCGCCTCGCCCACTGAAAGAACCCCTTGCCTGCCTTGCTGGCAGCTGGGCTGCCCTCCTCTCCAGCACTACTTGCTAAACAGGCAGACAGAACATGTTGTTCTAGGCTGTCACTGTAAACTCTTCATTCAAGTCATTATTTATATGACCAACAGCCTCCTGGGAACAGCAGCACCCAGGACCCACCTTCTTTTCCGTGCTATGATGACACAGGCTAGGCTGCTCCAAAACTGCACGAGGTACTCCCATGTTTTAACTGGAACGCTACCATAACTTTTTATTTCTTGGCTTCTCCTACTCAGTCAGGAGCATTTCTTACAGCACTGGGCCACCTTCCAGACATAACATCTACCAAAGGCACCGAGCATGTCCTAGTTTTTCTCAGAATACAGCCCAGAGCAAAAGGACTGCAACACAGCAAGTGCAAAAGAGAACTGGCAGCAAGGAAGTCAAATGGTAATTAAAACCAAACTGAAAGAAAGCAAACCAAAACTGCCTAATCTGGGACCCCAAGAGGAAACTATTGCAAACAACAGACAAATTCAGTCACAACAACGCTCTTCAGATCCAGCAGCACAGCACAACTGCAGGGCGGCAGGAAGGCTGCAGCACTCCCGACGCCCAGTGCTGCTGCACCCCCGCTGTCTTCTCCCACTGGCAGGCAGGAGCCTAGCTTCCAGCGCTCCTCTTCTCCTACTAATATCAACATCCTACTAACATCAACATTTATCTTCTTTCTGTCCACCAGCCTCAGTAGAGTGGTGCTCAGACCCGGCATCACTGATTTAAGGCAACATCTTCATCTTCCCAACTCTCTGAGAGGAACTGTGCAGGCTGATCCAAGGAGTGACGATGCAGCACAACAAAACAGAGAATCAGGCCCAAGTGCCTAAATCACTGCAGTTGGTACGTGTCACACATCTGCATTCATCCTCTTCCTAATTGCTTCCTTCCAAACAAGATTAGGGCATGTTTTTCTAAGTGTTGGATGAAGAGTTCAGGCCTCTTCGTGCCTATTCAGGTGCAAGGTCCTGGCACACTCCTGAATTTATGTTAAGCCATCTCGTTACTGCTGAACAATAGCCAGCGAGTTGGCCATTGTTCAAAAAGAAATCACTTATCCAGGCAATGCTCAATAAAAGCAAACTGTTATTACAAAGTTACTGAATGGGTGAAGGGATGAGTAAAGAAGAAGGATGTTGTTGCAGTTAATGCCTTAGATTAAGAGATGAGAGATCTGGTTTTTGTTAGCAGGATTCTATATGTCATGTTGGACAAGCTGTATCAAATCTCTTTATTTTCATCTCCCTCTGAATAAAACAGGCAGAATACTGTTTCCCTGCTTGGTGGGGAGTTTTAGATCGCTTCATCCCTTATGCTCATTATGTCCACCACTCAGATGTCTACGAAGCACGAGATGACAGAGAAAACAAATCGACCAACTGCACCTGACTGGCTGAATTTTTAAACTCAAAAGAACTGATTTTCATCCAGCTTCCAAAACCCATACCTACTGCACACTCTTCAGCTAAGAACAAGCACAAGAAACGACACCCTACAGGGCAATTTTCTGCAGAAGCTTCTGTGCTGAGAGCACCTCCCCAGCCATAACCGCGCGGCTCTGGCAGGCTCATCCATTTTGTGTGGCTGCCCTGCGTCCCAGGGGCCGCCATGCAGCACTGCTGCTCCTGCTCCGCACCACGGGCTTCGAGGCCGGGAGGCCGCAGGGCCACTCTGCTGACTCAGAGGACATCGCGTCACTACCAGGGCTCCGTTTTCCCGTTTCTGGAGAAATGACCACGCCACCTCCTACGCGCTTGACAAAAGGATGCGGTGCGAACCACGCAGCTCCAGAGCGGGATGTGGTGCTCAGCTCTGACACGTTGCAGCTGGGCTGCTACCCACTGCCGTGAGAACGGCTCTCTGTCGTAAAAAAAAAAAGATTGCCTCAGGCTTGGCAAAGGCTCGGAGGAAATTTTCAAGGAGGCTTGTTTCTCCCACACATCCTCTGCATTAGCAGGATGATGATTATGATTATGATTACGATTTAAGATTACAAATGGGTTTCAGAACAAAACGTGTGACCACTTTGGCTTTTAAAAAATGCCAAGATGCTGTGGATGTTAGAAATGGCTGCTGCATACCCACACCACCTCCTTTCCCACTACCATCCCCAACACCGTGCAGCCCTCCACAAAGTGAAAACACATGCTGGAGTGCTAATGATAATAGACGGACAGGCTGAGGCTGCCAAAGCGCATTTCTGTGCATCAGTCAAGCAAGACAGAAGACAAAGGAGAAACGTATAAAGCAAACACTCAGATAATCTTCCTTCTGTAACTGCACATTAACTTAAAACCACGATAGGTTTGCTCACAGAAATTCCACCCAGAACAGCAATGGAGAAACACAGACAGGACTCCTCCTGGCTCCATGCACCACAGCTTCCGTGGGTGGCCCTGCTCCCACCTTCACCCACCAGGCTCTGAGATCACTGTGGTGGGTGCAGAGGGAGGAGGAGGGCTGCCAAGCTGCACACAGCCTTGGCTTGCCAATACCCACACGTGTTTTCATTGTCAATACAGTTTCCTTCACACACAACTCAAAACCAGGCTTTGATGTGGGTCAGATGCTTGTGACTGCTCCTGCCATCAGGCACAGCAGAACGTGGAAAACAAAAGAAGCGGTCAAATCTCAAAGTTACACTTGGAATCAGGAAAAGGTCAAATTGAACCTGGAAAAATCCCATCTCATTCTGTGTTTGCACAGTTCCGTGCTATCCAAGCACAGCAAACCTCCCAGGCACGCTGCCACGCCGAGCGGCCGCAGCTCCAGGCATCGCGTCCTCCTCCTGCGGGCAGCCTGGCTTCCAGCGTGCTCACCACGGACCAGTGGGTCTCTGGGAGGGGACAGAAGCTATCCACAATGCTTCCAGATGCCCTGAGACACGTTCTAATGGATCAAGTAGCCCAACCAACCGCACGAGTGCAATCTGCAAGACGGAGAAAAGTGTTTTACAGGTCCTTCTCTGTTCATTTTTGGATAAATGCATCAGGTTTTCTTTAGGACAGGGCTTTCTGCATCACTTGTGAGCTCGAGTAACCCAGCCCGCGCATGGCCACCAGTTCCTTGCAGGGCTGTCAGCCAGTGGGGAAGAAGCTCCTGCCCCAAACCAAGGCCCCGGCCACCCCATGCCCACAGATGCTGGGTGGTGCAAGGCAGGATGTGCCCGCTGCTGGGCGACATGCTCAGCGAGGTGCAGGAGAGCAAGCCCTCGGTGCTGCTGAATGCAAGCAAAGCCAGCACCCTGGCACAGGAAGACATGGAATGCTGGGGAGGCATTCGGGCTGTCACCACTTAAAGCTTGCAAATACAGCAGTGGTTGTTACTGGACTTGAACAATGAAACTGAAAAGAAAGAAGTCTCCACTAAGATGGTCACTGCAAAAAAATAAGGCTACAAGGAGTAAAAGTTTTGCTCTTCCTCAATATAAATACTTGGCTTCACACCACATCTCGCCTCAGGATTTTCAGCACCCTGTGCCGTGTGCCACAGAGCGAGGTACCCAGCAGCTCAGCCAGCTGCCAGAGCGGGGCCTGGAGGTGGCCAAAGCTCAGAGCCTGTGAGAAAGTCAAACCTCTCAAAATCTGGTTTCACTCTGATTTACAAGAAAACTAATATTTGCAAACTTTCTCGTGACAGAGAAAGATTTTCCCATCTAAAAAGTATCTGGTAAGCATCAGCATGATGCATTCCTGCAATCAGCTATTCCCTCCATGAAACCGAGTCGATCTGAATTAAATCAAGATGAAAAACCACAGCAAAATTGTCAATGAACCTCTGCCCCCACCCCGTCTTGTCCCTGGAAATCCCCCAGCCTGGCTCAAAGCAGAGCAGGGGGTTTGTGGAGCTGTGGGGCTGGGAGGGAGCCCAGTGCCCCTTCAGTGTGAAGCCACAGGCCCGTGGGTGACACCAGCCGATGGCCAGCGTCCCCAGCGAGACCAGCAGGACCTCCTGCAGAGCCAGGCACTGTCTGTCAGCATCTAACCCAGTGCGATGGTTCTGGCAGTGCCAGCAGGTTGGCGGCCGTCTCCCAGCTGCCTGCCTCCCTTCTGGGAAGTGCACCTGCATTTCTGCACTGGATTGATGGGAAGGAAGCTGGGCAGGCACTGCCAGCACCACCGTATCTGGTGTGCTGGGAAGCCCCCGGGAAGGTGGGCATCAACGCAGAGCAATGCTGTGCCCAATGCACAACGCAGGGTTTCCTAACACTTGTTTACTTCATTTCTCACCCATCCCAGAGACCATTACAGGTTTTGCCCACAGTCCCTCTTCTTGTGCCATTCCCAATATGACACATCTTCAAAGGGTGACCACACAATCTAACATGACCAACAAAAAAGGGAGGGAGAGGAATGCAACTGAAATCTGCTTGTTTGTATCCATTGCCAGGCTGAGAACAAAACTTCCAGCTTCTGGGATGGCCAAAGCACGTTCCTTTTGTACCCGCTTGTGTCACATTGCTTGTATCATCCTGGGAGGCTCCTTGATCCTGATCTCCTTTGTTTGCTTGAACTGAGAATCCCAGGGGCATTTTAAGCCAATTCTGGTAAATCAAAAGCACAAACACAAACTTCCCTTCCACTCCAAGCATTGCATCCAAAGAGTAACGTGGGAACCAGACCGCTCAGATACCTCTATTCCCTCCAGGATGCCCATGTGCTGCATGCCTGTTCTGCACAGCATGGCTGCAGTGGGCAGGGGCAGGCTGGGTGCAGCCCCCCACCCCAGCTCTGCAGCCCCAGCCATGAGCCTGGCCACAGAAGACACCCCGCGCCCGGTGAGCTGCTGCTGGGTTTGCTCATCCTCCTTGCTATCAAGCCAAAGGAGGATGTCCAATGAGCCACACAGGCTCGATGCCCAAATGTAGCGCAGATGATAACAGTCATCATTATCCTGGGTGCTTTAACCCTGATATCGATCATGAGCTAGTGGAGTTCAAGATTCTGAGTGGGAGAAGTAAGGTTAAAAGTAGGATTGCTACCCTGGATTTTCGGAGAGCCAACTTTGCTCTCCTCCGGGGCCTACTTGGAGGGATCTCATGGGCCAGAGTGCTTGGAGGTAAGGGGGCCCATGAGAACTGGTTGATATTTAAACAGTACTTCTTTCAAGCTCAGGATCGGTGCATCCCTAGGAGCAGGAAATCAGGGAAGGGCGGCAGGAGACCGCTGTGGATGAGCACAGAGCTCATGGGCATGATCGAAAAGAAGAAGAAGGTCCATGAAATGTGGAAAAAGGGCCTGTCCTCTTGGGAGGAGTATAGGAATGTTGTGAGGGACTGCAGGAATATGACAAGAAAGGCCAAAGCCCAATTGGAGCTTAAATTGGCAAAGGAGATAAAGGATAATAAGAAGGGGTTTTTTAAGTATGTCAACAGTAAGAGGAAGCCTAGGGAAAATGTGGGTCCCCTGCTGGATGAGGGGGGTGTCCTGACAACGGAGGATGCTGAGAAGGTGGAGATATTGAATGCCTTCTTTGCTTCAGTCTTCACTTCTAAGACTCCTCCTCGGGACTCCCCATCCCTGGAGATGTGTGATAGAGTCCGGAAAATGGAGGGCTTCCCTCCGGTTGAGAAGAGCTTCCCTCTGGTTGAGGAGGGGATGGTCCGGGAGCGTCTGGCTGGGATGGATGTGCACAAATCCATGGGCCCTGATGGGATGCATCCGCGTGTGCTGAGGGAGCTGGCGGATGTGATTGCCCTACCGCTCTCTATCATCTTTGACAGGTCTTGGAGAACGGGAGAAGTGCCTGAAGACTGGAGGATAGCCAATGTCACTCCGGTCTTCAAGAAGGGCAAGAAGGAGGATCCAGGGAACTACAGGCCAGTCAGCCTCACCTCTGTCCCTGGAAAGGTGATGGAGCAGCTTGTTCTGGATGCCATCTCCCAGCAATTGGAAGAGAAGAAGGTTATCAGGAGTAGTCAGCATGGATTCACCAAGGGGAAATCATGTTTGACCAACCTGGTAGCCTTCTATGATAACATCACTGGCTGGGTAGATGGGGGGAGAGCAGTGGATGTCATCTACCTTGATTTCAGCAAGGCTTTTGACACTGTCTCCCATGACATCCTGATAGCAAAGCTGAGAAAATGCGGGATAGATGAGTGGACGGTGAGGTGGGTTGAGAACTGGCTGACTGGCCGAGCTCAGAGGGTAGTGATCAACGGCACAGAGTCCAGCTGGAGGCCTGTAACTAGCGGTGTTCCCCAGGGGTCGGTGCTGGGTCCGGTCTTGTTCAATGTCTTCATCAACGACCTTGATGAGGGGATAGTGTCCACCCTCAGCAAGTTTGCTGATGACACGAAGCTGGGGGGAGTGGCTGACACGCCAGAAGGCTGTGCTGCCATTCAGCAAGACCTGGACAGGCTGGAGAGATGGGCAGAGAGGAACCTGATGAGGTTCAACAAAAGCAAGTGTAGAGTCTTGCACCTGGGGAGGAATAACCGCATGCACCAGTACAGGCTGGGGGATGACCTGCTGGAGAGGAGCTCTACAGAGAGGGACCTGGGGGTCCTGGTAGATGACAGGTTGGCCATGAGCCAGCAGTGTGCCCTGGTGGCTAAGAAGGCCAATGGGATCCTAGGGTGCATTAAAAAGAGTATTGCCAGCAGGTCGAGGGAGGTGATCCTCCCCCTCTACTCTGCCCTGGTCAGGCCTCAGCTGGAGTACTGTATCCAGTTCTGGGCTCCCCTGTATAAGAAAGACAGGGACCTCCTGGAAAGAGTCCAGCGGAGGGCCACAAAGATGATAAAGGGCCTGGAGCATCTCCCCTATGAGGAGAGGCTCAGTAAGCTGGGTCTGTTCAGCCTGGAGAAAAGAAGGCTGAGAGGGGACCTGGTCAATGTTTATAAATATCTTAGTTGCGGGAGGCAAATGGAGGTGGGGAACCTCTTTTCGGTGGTCAGTGGGGACAGGACAAGGGGCAATGGCCTTAAGCTGGAGCACAGGAAGTTCCGCACCAACATGCGGAAGAACTTCTTCACGGTGCGGGTGACGGAGCACTGGAACAGGCTGCCCAGGGAGGTTGTGGAGTCTCCTTCCCTGGAGATATTCAAGACCCGCCTGGACGCCTACCTGTGCAACCTGCAGTAGGGAACCTGCTCTGGCAGGGGGGTTGGACTCGATGATTTCTTGAGGTCCCTTCCAACCCCTGCAATTCTGTGATTCTGTGATTCTGTGATATGCACTCTCCACTCCAGTTTGTAAGCACAACAGTAAGCACGGGGGAGCCTGGGGACCCTGTGGCCCCAGCAGCGCCCCCCAGCCCTCAGCACTGCCTCTCTGGGTTGCCTGGTGCCTCTGCCATGCGAGCGGGGCACCCACACCTGCACAGCAGCTGCAAGCCCTGCCAGGCATTAGCTGCCTTTCTGCTCCCACTGCTCAGCGGGGACCCTCTGATCCCTCCTCCAGTGCTGAGAGAAGAGCATCTGCCCGGTGCCAACCGCAGCAGCCCCACTCCTGCCCGCTCAGCACCAGGCTCCTTGTGATGCCAGGATGAGGCTCAAGAGGATCCCAATTAGGGAAGCGGGGCTGTCACCGTTTCAGCTGCACAAGTGAGAGGAGACAACTCCCGGCGTCACCGAGTGCTGCAGGAAGGCATTTCCAAACCTAATCACCTCCCAGCACAGCTGAGCTGCCAGCACCTGGGGAGAAGAGAGATTTCAGGACTCTTCAGGAATGTTAATTCGCGCTAATAGGAACTGGAGCTGTCCTTGCCTGCAATCAGCAGCAGAACTGAGATTCTGGAGACAGGAGACAGAAGCCTCTCAAAGCCCCTTTCACGTTATGAGAATTAAACATTGGAAGAGCAGCACAGCGAGCTGCAGTGCAGGTTTGGTGGTGGGAGCAGTCTGATGGAGGAGGAGAAAGGCACTGGACGTGCACGAGCTCCCTGGTCTTGTTCATTTGAGAACGGCACTCCCTCAGAGCACGGGGCCTCTGCCAGCGGGACAGGCTCCATCGCCATCGGCCCCAGGGCCGCCCGCTGCTGCCTGGCTGTGGGGGAAAAGGGAGAAGTCTTGATTTCTGGAATACAGTTACTATCAGTTTACACTAACGATTTACTTCTTTCTGCTATTGCAGGAGAAAAAAAAAAAAAGTTGGTCTAATACAGTACCTTTTAGAAAAAAGTCTCTACCCATCTCGTCAGACCGTTACCTTACATTTTGTGCCCACTCAGCAGCTGCCCTGTGACAAGTGCACACGAAATGGCAGCGCAGCAGTGCTGAGGCTGCCATCCAACCCGCGAAACGTGCTCGGGAAGGTCTCTATTTCCCCCGTCACTTACGTGACAGGTCTCCTTAATTGCCTTGATAGCCTGTCAGCAGCGGCCGGATGAGGAATAAATTGGCTCCCTTTGCCGTTAACGCCTCCCTCGTTCCCGTGTACCGGCGGCTCTGGCGCGGGTGGGGTCAGGCCGGGCGCGCTGCAGGGCCGTGGGCGGCCGCCAGGCGGAGCTGCTGCACCGCATCGCTGTGCTCCTGCTGCTGGTCCTGCTCCTGCTGCTGGTCCTGCTCCTGCTGCTGGTCCTGCTCCTGCTGCTGGTCCTGCTCCTGCTGCTGGTCCTGCTCCTGCTGCTGGTCCTGCTCCTGCTGCTGGTCCTGCTCCTGCTGCTGGTCCTGCTCCTGCTGCTGGTCCTGCTCCTGCTCCACCGCGGGCTTTATCGAGTTGCCCCCAGCAGCTGGAGCCGCCACATTCTCCAGCTGAAGGGACAATTTCTGCTCCATGTCCCTGTTACAAACACACGGAGTGCAAGGATTGCTGCTACATGCAACACGTTTTTCCTCCACCAAACCACCGTAGAGGTTTCTCTGTCATCAGCCAAGAGAAGCGAAGCCCACATCAAATCCCACGACACAGACCTGGAGGTGCTCAGCCCTGCTCACTGGATTTATGAAGGCACTCACAAAGGCTGAATTTGGCCCAAAATTCAGGAGAGAGGAGTGTGCTTGGGACTGACTTCCCCAGCAGGAGGCCATGGCTGCGGTGCAGCAGTGACTGCAGCAACGTGCACCCAGCATGGCACTGCCCAGTGCCTGCCCATGCTGCCGTGCCTTGCAGAGCCCCACATCTTTGTGCCGTACCCAGAGCAGCACTCCTGTTCCCCTGCGGCTCAGCCATGAGGTCTCTGTTCACAGCCATTTGTCCTGGGCTCCCACTCCTGTCTGCACTCCCAGGTTCACCGCCACACCCCCACGCCCACAGCCAGGCCAGTAGCCCCATGCTTCCACACCTGTTCCCCTCCACCGCTCTCCACCCTTCCCACCTGCCCTCTCCACTCACCAAACCTCCTCACTGGCTCTGGAAAGGTGCAGACAAATTTCTTGTATGCTGAGTAAGATGACAATCATCATCATGGACACAAAATATCACAGTTTTATTAATAAGTCCAAAACATTACAGATCTGAGGAAAATGTGAGTCGGTTTCTCCTGGATTTGTTAAGCATCCAGTGAAAGGAGCAGAAGGCACTCGCACTCTGCCTGTGCCCGCTGGGCCACACGGCCGCCAGCAGCAGCACACGGTGTCATTTCAGCACCCTGCTCCTGCACTGCTCCGCTCCTCCTGCCCTTCTCACCCTTCGGCAGTTTCCCCCAAGCCTCTTATCTTCCCTTATTTAGGGCCCAGGTGGGATTTCTGTGGCCCCACAGATAGCTGCACGCTGGTCTAACGCAGCCTGGCTCCTTGCTGGGTTCGTTTTGTTCAGTGCCATGCAAACAGCAACATGAGATCTCACGGGAAAAGGGGCACAGCTCAAAACTACTCTGTGAGCATTCACTTTTGTGTGCACCATGTTACCTTGAGGAACAGTAGCTGCTAAAATGTTTCTTCATAATTTTCTTTAAAAAACTTCTCTCTAAATAGTGTTCCTTTCCCTGCTTTGCCTCCAGCCTCCTTAGCCCCCATGGGAGGGGCCTGCTTCACGGAACCTGCCCCTGCCCTATGGCAGCCGGGCTGGGCTGGGCACGAGGAGGCACACACTGTGAGGGTCATGAAGCACACCAACACCGCTCAGCAGTGATGAACCTGCCTGCCACACTTGTTTCCAGTCATATGAAGAACTCCTCCTCTTCCTCCTCGGGTCTGGCTCCAGGGCTGGGCCTTGGTGTCAGCGCACGGGAGCCCGGAGCCCTGTGCCCTGCTCCTTTACTCCTGCTGGCTGCAGAAGATGGCGGCCACGCGCTGTGCAGGGCAGTGCAGGCCGCACCCAGTGCTGGTGGCTGCAGGAGGCCGCTCCGCAGGTCCACGGGGAAGCAGGGCAGCAGGCAGCGGCCACCCACAGCTCTGCTCACAGCCAGCCCTGTGTCCACGTTGGTCTCCGCTGCCCATTGCTGGCCCTCCTGCAGCCTGCTGCTTGGCAGCACGTCACACCACTGCATGGCCCTCATGATGCCTCGAGAAGAGCCAAAGAGCTGGGGCAGGTCGGCAGTGGCCTGCTGTGCAGGAAGGGCTTGGCCTCGTTCCGACATCGCTCTGCCCCTCAGGCCCCGGGCCTTGCGGCCTCTGTGCTCAGGGCTCAGCGTGGCAGGGATAGGGGCTGGGACAGAGCCGCGGAGGGGTCCTTCCACACCCGTGTTACCGTGCTGGTTGGAAGGCCCAGCACTGGTTTCACTCTGCTTGGAGCTGTCCTCAACCTGTTGAGGAAAGTTGTAGAAAATCCCCTTGAAACACTGTGCTGGCTTTGCTCGGGTGACAGCACTCAGAACCCCCCCGCAATGCACAGCACCTGGAGCACAGGCCTGCCCAAAGCTCCAGGGCCACATGAAACCACACAGGGTCTCATCCCACCCCTGAAGGCAGCAAACAGGTCCATGGGTGACACCGAACTGCAGAGAGGTGTGCAGGCAGAGTAGCACAAAAATAGGCCAAACAGAATTCCTAGGCTGATTTGTAACAAATGAGCTCACCAAGGAAGGAAAATAAAGACAACAAGATGGGCATTTGAATTACTTAAATACCCAAATAATAATTTCAACATCCAAACAGCAATCAAAAAAACCAGGAGGCAAGAGCTGTTACAAAAGAAAGAACACACAGCTAAACCTCCCTTCTGCACAGGCCCAGCATGTGTCACCTCAGCACTGTCTCGGTCCGGTTCGATTTCCACTCATGCACTCTCGGGACCGCAGAACAGAAAGGGGACAGGTTTCCCATGGCATTTATGTAGCTCTTTTGTCCAAGTGCAATTGGCTCCAGAGCTTACAAAACTATTGAGGGTGATGTTGCATCAGCACTGTACTTGCAGAGCACTTTGTTTGGGGTGGGACAGTGCTAAAACTCTGCTTTCAGAAACATTTATAGGGTTAACAACTTATCAGAAAGAGAACAGGCTGCTACCATCATTTGATTTAGGTAGGAAAGGGAAAAAGTTGAACTTGACAGCTCAGAAAAATGTACTAATACTTTCAATTTCCAGTGTTAACAATATGGAAGTACTCCAAGGATCTGTGCTCATATTTGTCAATGGCATCATAGCACTGGCAGATACCGATTGCTGCATTCATGAGTTCAAAACACAATATGAACAAGCAGAACCTTAATTTCCATTTTGAATCAGTCCTGTTCTTTGCTGGAACAAAAAAATTAAAAGGCATCTCGTCTCAAAGTACCACACACACACATACCTGAAGCAGAATTGTATTTCCTTCATAGTCCTGGGTTTGCCACCTGGTGCTGCTGATAGGAACGCACGGATTGGGGAGGAGAGGCACCAGCTGCCCAATTTCGTGCACCTTGAACTGCAGGACCGACGACTCCTTTGGCTCAGCAGCCACCCCGATGGGCAGCTGCTTCAGGCAGAGCTGCACAGCAATCGTTTTGGTGGCATAAAGTACAAAGACACACAAGTTGCTTTTCTGCATGGTTGCTTCTTTCCGTAGGATCATCTCATACAGCCCCACCGCATCATCGTAGTTATCGAAGCTGCAGTGCAGGGTCACACGCAGGATTTCGGGGCCGCAGTGCACCCGCCGGATGCCCCACACAGGCATCTGGTCGTCCAGGCTGTAGAAGTGCTGGGCAGCTGGTGCGTGGGGAGGGCCCGGTGCCCCAGTGGTGGGGACACAGCGGTAGCGCCAGGGCGGGTGCTGGAGGAGATCCTGGATCTGGAAGATCCGCTCCTCTCCCAGGTCCTCGTGCAGAAAAAGGAGAACAGATATCCCAGGAAAGGCACAGCTCCTCTTGCGGTAGCTCTCGTAGTACTTCAGTGGAGCAACTCGCTCCGACACAAAGAAGAGTCTAACATCCGGGCAGATCCACTCTAGGAGCCGATCCAGAGCTTGCTGCAGAGACGCCGCATGTCCTGAGTTGGCGAGAAGGTGCACGGTCATCAGGGCGTCCATTCTGTCACCCACTGTAAAGCTTCTCTACAAAAAACAAAACCACAGATGGCTGCTTGCCTCTCCTCCTGCAACGCTTGGAGCAGCAGCAACACGGGTAGTACACCCTGAGACAGAAGAACTCAATCTCTTGCAAGCCTCGTGATGACCCAATGAGACGGGCAGGTTTGCACACACGTGCGGGAGGAAGGTAAGCGTGCCAAGGTGCGATGGGACCGGCCCTGGGTTGCTCACGTCACATCAGAGCTTGGATACAGATGCATGTTCTCACCAGCGACCCAGGCCAGATCTGGTCACCGAGCACATGCAGCCGCTGTGTCCCAAAGCACCGCTGCGTCACGCCGGCTCTGTCCCACCGGGAGCGGGGCAGCGGGGGCTGACGCGGGAGCACGGCCGCTCTCCCAGCAGCGCACATCTCCAGGCACTCGCCGTGTCTGAAAGCCTCGGCGTGCATCCTGCAGGCAGCAGCTGTGCTTCAGCCCGCTGTGATCTCTGTGCGTCACACCCTTCTGGGGCACGCAGATAAGCTATTCTTTAAAAACAAGGAAGGAAAACAGACCAACAAAAGGAAAAAACCCATTTGAACGGGGGAGGTAACAATAAGGGCTGACATGAATCGGCCCCGGGGCACAGGCCCAGGCTCGGGGCTGTGCACCTCACAGGGCAGCAGTTTGCTTCCCAGCCCGTGCTGGCTGGCTGTGCAGAAATCCCAGCATTACAAGGGCCTGCTATTCGAAAATCTGAACTAAGACTTGAAAAAAAAAAAATTAAATACAGTCCTACCTTTATGTGCACCTGAACAAATCTCCAGGGTGTAAAGGTACAAGACACCGTGCCTTTGGTTTCTCTTAAACAAAAGATTGCTCTCATTGATAGAAATACAGTCATGATTTAAAACTGCTCTGAGACCAAAGTACAGTAAGAAGGCCAACCAGAAAATGAAGAAAAATTAATTTGTGCTGACAGAGACAAAGCTACCCGCAGCACTTCCAAGCAAGTAATGACTGTTGGGATGGAGACAAGAAATCCGGCCCTTGGACAATTGCAGGAAGAGTGAGGGCTGCGAGTGTTCAAAACATTTAGACATCGTAAATGAGCTCTGAACAACAGAAAATATTACTGAAATACAGAAAATGGAAATGATTCATCAACTCTTCTCTACAGGGAAGAGTACAAAGGGGCAGTCATCTGCCTTCCTGCATGTGAGAAAAATGGGAATTTTGCCTGCAAAGGAAAATACCAAATCTGAGAGAGCTCCACAGGACTTGGCTGGTAATGGGCAGTGGAGCTCACTGCAGGGTTATCAGAGCTGGCAGGGACAGCAGCACGGCCAGGTGCCATCAGCCCTGCGGGTACCCCACAGGGCCACAGCAAGGTGACAGGATGGGTAACTATGGATGGGAACATGATGGGATGGACAGCACCAGCCCTACCTCTGCACTCATATTGGTGGGACCCTGAGCTGCCATGCACCCCAGGAATGCCATCGCCGTGCTGCTCCTGTGTGCAGCAGCAGCCAGACCCTGCCGAGAAGGGAACAGGGGAGGGAGCAGCAAACACTGTGTGGTAACACACGGGCCCATGGTGCATCTGCACCTCCAGAACAGCGTGCTGCTCCAGCTGCCCATTAGTGTAGCGGATGTGGAGATTTCTGGAAAGGCAGAAGGAGGAAGACAAGCACCTGAGGGCAAGAGGCAGCTTCAGCGAGAGGGAGGAAGAGACGAGGACCTTCAGCATACAGAGCCATGTGGGACGTTCTAGGGATGTGTAGGGGAGTGAACAGCATCAGGAGGGTAACAGGGCAGCTGCAGGTTAGAGCGTCCAATAAAGCAGCATGGGGACCAACTGCAGTTAGCAAATGCCCACTTCCAACAAATGAGGACACTCCTCCACACAGTGTCACAAGACAGCATGGCATGGAAGGTTCAGGCAGGATTCACACCAGGTTCTGCTCAGTCTCCGACTGCATGAGGGGCCGGGGGTCCCTGCCCCCTCCCCAGCTCCCAGCACACCAGGAGATACCAACACAGCCCTGGTTACTCCCACCCACCTCCTCCTCTCCTTTGCCCTCCTCCAAGGCCAGCCCCACTGCCTCCCACCCTTACTGTCCCACCTGGGTATTTCCCCCCAAATCTTGTGTAAAGCCAGGAGGCCATTACCACTCTTTCCCTGCTTCAGTCTCGACCGTTTTGACTTGCAGTCATTGCTTTTCTTAGAGGCCCAGAGGTAGTTCTTGGGTTTGAAAGGGAGGATGTGATAAGGAAACTGAAGGGCTGGTTTCACTCCGAGCCCTGAACGTGAACAGTTCTTGCTTTCCTCTCTGCTTCCCCTTCCTCCAGGTTTCCAGTCCGGCTGCCAAACGGAAAAGCACATTATTCATAGTGACCTACCCAACATGCCAAGAAAGATTTCAGTAAGAGATTAGGGAAACAGCAGCTCAGTGCTGTGTGACAAGTCAGGCTGCACTCACAGCGTGCCCTGAAACACCATCCCCACACGGCAGCGCCTGGCAGCATGGCACGATGCCACGGGGAGAGCGTATGGAACACAGACCTGCACTGACCAGCGATGTAATCACAGGTAGGCCCTGCATACAGCAAACTCCAACCGTAAGCAGCTAACAAGGACTGCGTGTGTGAGGCCTCGGAGTAACATCTGTGATATGCTTCACATCTCACGGTGGAAGGGCACAGCAGAATTAGCAACTCCTTTTTGTAATGAGCTCTTCAGTGTTCCCAGCCCTCTGAGGCGCTGAGCCCCTCACTCCAGCTGACACCCAGGCACTGACGGCGAATCGCAGGATTTAATAAGCTCAGCGTAACGTCTGTAACGAAGCAACATGACAAGGGTTTGGGCGCTGCACACTGGCACGTAATTAGCTTCCAGGAGAGTGACCAAATTACCTCAGCATCTCAGAGCAGGCCTCATTAAATCCAGGCAACACCTTGGCCTTATTAGGTTCTAAGAGAAATAAAAATATATATATATATATTTTTACACCAATCTCAAGTTCTTCCTACACCAAGGACAAAAGCACTAATTCACCCGCGAGGTGACAGTAACCTACAGCAGTACCGAGACAAAAAGCAGAAGGTCTCACTCGGACACACTAAGCTTTACAGCCTGCCTCTTGCTCCAAGCGTTGTGCCTTCATTTCATCGCTCCTGAGGAAAGTCAAACCCAGACCAGAGGAGGAAAACAACCTAACCTACTGCACTTATCGAAGCAGACTTCTCTCCCACTGGGTCCTCAGTTCTTTCTCACCAGCTAGTAAAGAGTCCAGCAAGGATCTGTCAGCAACGAGACACAGAAAACAGAGAGCTCATCATGCACAGGGAACCAGGGTCCAAGCAGAAAACAGGACAAGATGGAGCCACGAGCGGGAGAGGGAAGGGAAGGCTGGCAGGGCTGCAGCTCCTGCCACGGGACACAGCCACCGGAGGCTGCTGCCTTGGAAAACACTGTGCCAGGCAGTAGTGCACAGAGCAGACAGGGTTTCAAGGCTCACAGGAGATAAAACAAACACAGACGAGTTTCCTGAGCTTCCTTCTGGTGCCCAACAGTGGCAG
This sequence comes from Penelope pileata, assembly GCA_013396635.1. Lineage (NCBI taxonomy): Eukaryota > Metazoa > Chordata > Aves > Galliformes > Cracidae > Penelope > Penelope pileata. Next base: position 1,162,584 of record WBMW01005746.1, on the reverse strand, counting down.
GCGGGGGAACAGGCGTCCTCAGCAGTGTGAGGCACAGCCAGAGGACAGCTGGGGCAAATCACACTTCCCCTGTGTGGTCACAGGCACCTGAACGAGCCGTCAGGGAGAGGACAGCCCACACTGAGGAATGAGTTTCAAAACCTACTGACCCTCAGCAGGAGCTTGGAACCTCCCATTAGTTTATCAGTTTTCACTTCGGTTAAAATACTCAGGAAAACCGAAGCACTCTGTACACACAGACCACAGCACAATAAATGTAAGCCAACAGGATGTGACAGAAGAACTCAGCATGAGGAAACAAAGCCAAGACAACCCTATAGAGAGCCCAACGCCAGGACTGACCCAAACTGGCATCTCTGGGAGCCCCCTGCCCACAGCCCCAGCCCCACACACAGCCGTGGGGAGCCAGCCTGCTTACACGGGAATGTAGGTGTCCAGCATCGGGGATTTACAGGATTTAACCTTGCAGATTTTATGTAAATTACAGTTCAATTAAAATCCTTCTACAAGAAGAAAAGAGGCACATCTAAAGATGCAAAGGATCTAGAGAATTGTTCATTTAAGGAGCTTACACTTAGCACAGCTGAGGACAAGAGCAGCTCTTGCCAGGCCAGCAGCAGAGCCCGCACCCCGCTGGGCGCTGACGAGAGCCACCAGGGGCTGGGGAGCTGCCAGAGAACCCAGCTCCCAGAGCAAACCAGGCCTGTGCGGTGCAGAGGCTGCTAATTACTCCCATTCCTGAGGACAACCCTCCCCAGATACAGAATAATACAACCCAAAGTCTAATTAAAAGAAAAAAAAAAAAGTCTTGGCCCAGATCCCACACTATGCTGCAGATTTGCATAATTAAGTTGATAACAAATGCTGTGACAGACAAGCTGCAGATTATTGGACTCATCTTTAATGGAATTTCAAAAGCAGCAGTATCCAAGCAAACAACAAATACTAGCAGATGTGGCTCACAAGGTCTAAGGAACACAGATGCTACTGGACTTGGTGCATGTCCTAGCAAACTTTGCAAGGAAGAAGCAGCACGTGAAACCACAGGCCTTGGCAAGGCAGCACCGGGCTCTAACGCTGCTTCACTTTGTCATTTTGTTCATTCCAAGAACAGGAGCACTAAAGGCTGCTCACAACGATGAAGGTACACTGCCAGGGTTCCCCTTCCTTCCCAGCTTCTGGGGCAAACAGGAGCACGTGGCTCCCAGGCCGCCATCCTTCCTCTTGTCCGCAGCCAACACGGCTCAGCAGTTCAGGCCTAGAGGAGGTGAACTATGATTGTCTGTCAAACAGCAACACGTCTCTGTGCCTTAGAAGTGTACCTGCTCTCAGCAGCTGCTTATTTCAAGCTGTCTACAGAGACCCAGGCAGATATTGCTGTGTTCGTCACATTCACATCACGTTTGCAAAATGTTTTGGCTTGTGGTGTGTGGGGACCGGCTCCTCCTGGCAGAGGGGTGGCACGCATCAGGTGTGCGCTTGGGAACACAGGCACAGGCCCTACAGCCACTGCTTTGCTCCCAAGCGCTGACTGTGAAGAACAAAGTCCTCTGCTTACAGTTGAGAGGAAGGGCTAGAGTCTTTTTTCAACAGATATATTTCAGTGGATATACATGTGCTATTTTACATAACACAGCTGGGACCTCGCTGCTCCCTGTTCCTTTTTTTCCCTTGAAGCTTTAGTAACTTGCTGCCCCTTAAAATGTTGGCCTAATTTTAATATTTGCAAAAATAAAGAAATTCATGTATTTACATCTAACAATGGCAAGTTCCTTAAAGCAAGAGTCAGTGCTATGTCTTTCATAGGATAAATACAATGTGATCACATCTCAGGCTCCAATCTAATGAAATTAATAAATAGCTAAGATTAAAATCAAGGAGGTAGGAAAAAAAAACGGAGGGAAGATGATGCTAACAGCCCATCTGGAGAGAAACCATACTTGCCCTGAGTAATAAGACCACATCTACACCGATTTTCAGAGCACAGCTCTTACTGCAGCTAACAAGGAAAAGCGTAAAGTGCAGAAGCAGAGAATGTGAAGTTATACCCTACCCTCTGGAACAGGGTTTTCAGTCCTCTCTCGGTATTATTTGCCAATTTCTAGCCAAAATCTCATTTCTCCTTTGCTCTTCCTTTTCTGATGCCTGAGCAGACTGAGCATAAAAACGAGAGTAAATACTATTCTACACCGCTATCACCCATCCCCACAACACACGGACCAAACCGAGCCGGCATGTGCAGAGCAGCGGTTTCAGACCTCTCTGCGTGAGTGCTGCCAGGACCCCTCAGACAGCAGCCTGTGATTTCATTAAGGCCTCCAGCAGCTGCTTACTGCTGCCGCTCCCTCCAGCAAAACCTGTGCAACAAAACCATGGCATCAGAATGATTCTGCTCAATGCTTTGCATAACTGGAGGGTTCTTCTGCATCTGTTGTACTTTGTGTAAAAGCAACATTTTTGGGGGGATGAGCTGCAGGAAAAAGCATAGGTAAAAAAGCACTGCTGCTACAATAAGTTAACATGTCATTTGTTTTCTGACCCATAAACTGCATATTCATGTCGATGACATTAAGTGCATCAGCCTGTACGGATGGGCTCCCTGCCTGTCAAAGCTGCAGCTTTCAAGGAGAAATTAAGAAAAGACAGAGGCCCTGAGAGAGGTGAGGCTGTTCCACATACCAACACCAACACAGCAGGACCCTGCAAGGCCCGGTCACAGCAGCGAGGTTACACCGAGATGGACGAAGCCCAGCGCCTGTGGGGAGGCCTCCTGGAGGAGCTCCTGCTGAGGAGCAGCCGCTCCAAGAGCACAGACCCACAGAACACAGGACACGTTGTGCCGATGGGCCCATTGGCATCATTGTTCATTTATCACAGCTGCTCATCAGGCAATTAAAGCTGTGCCACTATTTCTGTTTAATACTGTATCTTTGCATACTAACACTCATTTCTGCCACACCACTAACAGTGCTAAAAGGCAGACAAAGCCATCTGAAAGACTCAGAATATTCAATCCAGCTTAGGGGCAGATCCCACAAGCACCTCCCTACATACTGAGGAATAGAAAGTTAAATTACTCCTGCATTCTCTTTTGTAGCTTTCACAGCTGGATGGATGCGTTTATACAGTTCTGCATTTTACACACTTCTCACAAGATGCATTCCAGAAGACAGGAGCTTAAACACATGCTCCAGACTGATCACATTTGTTATTTCATTTACTATCCAAAATACCCAAATGATTATTAACAGAAACCCAACTTCAATACAGAAAACCCAACACCTCTACACGTTACTGTGAGCCTACCTCTGTGCTGGCAAATGCTCCTAACCCTCAAGCGCTCCATAGAATTGGAAGCTAATGCTCATAGAAGCTAATGCTCAGAGGCTACCTTGCTTCTAACTCCTGTGATGAGTTAGAGTCAAGGAGCTGTAGATCAAGCTAGGAAGGCTCTGCACAGTTTTGGACAGGCAACTGGAGCTCACACTTAGTCCCAATTTTTGCTACTTTTGACAAGAGGAACACCTCAGTGCAAGCTCATCACCCAAACCAAGCATCGTAAGAGGCTGCACTCCCATATACGTGCCACCTATCAGGTGCTGGGCTAACTGCTTACAACATGTGAGGAAAAAGGCGTCAGTCATCCAGAATATTTAGTTCAATGCTTTTCATTTTTTACAAGTCCAGAAAAGTAATTCTTATGGCAGCTGCCAAATTCTCACTGACCAGAAGTAAAGAGCACAGAGAGAAATTTACAGTGAAAGCTTTCAGATTCTCACAGCAAAGTCTGTCTTTATCAACAGCAGCGAGGAGAGACATTTCCCTCAGGAGTAACTAGCTGAAAAGGCAGCCGGCTAGCTGAGAAAAGCAAAAACTGAATCAGGGATAAATAGGATACCCTTACTTGTTACAACGGCACGTGAAGTATAATCCCAACCCTTTAAAATAAACTTGTGCGTGTATGTACCTTCATAGCTGTAAAACTCAGTCTACTTCTCACCTTAAAACTTCTGAAAAATTAAACTACATGTTAATATGTTGCTACAACATTTAACTGTACATTAAACCAAAGAAAGCAAATTTACTAATTACCCTCATACGCGTGAGTGTGCAAACCTATTAATGAGCTTTTAACAAAGTTACAGATAAGTTTTAAATATGAATTAAGAAGAGTAAAAGTGAAGTCAGGTCAGGAGAAGCAGAATTCTACTACAGAAAGTAAAAGAAATCTCACTAATGAGCACAAACAATGTAAAGACATAGGCACCAAACTCACCTTAAGCAGAGCCACAGAGGTGTCTTGTTCAGATGTTTCTGACCAAAGTTTTCACGTTTTCATCTTGAACTCCTTGCTATTGTTATCTGGTTATTCAACGGTAAAGACATTTCTAAAAGGTGACTTCAGCAAGAGTCCATTCCTGAATATTTAGTGTCTCCAAAACTCTATTAAATTTGAAATGGAAACTATACCCTGGTATTTGTTACTGAAGATAGCTATCACCATCTGTTATTCCTTTAGCAACACTCCTGCACACGGAGCTGGCCAAAAAATAACATAAAAATCACACCCACCCACCTCAGCCCTTAAACACAGTCATACAGCTGTTCATCTAACATTGTGACTTCAAATTCCATGCTTGCTAAGAGCAACTGGAGGCAGAAAGCGTCAGCTGATGCGCAGCAAAATTGCATTTGCAACACAAAGTCCTACCGTCATGGACAGCAACATTAATATCTTTAAACCAAAAAAAAAAAAAAAAAAAGGCACGAACTCATTCCTTCCTGAAAAGCAGACAGGAAAGCATTAACAAAATCATCACATTCATGCTGTTAAAGACTACGATATGCAGAAAGGAAATCTTCATACTGACACATAGAAGAGGTGGCTACATTTTGAGGAAGCCTTTCCCTGATGATTTACAACAATCTAGAACCACTCTCATACAACCCTGCACTTAGCATTGGTACCATGGCCAAACATTTATAATGTTACTAGAAAACAAGCATCATCAGTTGAAGTTCTGCATAAACTGTACAGACATACAGGTACTTCAGTAACTGCCACCCAATTCACTTTAGGAGGACGGATGGCCTAGCTAGATTCTTTGCGAGCAATGGCAGGTAAGCTCTTCAGTCATCTTCTTGTTACTTGAAAATAAGTCATAGGGTGGGGATAAAGTCTTTCTTTTTTTTTTCTAAATGCAGTGAAGTTCAGTCAAGCCTTTAAAAAACAGGCCTTCAAACAAACCAGGCTAAAACCACCCCAACACACCTACAACCAACAGCCCTCTTCCTTAGAAGAAATACCCTGCCACTGAGCAGCAGCCAGGTGTTTGATCTTAAAGGGCTGTGCAGAGGGGTGAAACTGGAGAGAAATTATCAAAAACACACTTCAACCGAATTCCCACATCACACCACAACACTGCATCTGCTTAACACAGCTAACCAAGAAATGCTCTGGCAGTACCTTAATGCCCTACAACCAGCTTCTTTTTTGTTTCAACTCCAGCTCCACATTTTGGGAAAATAAGTTTTTCTATATCTATGGATGAAAATAATGTGAACCAAAAAAACTTGTATCAAATATTTACAGCAGAGAAATTATATAATATGCGCATTGCAATGTCAGAAAAACAGTTTAATAAAAATTCTGCAGTACAATGCACACTTCAAACAAATTCTATGAGAATAATAATACCACTGAACTGCAATTTTAAATCTATTTTTGCAGCATGCTGACAAGAAGGATAAAAGCTTTGGTTTAAGAACTGAAAGTTTCATTATAGTAACAACTTTTTTATTGCATGATTAAAATGCGTTTTTAAAAGCAAATAGTGCACGCTGGCTTCACTTTAATCTCCTGAAATATGCAATTATGATGGGAAACCCTGGGGCTACAGATCCATCTACAATACTAACTGACAAAATATAATCCCAGTATGTTTCCCTGGAGGACAGTACTTAGTTCCAAATATTGCCATCCCTGTACTCTAACACACTTGAATTGTTTGTGTACACTAGATCCATTTATTTTAAAATTTTGTCTACATTTAGTGAAATAAAAACATCGCCCTGTACAATCCACCATCAGCAGTGAGTACAACAGCAAAAATTATTATACAGTTTATACACACTAATATCTTTTCCTTTTTCCTATAAAGAAACCAGAACAAACCTAGTCAATATAGAGTTTAATTTAGAAGAACTCAAATTACAGAAGGGAAAGTCAAAGTTATTACGGTGTTTTCTGAGCCCCTACAAGTTCCTGGTTCGTGTTGTTCAAACAACAGTGAGTGCAGCTGGAAGAGTGAAACATGCTCAAGTTGTACTCTTGGGTTTTCAAAAAATTACTAAATATTTAAATTAAACATGACTAGTTAAAGAAATATTTGAAGCAGAGCAATATAACTGGGAATTTTGGCTTACCAGTCGTGGTCGTTTTTTTTCTTTTTTTTAAACCCAACTTATACAATGCGCGAAGTGCTAAGCAACACTACAGAAACACATTTACATCAACACTGAAGATCTGGGGAAATGAAATTCCAACAATTTTATTTTATTTTTTCAATGAGCTGTATTTTCTAAATTTGTTTTTATTTTTCTGTTTTCATACAGTATTGAAAACAAACGCGGCACATTCACATTTTCCCAAAGAATTGTAAGGATGATCTCTACAGGGATAACGTTGAAAAGCCTGAAGCTCAATCAATTGATGTTGAAAACTCTCAAAAGGAGTAAAAGGCTTGATCTGAATGGTCTAGAACATGTATTGTAATTTAATAGAAGAGATGGTCGTCTTAATATTAATGATTTAAAAGAACTTCCCAGTTCATGCGAAGAGTATAGTCCAAGAGTAAATCAAATTTTCTGAACGCATTTTATGCTACGTAAGTGTATACTTTGCGATCCTCAGGTGTTCGTGCCAAATATTCTCTCTCAATAAGTCCTTCAATACGTTTTTTAATAACAACTGGACTTGGTAAGAATCGGGCCTTCAGCTGCTGAGTTACCTAAAACATAAGATCAAAAACAGTAACGTAAGGCCACAGGGCAAGCAAGATCATTAAGTACCTTAACTGACCAAAATAATCAGAACATTGTATACAGGCACGGCTGCCTAGCCAACCATGAAACATAAAAATCAATCTGCACAGTTCCATCAGTTTCTTCCATGAGCTGCTTACTCATTTTGAAAGAACAGTCACCTGAAAACTCTCTCAATTTTACAACTATAAAGGAGTTTCAAGAGTTGAAAACACATCCTATTTTCAAAGCTGTCAGGACTGAGGAGTTAAGGGCAGCACGACTCTCCCTCCTTCTCTGCTAAGAGATCGAAACTCTCAAACTTGGATGCAACAGTCAGTAACAAGACCAAAGCAGAAAATAATTCATGTCAGGTATGCTGGTTTTCACTGCAAATTGGTACTTCAAGGAATATGATGACATTGTAATAGCACTAAAGGGAGGAAAGAAAATCTGATACTTGAGTACATCCTAAACTGAAGGGCATGGATTTAGCTGTCTTTAGATACACAGGGGTAAAAAACCAGGATGGATTAAACACAGCATCTCTCAAAAACCTTTCAGATTTGTGTGAGAGTTGCGTAACTTTTGTGAATTAAAAACAAAAATAATTTCCAAGTCCATATCAAAAACGTGTACAAGTATACCTCTGCTACTAGCACATTGTGTTGCATCTTCTTTCTAGATTTCATTATCCGAACTATAGCAGCTTCTATCTCATGTTTTCTGTCATCGTCTACTTTCTGCCTTGTTTCTTTCCTTTCTGGATCAGATTCTCCTTGTTTGGCAGCAACTTAAAGAAAAAGAGAAAACAAAGTATCTTAGCAAAACTAAAATTTGTTTTGTTGTGCAAGTGTTAGCTTCACTATTTTATCCAGAAATCAAATCGTATCTTCCAGAGTTTTCAAATTCTCAAACTTGACTTTTTATGAAAAGCAGTCACAAGAATATATTAACATTTTCTGGCATATTTTGATAGCAACTGACAAAGTAACAACCTGTTATTTAATTATTGCTATGTTAAAATTTCAGCAGTATTCAGATCTGCTCACAGGCACTACCACCCCCATGCTCCCATTAAGTATTTTTCTCTTCAATATAATGAAGAATTCGTTAATTAAAACAGAAAAATGATTTAAAACTTCATAAGCTAGTTAAATACTTAAAAAGTTACTCAGTCAGAACAGTCCAACTTCCTTTATCCTCTTCAACTCAACTGTATTTCCCTTTTTATTCTCTTCTATTTATGCTTTATTCCTGCTTCTCTAGCTTTTCTCACCCTTTCACCCAAGTATCATCATAAGCAATCCCTCCTCCCACACTGCTTCCGCTTCCCCTTCCAGCATTCTTCACTCAAAAGCCCCAAATATTTATTGGCTTTAAAGAGATATATATAAAAATTCATCTTTGTAAGAAAACCATAAAACCGAAAGTATCGTATTTGCTCTTGAACTGTCCTGATCCCCAAACCATATTCCCCAATCCCAGAACATTTATGAATCAGTCATTAGCCTGATAATTTTAATCTTACTTTTAAAAATTTGAATTTTAATGTTTCCTTTTAAGAGAGGAGTACACATTTTGAAAAGCAAAAGGCTTAACTATACCTTTCATGCTTCCATTATTTAAATTCTCATTTTGATGTAACTAATCACTAACAACAAAGAAATATTATTCGCTCCCTTTTGCTTATACGAACATCAAGCCTACAAAAGAATTTCACATTTTAAGACAGTCTGGGGACAAGACAATATAAAAACCCACTCACCTGTCTGAATCTTGACTCTGTGGAGTTTAGATGTGAACTGATCATTCACTGTAAATATATGACCATTTTCTATCTCTTTTGACTTGGGCTCTTTCGTGAGAACACGTTGTGTTGGTTTGCCACATGCGAGGGACTGAAGGGCTCTAACCAGTTCTCTTTCAGGGATATCAGTTTCTTGCTGAATTTCCTAAAGAAAGAAATCCTAATCAGTTTATGGCTAGCGCAGAAATAAGTATCATAGTTTGCAAATAGAAGCACTGACTGCTTAAAACGTCCATCCTTCAAGTCTGTAAAATGCTTTAACAGTCGTGGGAATTGACAGATGAGAATTCCCTACCCTAGACTGAATATATGCCATGCAAAACGATTCACATGAGTCAATGCAGAGTAATCATGAGCTGAAGAAGCAGAATAAGAAGTAACTGGCTGTTGTATTTCACTGTAATTTTTAAGAAAGCTGAAAGGATTTGTTCAGTCTCCAGCATTCACTGAACAGAATGAAACCAAAGCTTCTAAGTAACTGTCAGTAATGGAAGACATCCATGCTGTTCATGAGCATTGCTGATGAAGAACTGCATAAATGCATTCACATTTAGCAGCTCTGCTGAAAACAAGAGCTTTTCTGATGGAAGCAAGCAACGGCTGGTTTCACAATTAGCACAGAAACACTCTGGATAAGGTACACCTCCTTCTTGAACAACATAATCCAATGTATTTACAGCCCATAGGCATCTGGCTAGAACTTCTACAGGTGAAATACAGAAGAAAACATTACAGTGCAGCAAAGGTAAGAACTTTGTAGAATGTCTTCCAGAACATTTTGGAAAAACATCTACAAAACTCTTTGTACCTTTTTCAGTCTTCAGAGTTCAGCCAAGAGCCATATATTAGGTAAGACACCAGTGATCATGAGTTAGTAAGCAAATTATACTCGATGCAGAATGATGTCTTTATATGCTTGAGCAGGATAATATTGCTTCTTCAAATTTAACCCATTTAATGAGCTCACATTCATTAGAAGTTCATTATTATCTGCCTTTTTTTTTCTCCGCTTCAAGAATATGAGAAACTGCAAGCATCTCCAATTTCACATTCCCATTCAGACTCAAGGGACATCTAGCAGCTAAAGACTAAACTATCAAACAGAAAAATATGCATCACAGCAGTTGCCTACAAGAGCTGTCACTTCACCAACTTCCCCATCACCAGTTCCAAGAGCAATTTCCAGCTTTGCTGCTGTCCACCAGAATCCCTCATTCTCCCAGCACACAAGTCAAACTGATAAGCCCCAGACAAAAACAGCCACAACAACTTTCAGTGTTTAAGACCCTAAGACTTGCAAAGAACTTCAGTTCTTTAAACAGCAATCAGAAAGTCAAACTGAGTTCTATTAGATGACTTTATTCCTTTTATGCACTCAAATTTTATGATATCAGTCAAAAAATCCACTCTGTGGTCATCCATCACTGACAGCAGGCAATAAAAACAATTTTCATATACTGACTTCTGCCATTAACTGCAACACATTGCACATTCAGCATCTCACATCAGATCTCAAAGCTCAGACAGACAATACACCATACTTTTCTACTGTGGACCCAATTTTACACGTGCAGTGTTGACTCTTTGAAGTCATATTTTTGCACACGATTTAGAATTCTTTTCAGTGAGCTAAATAAAAATTCAGTAAGTCTAGAATCCAGATCTCAGATTTTTTGATACCTACTGCTTATGGATGACTAGGAAAAAAGTAAGAACCACGGGAAGAACTGTACTGCAATATGCTCCCACAGAAGAAGGCAAAAAGTTTACGTTGGACAAGAAATGTAGCTATGAATATGAATGGGAATAACAGATGCTCCTGTGCACTCCTTTTCCTTCAGTCTAGGGCATATCATTTTTCTTGACACTTCTATACATTCAGTGCAACACAGGAAATCGTACAATCTTTCTCCCCCATCTCCAAAAAGGCTTTATTTTAAAGGGGCAATAGAACTGTGCACAAGAACAGCACCTATTACACAATCAGTTCTAAAAACATGACTAAACGAGCCCTATGGGGGACCCACAAAAGATGTTATTCTAGGCATGGCCTTCATCCAATTCTACACAATAAAGTCCATTATTATAAGGAAAAAACTCAGAAGGAAATTGGAAGGATAAAAGTCATGTTTTTGAGATGACAAAAGACAAACTAAATGGACTTTTATTTATACATACTTCAACCTGTTAATTCTTCGAAAGCAGAGATCAGCAAAAGAAAAAAAAGACATGCCAGTTTTATAGTTCTAATGTCTTTTTAATTGAATCATTCACTAGCTTTACTTCTACTACAGTGTCATCTGTATTTGTTAAACAAGATACAGTAAGAACCAAGTATTTTCCCCTCATTTTCGATGCCACTGAAAGATGCACACTTCACCTTTTTAAGCATGAAGCTGCATTGTAAACTCCAGCCAAAAAAATGCTGAGAATTACCTAGAATTTCATTTTAGGAAATTGAACGGAATGAAAATTGAACAAGCTTTGAAGACTTGTATGAATATTCTTCCTCTCAGATGCAGGTCACGTTAAGCTGGACCCAAATGGCCACAAGGTCTTTTGCACGTCAACAAACCCTTACCATGCAGCAAGGCAGCAACTGCATAAACTTCCGTACAGGAATCGCGTTAAGTTACGATCCTTTGTAGTTCTATAGAACCTTATGCATAATTTTTGCATCACCATAATCCTATTTTCCTCTCAGTCACATGGATTAATGGCTGTTAGGATTATTGTGATGATCTTACCAAGTTTCCAATTCATAATCACACTGAACACAAAGAAAACAGCAACGGCTGCAAAAGCAACTTAAAACTAAACTATCCAGCTGTGAATCTGCAGAAACACTTGCATACCAGAAACGCTTTTTTGCTTACTCAAGCAGACTGCAAGCCATCTCTCACACTATGCTGAAGTAAGAGCACTAATTCCATGTGACAGGGCAACAGGATACGCCAGCACTCAGTAATTAATCACGGTATGCAATAATCAATGAAGAAAGACAAAATTCAGCCCACCCTTAGGTTTTCACAAGCTTATCTAGCTAAAGACAACTCCCACATACTTCACCAAAGAAACTAAACAAAACAAGCACGCCTTCTTAATGCTTTAGTTACAGGGTGATGCAAAGCAACATCTTAAAAACAACTAACCAAGAGAAAACAAACGTATACAACCTAAAAACCTGCGGTTCTCTATCATCTGGTCTTAGTAAGATGAACTATGATTTAGAGCACATATTCAAATCATAGTTTTCACTACTCTACCAAATATTATTTATTCATATATGAATGAGGCTCTATTATTTGTAAAATCTATAATTTTGTAAAATAATGTAGCTGCCAGCCCAATTTCAACAAGGAAAACCAAGCTATTAAGACAGCTGGTAAGTTCTCCTTCCTTTTTAAGTACTCTGCAGAGGAAGCACACAAAGCTCCTGCAATGCGCTGCACAGCACACAGGACTTTCTGAGCTCCCAAATCTTTTGCAAACTGTGAGTAGTATTTAAGAGTCTCTTATCAAACCCTGCCTTCCTCAATCCCAACTGTTTCAAATAAATATCCTTGTATTAGCAGGCTAAGAGTATGCCAAAAAAGCTGAAAAACAAAATCCAAGTAAAAAAAAGCAAATGAGTACCATGAATGGAATAGCCAAAAGTAGATGAGAAAGCCTGGAAACCTGCTCAGCTTCAAGCTGCGCTCATAACTGCTTTTCAAGGCCTCCAGCGCTCTCTCAAATCAAAGAAAATGTCTGAAACTGAACTATTAATTGACACTGTTTAACAGTACAATGCTCAAGCCTCAGCACAGGATCCTCCTCCACTCCCAAAGCATTCTTCACTACCTTTTATCAGCTTCAACCTTTCCCAGATATGCCCCTCCAGTCTCCCTGTTAGAACCTTTTTGGAACACCTTCACTGTGCTTTCTGGCTCACCAGGTTAGACAAGGGATGAAAGTTCTTGGATTAATCCTACAGCTCACTCCAGACTGCCAATTTAAACACTTGAGTATTTAAAAAGCAAGGACATGAAACCCCTTTGCACCCCGGGCCTCTAGATCCAGTTTCTCAAACAAAATGAGCAAGCAGAACCATCTGCTGCATTCCAGCTTCAGCTTTTCTATAGCTCTATAGTCAAGGAATAAACATTCAACAAGCCTCTCCAACTGTCCTGAAAACTTCTGTTCCCAAATGACATCTGATTCTAGAGCTGCCTCCTAGACACAGCACTGGTGCTGATCTGCTCCTGCATTTATCATCCTGACCCACACTCCAGTGGAATGAGAGGTACCTGCTCTTCAAAATGTCTAGCTAAGAGGGCAAGAAAGTTTAAAGTAATTATGTGAAAATCAGGTAAGAAAAACACAACTCTTACCTCAAAGGTGTATTTTTCTCTGTTGTTAAAGAGCATTAATATTGTCATCTGGAAAGTGGAGACTTGCAATATGTGCTTCCGTGTATTTGAGCCAGTTACTTGGGCACCTCCTACACCAACCTCTGAGCCATCTTCCTATTTTAAAAATATAAAACTACTGTTAGATCATTCTTCATTCCAAAATATTGTATCTCAATAAGACGCAAGCTACATGACAAAATTTATCTCGGACATCAGTCTACACAAGTGATAGAACGGCATACGCCTGGTGGCATAACCCGAATCTCTCTCCAGCCACTGCTTAAAGCCAGGCCACCTACAACAGGATGCTCGAGGCTGCATACAGGCACGTTCTGAGCACCTCCAAGAAGAAACTCCAGAGCCTCTCTGGGTACCAGCTCTACTACCTGACCAGCTTCCTGTTTTCTTACTTGTATCATCTTTAAAATTACCAAAATATCTGTCCTACAGCAATACAACTTTGACATCCTCACGAATGCATATTATTTGTATGTGATGTAACCATTTTTTTTTTTAATTCTTTTTTTTTGCATTGTCTTAATTTTGCATTGCATCTATGTTTCCAAGCAGCATGTCACCACTACTTCTCACTTAACATTTTAGAACTGGTCTCAATCACTAGCAAATCATTTTCTTGTATACATAAATACTAAGTACTATAATTTTAAGATTCTTATGTTTGGAAAAATGTCTACATTGTTAGCACTCCACATATGAAAAGCAGAGAAGAGTTGGCTTAACAGTATTTTTTTCACAGTAATAAGAACAGTCTAAAGAGAAATTTCATTTCACTTTTGACTGCTTCAGTCAAAAAAATACAGAACACTGAATTTCCATCAAGATCAAAATTACTACTTTTGTATGAGGAACTAAAAATCCACTCAAATCAGATTGAGAAAAAAATGTGTTAAAACTTCTACAAAGGAAGAATCAAACTATAAAAGTGGTGAAAGGCACCTTTTGCTTATATTGTCAATGAGCAATCTTATTTTATAAAATTATTAAGTTAATACAAATGTGTATTTGCTTTTTTTCTTTTAATGTTAAAATGCAACACTCAATCCTGATACTTCACCTTTTTAACTGGCCCATAGAAAGTGGCATTGAGATCTGCAGAACCCATATGATGCTGGAGTGTCAGCTGTCGTCCACTGTGTTTGGCTAAATAAAATCTGTAATATACATGAATCAAAAACTTAATACATAATTTACATTTTGTATCTAAGAGGAAACTGCTTAGTAGTAGCTTTGTAATTGTGTAGACTTTCCATAGCCATTAAAGAAACTTCTAACTCCTGCTTTTTCAAAACACTGCATTAGAATTCAAGTTAAAAACTCCCAAAGCCTCAAGCCTAAAAATGTGAATATTGCATGGTGAATTTTTGCATGAACTGAAAAAGAGCAGTATGACAGCATGTCTTTCCTTCTAATAGCAGAATGTGTCTGTAAGTTAAGTTTAGAAAGTTTGCTCTTAAAACCCCTGCCTAAAAGCTTGTTTTAATACATACCTTCTAAATATTTCAAAAGCATGTCTGGGAGCTGGAGGGATGTTGCACTTTGGTGTGGCTGACTGGGTAGGCCAGTAACCTGTCGTGAGGACCCGCACTGTAAGATCAACACCACCTAATGAGACCTACAAAGAATTGGAAGAAAACGTGTTTTAAGAATGTTCCACTGTTTTTTTTTTTTCATATCAGTATAGAATATATAGAAATTTCACAGATTAAGAAAAAATAGAATATATATTTATACAAGCATTGTTTTTCCAACACTGGACAAATTAATTCATCGCTACCAGAGCAGATGACAAATGTTAGATGGAATTGCAAAAACCCTCCATGTTAGTTCCCTGTGGCATTTTAGAGTGTACAGAATTTAACAGAATAAGTGCTAAACAAAAATGAAATACCTGTGATCACAAAGAGAACTCCTATGCAACAGTCCTTTCTAAACAAGCTTTTACCCTTTGACTATGTGCAGTAAAGCCAGGTTGCTAAAGACACATGTTTTTAAGTTAACTGTTTGTAAATTTAACCTCTGGAGGCAGATAAAAATACTGATTTATCTGATGTTAAAAAATAGCAAGCACTTTCCTGCAATTTGCCTCCAGACTGTGATGTAAACAGTCACTCGCTTTTACACACACAACCTGCTCACTTTCCCTGAAGATAGCCATTACCATAAATATTCAGCACTGGTCAGAAAACATTGTACAGGTGAAACATGGATCCATAAAGCACTTCCATTAGTAGGAGAAACTCCTGGCTATCAGTGAGGCATAATCCTCCCTGGTATCTCAACTAAGCTTATTAATATTAAACTTAAAACTGACTATTTTCAGCTCTAGTAGGTGTAACTAGTACCTTCAAAGATCACATATTATGCACAAGAAAAAAGCATAACATATCCCATTTGTTACAAATTATTAAAGAAAAATAGAGCACACTATATTTTAAACAGTCAAGAAATATCATATGACTTCAGAAACTTCCAGCATTAAATAGCAGAGTAGCATTTCTATGTACTGTGTTGATTTTTGTCCTGCACGTGTCGAATCCCTTTGTGTATTACCCAACCGGTGTCTAGGAAACTTCTGAAAAGTCTAGACCAGTGCCAAGCTACTCATACAGAAATCCCCTTGAAATGAATTTAGTTAAGGTTTAAGCACAGCGATCTGCAAAAGTATGGGAAGACCAATATGAAGATTGTTCTGTAGCCAACATTACTGCCACGCTTCTGATTTTGTATTACCAAAGCTATGAGGCTCACAAGAAAATTAAAACAGCCATTTAGACACAGAAAACTAATTAATCTATAAATCATCTATGATGAAGCTTCAAACAAATTTCACTCCAGATAAAGTATAAGGGAAGGTGACCAACATGGATAGGAAGATATAGAAAATGTCTTTATCTGGAAGTGGAGTCACCTCAGATGAAGTGGCAATCTTTCCCTGGGGTTTTCAGTCTTAGCCAGACCAGAACACAGTGTAAATTTAGAATGTCGCATATCATACATTATATATAGCAGATCCAGAAACGTTCTGCAAGCCCTTCACTTTCCAAGACATCTCTTCTTTGCAAAAATAGTATGAACTAATGGAAAGTGCCTTGAAGTGAGCTAGTCTTTAAAAAAGCTCCAACAATCTAAAGTTTCAGAATTGCAGTTGTAGCATTACACATGGCATGCTACCCTGGGCTTTCCCTAGTGCTGAGCCTTCCAACTAACGGTATCAAAGCAAGCATTATTTAAATAGTCCTTGGCACCACCCCTATCTCAGGGGACAGGATCCAGAAGGAGACTTTGCAGGTCAGATTACTTAGAGAAGAACAGATTCCTGACTCCCCTAGGAGGCACTGTACAAATCTGAGGTATCTAAACTGTTTAAAAAGGAGTAGAACAGACTGTTTCACATAGAATGCAAAAATACAGGTATGTTTAACAGCAATACTTAAAAGCAAACAAACCTATTTCACCTCAAATATTATTAACACTAACAGAAACATTGAAACTTCCATCATAAACAAGTATTCCAAAAGCTTCATTGAAAGGCAGTGAGGCTGAACAAAAGGCAACCATCGGGCAAACTGCTGGTTCCTTGTTTCAAACAAGGCTCAGCAGAATAGCTGTTAACATTTTATCTTTCCGTTATTAGCTCCACATAGTTAAGGAAATATAGACATCATTTATTAACTCACTTAAAACTGTCAGGTAATGTCTTTAACACAAAAAAATTCCCATGTAAAAGCCTCACCTAAAAAAAAATGGGACTGCTCTAACATTTTTTTCCTGAAATTCATATTTTAACCATTCTAGAAGGAAAACACCATTAGATGCTAAAGAAAAAAGCTGCAGTAACGACACCCCACAAACACCTCTCTACCTATGCACATGCACCTCCACAGCCTTTCTGGAACCACTCTGAGGGCATCCTTTCCTCCTGCTCACAGCATGCTGATGAGGCAGGCTGCAGCTGGCAGCTTCGGGACAGCAGAGCCTTCAGCCCAGCTTGCCCAGCCGGGGCTACAGCATGCCCACAAACACCTGCCATGCAGACAGCTGAAACTGGTTCAGAACTGCCTGACACACAGACTGACTTACCTGCAGACAAGAAGCTAGCTACTTGGCTGTTTACTATATATTATTAGGCATTACTAAGTGTTGGTGATTAAAAAAAAAAGTGTTTAGAGGCAGCAAACTTATCTTGAAATAGAATGTGGGAGTGCCCCTGTGCCAGGAGGTGCAGGCACCCAGCACAACCTCAGCAGGGGTGCTAGCAGACAGAATGCTTCCTGACAGACACTTAACACGGCACAATTTGAATGCAGTGGCAGCTCTGTTTTTATTAAAAGCCTCAGCGGCACCAGGAAAGCCAGGAATGAGTCAGGACGTGTGCCAAGCACCTGCGGCAGGTGGCACGTTGCTCGCTGCTCGCAGAAACCCGAGCAGCCCGGGACTGCAGCCCGAAGCAGCCCCAGGGCCCGGCAGCGCAGAGGAAGGCGGCCGGAGCGCACCCTCTGGCGGCCGCGAGCGGAGGAGGCTGCACCGGCTGCGGGCCCAGCACCACAACGGGGACCCCGTGAGGTTTGAATGGGATTTTATGCAGTGAAATTGGTAGAACTTGGGCTGCAAATCAGGCTTTGAAATGATTTTTTTTTTTTATTTTGGGAAATACTAACAGAGTTTGCAAGATGAAAAACACAAAGAGAAATTTAATTTGAGGACGCTAACGAAATCCTTCCTCCCACACAGAATCACAGAGGTTGGAAGGGACCTCTGGATATCATCCAGTATAACCCACTGCTAAAGCAGTTCCCTACAGCAGGCTGAGCAGGAAAGCATCTGGGAGGGCTCTGAATATCTCCAGAGAAAGAGACTCTGCCACCTCTCTGGACAGCCTGTTCCAGCGCTCTTTCACCCTCACCGCAAAGTTCTTCCTCTTGTTTGTACAGAACAAGAATACTAACAAAGAACAAACCATGTGCCCTGGTGAAAGTTTGAGCTTTGCACTGAAGTAAAGGCAGAAGCACACAGACCGCTTGCACTCTTACCCCAGTCGACTGAAGATGTTGCCTGAACTCATCCATCGTCGTGTTTGAGATACTCATGTCCCTGAACATTCCTTCCAGTTTAGATGTGAACTGACATCCACATTCAGTCTGAAACACACAAACAGCATCACTTGCATCAGCACTATGAAAGAGATCTTCCGATACTCAAACTAAACAGCTAGAGTTATGTTACAGACCTCACAAAAACGCTATTTCTGTATATTTGGTTACTTGGACTTCTAATTCCATTACTTTCAGAACTTAACAACAGATAATAACACTCATTTTTCACATAAGGCTCTAACCCTTCACAAAATGAAACTTTCCTTCCTTCTCCTTTCTCTCGTATTTTTGGCACAATCTCAGCATTCCTATCTCACCTTAAACACAGGTGAAAGCTTATCAGATCAAGACATACATGATGTCCACCTGGTTTTTAACACGATGCTGAGAAAATAAAAATCTTTACATTTATCTGAAAAAAAGTTGTCTTAAGTTTGTACTATTTTCAAGGGCTACTGCAGTGTACAAAGTGAGAACACTAGGTCTGTTGCCAATCAGGGATACACAGACACATACATGCATTTACATTGCACACACAGGACCCTGCGTATTTCTAAAGCATAGTTTGACATATATTGTGAAGGTCAGCATGTTATCTACATTATTTCAATCACTGGGCAAATCCATGAAAAAAGAGGGCAGTCTCTGTCCATTGATTCATCTCGCAGAAATATGCCCTGTGCCTTCTCAGCTGTGCCAGGTGAGAAGAGGTGGAAAGGTAATTGGGAAGGAATTAGTATTGATAATTCAGATAAATCCGATGCAAGCAGATTTCATTCAATGGTGAGAATTAAAGGTCAGAACTGAGAATCAGGGAAGTTTGATTCTACAATCTAATCAGTCCGGTTCAGAAGTCCCCTAGTCACTCAGCATACCACTGAGGAAGAAGCTGCACTAGAACTTGCTTCAAGGATTGTTAACCTTTAGGCTTTAACTTCGCTCTCTCTTGGCCACTCTAATTTCAACCAGAGTAAACTGAACCAAGAGAAGTAATGAAAATGTTTCCAAACACTGATATGAAGATCTTTTTTCAATCTATATCAAACTATTTAATCAAAAAGGAATTAAGCATTACTACTAGCCTGCAGAAGGAGGAAGTAACATTTAACAAAAATAAATGCAATAAATATTCACTGTGAATAACAGAAGACCTAGAGAAAAGCAGAGTCTTGTCTTCAAGTCACGAGACAACAGTTGCTGTCTTCTTATATGGACTTTTCTCATTAAAAAAATTTTTGAAAAAAATTAGTTTTGTTTTCAAGATTGCTTATAGGTGCTTTCCAGTATTTCCTTTCTTTTAATTCTATATGTTTCAGAAAAACATTTAGTATATTTTTAGGGCCTTAAAAATCAATTCTGTATTTAACGGCAAGGTGTACATTATGCATATAACCCTTACGTAAAACCAAAGAAATAATGTTTATGAAATAAACAAAGCAAAAAGTATACAGATATTGCCTTACCTTTAATTTAGATATCATATTTTTCTCAGAGTCATCTGAAACACTCTTGTTTGTAAGAAGCCTTCTTGCCAAGTGCTGCTTATAATATCGTTCAAAAACATCTTTCTCTTGCATAAACCTAAATAAAACCATTGCCTTATCCAAGATAGTTTCTACTTCTTGCTCTGTTAGCTGCAAAAGAAATAATTTGCCTGTTTTAGTCTTCCAGTGTGACTGTCATAAACAACCTAGATACATAAAGCAATTTACAGCAAGTATATGGTATAACAGTAGACTATAAAGAAAATAGCAAAACTGGTCCAACGTGTGAACAGCAGAGCCAAAAGAACTGCACAAACTCAATAAAAAGGAGAAAATAATAGATCAAAAAACACGGGAAAAAGCAGTAGTGATGGAGAGGGGAGCAATGAATGACTTTAAACACTTGAATAAATACAGTGAAATTTCCTTGATGAACATACATTTTGAAGAATTAAAAAGAAAAAAAAAGAAAGAAAGAAAGTAGCACAGTTAGAAACCAGCATTAGTAATTAGTAATATGGAAAGTAAGCTTAGAATGAAGGTTTTAAAATGATAATATTCATTTCGCAAAGCTTGTCTAGTGCCACAACAAATAAAATGATTACTTATTTTTATAAATAAATAGAACTCATTATTTGATTTCCAAAAATTGCAAAATTCATGCAATAATATTCAGCTTTATTCAGGGCCACCGAAGCCTCAGCTGCATCACTACGTCCAGTTCTGCGTGCTGTACTGCAGAAATTAATGAGAAAAGCTATGAAGTAAGATTAAAGGAAACAGCAGTACTTAAGCTAAAAGAGATCAATGTGGCAATAGTCCTCCGGTGTATTGAAGAAGTAGAAGTAAGTACAGACTGTATCCTCTATTCAAATGACTTAATTTGCAAGAGAAATCATTAGATATTGGGAATAATCACTGAACTATAAATATATTTAAGGAAATGAACAGGTTTCCAAGACAGAGAGCTACAGAACCTAGTACAGTCTAATTTCATTTCCAAGGGAATATCTGCCAGAAGTTGTCTAAGTGAACTGGCTTCAGAGATGGAGGTCAAGCTACACATCTTGAGATATCTGTGTGCCTTATATAAGTTGAGCCCTAAAGTATTAAAGGCTCAAATGTGTGATAAGGCTTTTTTGTTTGTTTAAAAAGGCAGCGTTGCCATTTACCTTAACATAAAAAGAATTATCAGAAAAAAGTACCTTAGTTTAATCTGATCTAAGTTTGTCACAGAAAACAGAATGACCTTTTATTTTAATTTATACTTACTCCCTTGACTCCTTTTTTCAGCTTATCATCAATAAATAATGAGAGGTACTCTGGAGACCTAGAGTTGAGATTGAGGAAATACTCGAAGTCACCCGCAATAGTCTGTTTGAAGAGCCGATCGTTATTGAAAGATTCTTGCAGAAAGCGGTCAAACCTACTCTTCAAATCCAGTAAACCCTTCAAAAAAAAAGTACAAGATTTCAAATTGGTAAAAAATCTTAAGTTGTAAAAATAGCAACAATTGATGAAGCTGTAGAGAAGACCAGATCTACAAGCAGAGGTTTCTACATTCTGCATTGTTAAAAAGCATCTGAAATTTCATTTCTATTTGTAAATGTCTACAGCCGCCATACATCTCTTGCTATAATAGGCTACTCAAAGACAAAGCTTCTTTAAATCACTCTTGTTGAACAGGCAAATTATTGTATTTTAAATCAACAACTTAAAGGAGGTATTTTTTGCACTTAAGCCTTGTCTACCCAAAATTAAGTTGTCAAAGTCACTTAACCTCCTAAATACAGGACACAAGAAAGATCAGGCTAAGCACCCGCTAACTGTACCTGTAGAGCTACTAAACAAGTTTAAGGAGAAAACACACCACAGCAACAGAACAGATCTTAAATTTTTTTTCCCCTGTAATTTCAATCCTGGCATGTTCTGCATTTCTTAGTTGCATGTTTCTCACTGATCTGTAAGAATCACTGTGAACATACGAAAGCCAGATACAAGCAATCGCTCTCCTGTTATCACAGTGTGAAGTTCACAGACCTGAAATGAACCATTTCTTTTCAGCTGAACCATCAGATTTTTGACATCATTTTTAGGAGTTGCACCATCTCCACCCAAAGTTAAAACAACTGGGTGTAAAAGGGGGAAACACCTTAAAGTCACACGAGCACCTTGCTGAGGGTAGATGATACATGTGGGATTTAGACATAACTAACACATCGTTCAAGGTGAGAGAAAAAAGCATTTCACTCAAGAGTTAAATTTATCATGGACAGCTACCATCCACACAAACTGTTCAGGTTAAACAATCCTGAAGTCCTAGATCTCTGATGATGTTATTTATATGTGGTTACTTAAAGAAGCCATTCAAGAATTACTCAAGGAAGTAGTAACGTTTCTTAGGAACTCACCATCTCACTTAAAGGAATGGTCTTTAGACAGGCTAATTAATGCGTATTAGAAATTTTAAATTCAAAGTATATCCCACTATCTCTCTCTGTTTACCAAGGTTAGCTTATGTCTCCTCTCCAGGAGTACACGATCTGAACAACCTGGTGTTGAACAGGAGAAACTGTTAGTACCTTAAATTATAACAGCATTTCATCATCCCTTCAAGTTATTTTAAGAAGTTTTAAATTGAATCCCAGGCAATGCTTTTGCAATCATCTCACCAATGATGCAGAGGGTTTGGTGATGTCATGTTGCAGAAGCAGTGCTGAACTATGAAGATTTTTTTTCTTGATACTATAATATAGCTTGTTTATCTTCCTATGGCTATTTAAGTTCTTGAAAGTTCCAGTCCAGCATGGCTGAAATAAGTAATGTGGTTTCTCCATTCATTTTTCTCTTCTTCCATCGTGTCAATGGAAGACGAGGATAAACATTTTTAGAGGTTTACCAGTAATCAAATATGAATCCATTCTCTAGAACATCTTCAGGAGATGGTTGGGGGTAAATACTAAAGGTCTGCAGCTGAGCTCTGCCAAAGCATGTGCAACACAGCTGCAAGTCTTCAGCTTCATGAGGTATTCATCCTTGTGGCAGAATACAGTGATAGCAGCGCTGTAAGTATTTAAATTTTTCCCAGCTCAATTTCTTAAGATGCCCTTTGAGGTCAATCAGAATTTAAAAGGAGAGAAATTTACTTCAGATACTTATTTTATGCATTTTTTTTTTAAATGCCTGGTTTTTTTTTGTAAAGCATTTAAGGAAAAAAAAAAGGAATCATGCCACCATAAAAACACAACAGCCCATAATCATGACACTGAAATAAATTTCAAAGGGCATTCTCTCTTTTTAAAAATCATTGGAGAGGTGATTCTTGTCCAAATTAGGTAAGAAGTTTGCTTCAGCATTGCCAGACAACTGATAGTCCAATCAAAAATGTTCCTATACTCAAATGGCTTCTTACAGTAGTAACCAGTTCAATTAAATTTATTGATTTCAAACACAAATAGCAGAAATAATACACAGCATTACACGTTTCTTATAAGGACCAAAAACAAGACTGCAACTACACATTTTTTAAAAAGTATTTAAAGAATCCACAAACATTTTTACATCAAGTGTAAAACATTTTCAGCTATAAAACACTTCCTTGAATTTCAATGTTCTCTGAAGAAATTGGAACCATCTTCTCAGAGACAACAGGGGAAAAGATGATGAACACTCCTGAAGCATATTTCAGGGTCTTGATATATTAATGCTACACAACACAACTTAGTGAGATGGGGAACAACAGAAGGCATCCTTCAATATGCAGAAACATTTTGTCTCTCAGGGAGACCAAGAATGAAGCTAGTAATTTAACTGCGAGAGGTGAATGTTTTAAATCATAAGAATCTTGCTATGAAATTCTGTCTCAATAAGCATCAACAGCTAACGTTACAGAAAAATAAATGAAATAGATGCCAGGAAGCTACCTGGCATACAACTCAATCTGTAGGCAAATACAATTTAGGATAAACCAAGAAGTTCCCAGGTTTTATATAACTGGTATGAATAAGTTAATAAAAGCAGATACCAAAAACCACTAATGATGAGCATGTACTTCCTAAGCAACTTAGGAGTTGCAAACATTTCCAGAAAGTTCAAAAAAATATATACATTTTAAACAAAAATATAAATGTAGCTTATTAATAACCCCTTGGGAGTCAGTTTTAAGGTTTATTTTATCTATCATGTTAGTCTGGAGAATATGGGAAAGATGAAGAAAAGAAAGTTAAAATATGTAACTACCTGAATGTAGTCAACTGGATTCTTTCCTTCTCCCTCTTCAGAAACTAGTGCTTTGCCTTGCTCTCTCAGGTACGAGCTCATGCACTCGCACATTGTCTTCAGACCATTTGGCACACGACTAAACAACTTGTACATGCAAGCAAGGTCTGTAGAGAAGAACGGGATGTTATGCAGGACACTCTCTGTGCTGTACTTGTGTTACTCATTCATATTTCACAGCAAAAGACAAAGAGCAGAAGAGTTCACCCACTCAAGCTATGAAAAGCATCCTGTAATAGTTTATGCACTGGGATCTTCTGTCCCCTTTCCTTTACCCCTCAGAACATGCTGACTACAGCAGCCACAGAAAATTAAGTTAAAATCAGAGGTGGTATTTAATTATTCTAGTTGAAGCTGTCACATAATCTTGTGTTGCTGATCCCCAGGCCAACAAAAGTTGATGTTTGCTGTAAACGGTCTTGTGTTTTAAGCTTTGCTAAAATCAGATTTTCCAGAGGTATTTAAGAACGCATCTTCTGAGATTGCCATCCCAAAAATCAAATATTACATTAAAACAAGTAAGACAACACTAGTGAGAGGCTTGTTTCTCTATTAAAAGCAAAATAACGGTAAAAATACAAGTTTAATTTGTATTTGTCCTGCTGAATTAAATCTACGCTGTCTTGAAGGAATAGCCACAAATTCATACTACTTAGTTTCATATATCTAAAATTATGAGGAGTGAGTTCGCTTAAACATGGCTTTTGAAAAGAGTAATCCTTGTCCATCTCTTATGTAAAATCTTCACAATGCAGCAAGTATTTTCTCTTTAACTAAATCAAACCAATGCCCAGAAAAGTTACATTAATTCTTATAAATACCCTTCAATATCCTTGTCCCCTCAGCCTGAAGCCTATCTTAACTGGACGTTAAAGAATAAAGGTTAAGTACAGTATTATCTCTTCTCCTTTTAATACAGAAGTTAATTCTCTTTTCTTACAGCTAAGAAATTTGCTTGCTTTGTCTCTCTGACTACCACCTAGTAATTGTGAAGCTACTTTAAGGCACAAAAGCCATTAATGTAAGCTGTAAGACTGTTCCCATTCTCAGTGCTTTAGTATGAAGAATTATTTCTAAATATAGGTACTACAGTCACTCTCCATTATGCTGTTTCAGAAGCGTAGGATCTCTCTTTCCATGTAAACGTTCATTCAGTTGCTGTCTCACATTAACCTGTATTACAGAAAACCTTACCAAACCAAACCCTTCTTTTTCAACCACTCCAAACATGCTTCTCACCCTTTAAAACGAACAGACAACTTTTTCCTGCAATAAATCCTTCACCCCCCAAATCGGACCCCCAATACTTCTATTCGATGTCATTTACTCCAGCACTTTGTGAACAATGAGCCACCCACCACCCCCAGCAAAAAAACCCACAACAAAACACTGATGCATTTCGGCTGCTACATACTGCAAACATGGAAGCAATAAAGTGGCTCATGGAAAACTGGTATGCAAGGCCAGTACAAAAGATGAGCACTTTTGTTAAGAAATACTTGGCTTATCAAAAAAGTAACCATATCTGGTAATAAATAGAAACAAGTTATATATACAATCTTTATCCTAATAGCTCTCTAGAAGCCTCTGAAGTACCATTCTCAGACGCGTGCAAAAGAAAGCCAAACAAGAATGCAAATGCTAAACTTAGTTTATGCTATGTTTAAAAACAACAAGCAGTATTGTAAGCATTTCTGTCTCCCATATGATACAGTCTTACCTTCTGTCTTCCCATTTTTCAGCATATGAACTAGCCCAGAGTTCTCCATTTCCACTATAGTTTTCATATGCTTGGAAATAAGCTCCCTCTCAACAACTTTCACAATTGGCTCTTCTGTTGATTTATCCAGACAGTGCATCACCCGTTCTATTTCTTCATTAATTCTAGCTTCTACTTTCTTTATATATACAGAAGCACTGTTTTCAGCTAAAAATTTCTGACTTTCCATCTGTGATTAACACAAATTAATACTTTAGACTTCTTTTTTTTTTAAAGGAGGAAAAAGGAAATACACTGGTTATTTCAGATCAGCATTCATCGACAAGTTAAATCACTCCCAGCACATCTAACAAATGAGACCATTATACCTCTAAGATTTACATATATGCTTCACACAAAATAAAGGTGCTATTACACTCATTGTGTTACATACTTCTGAGGGTACATGAGGAATACAAATATGGTATTTTTCAGGCTAAAATTGACTGTATAAGCCCAGTATCCATGACCAACAGGACTTTTAGCCACAGGTCCAAAGAAAACAAAGATGGGGAGAGGGAAAAAGTAAGATTTCCTTTCAAATAGCAGCTTGTATCATATTTACAAGCTGTGAGGATCAGTATTCTCATTATTCTTGCTAATGACAATCCTCATAATTACATTTAAACCATGGTGATTCTGTAAAATAAGTGTTACTTTTTCCTCAAAGTTAGTAACTTTTTTTTAATTTAACAGAGATTTATCAAATTGTCAAATAAATAGTAATTACTTAAAGTACCACTACTTCTCACAATTCCAAGCAATTATAAAAGCATTCCACATATGGTAATTACAAGACTGCTGTACCTGAAAAAATTCTGCAGACATCTCCAAAAACGGAGCCTCAAAGTCTTCTTCATAGACTGACCTTCCTTCAAGACCTAGAATCATTAACATCTGGCAAGCGTTTCTTATTGCGCCTCTGCCAAAAAGCAAGTTGTTAATAACTTGAGAAATCAACAGGAGAAAGGGAGTACACAGCAGCATAACAACTCAGAAAAGTATAACGTCCAACGCACTAATAAAAAACCTATCCTAAATCTGTTCGCTACATGAGAGGTTTCCTAGAAGATTACAGTAGTAATATTATCTGCTTCTGGTCTAAACTAAGGCACTGACAATGGTTATTAAATATTTTAAACACACTGACAGGGAAGCAGATCTCAAGTTCCACCAATTCTGAAAACTATTAACAGGAATACAGTTCACCATACAAGAAAATAACCTGCATGTGCAGGTTAGAACTGAATATTTCTGAACAGTTGCACAGATGGAAGGTGCCACGCAGAGTATGAAAACATATCTGCAAGTTAAGCATAAACACATTGATAAAATACAAAAGCAGAAGAACTGAACCTAGGAAAAAATTCCACTTTCTGGCAGTAGGGGACAATATACAGCTGTTGCCAGGAAGTATTTTTCTCCTCATAAATTGCATATTGGGCAATCTCAATCACAGAACTGCAGCCAAAGTAGCATGAAGTTTATGTATCTCCACACCCAACAGCTGTTCTGAGACTGGAGAAACACAAAAAAACTTGCCAACTTGAGGTTACTTCAGCTGCAGCATCTGAAGCGTGTAGTATGAAACCCCACTTCCACAAATATGGCAAGAGAACATGAGGAACAGATTTTAAAGCTCAGAGACAACTGAACTACCAACAAACAGATGGATTAAAACATTAGGAAGGGAAACAGAAGAAAACTTCAAATCAAACACAGCAGGTAGAAGGAAGCTAAACCACCTCTCAGCACAGAGTGAGTAAGTGCAGGATTACAAGGGGCAGAGAATTGTCACACCTCCACTTCATAATAAAATGCTCTGACAAAAGGTGGTAATGGAGAGATTTAACAGAAATTTTAACAAAGATGAAGATAGATATTAAAAATGTAGTGATGAGCTTCTCCATTTACTATTATTTTAAATTCTACTAAATTAAATATTTTTTTAAATGGACAAACTTTTGCTGAAGTAATGATTTAGCTGTGTATGTTCATGATTCTCTCAAAAACTAAGCACCATTTACAACAAAAGTCACTTACAAACACCTTACCTGTCTACAACTTCTCCTTTCCTTTCTCTTGCAATCATATCCAGCAGAGTTTGCCGTAAGTGATCCCTAATACAGCCATAGCGTACAACTTGATCTCGAAAAATAATCAAACCCAGATTGTAGACATTCTCCACATTATTTTGTTGCACATAGACACGGTCCTACAATGAAGGCATACATAGCAATAACATTTTAAATTCACCACCCTCAGGCTATTCAGAAATGCAAGAGACTGGTCATATTTGTGCTGTACAGATATAATCAAATTAATCTTCTCTCCTTTCTTTGCTAAAAGAAATTAACCTCAGAATCAGTTCAATTTTCCAAACCTTCATTTAATAGAAAGCCTACACTGCACATTGTAAGCACAGCGTTTATGACTAAACCACCCCAGAAGAAATCCATACCCTTGCCACCTTTCAGCTGGGGGTAGGAGAGCCCCCAGATACTGAGAAAAATCACAGCATAATGTGAAAGAGGTTTTACTTATTTACTCGATTCCCTTCCACCCACCCAGTTTCTCTTTTTTAAAGAATAACTTATTTTCCCCATTTCCCATTCATTCTCCTACCACTCAAGTTCACAGTTTCTCCTCAATATTTAATGAAACCTCTTGAAATAGCACCATTAAGTGAACAGAAGCCAAAATAAGAATAATTCATCAAAGTTTATGGATTGGTAATGCAAATTGTTCATAAGGGCTTCTGTTAAATTCCTATTAAGAACTCACTTCCTTTTAACTTGAGCAAGTATCTCAAAACTTTTCTTATGTTTCATTAAATTGCCTTGCCTTTCCCCCCAAAAACAGAGCAGGGTGAGAGAGGGAGGAATAATTTTTATTTTTCAGCACAGATTTATATCCCATCTTCCTCCACAATCTCACACTATAAGAAGGGTCAAAGTTGCCCAACCATCCTCTAGCCCTATACTGCCTACACTTACAAATCCAGGCTGATGCTCAGAACAGCATTTCAACTCTGTATAGCACAGGTACCACCACACAGCTTGTTGAGACACTGCCGAGCAGACACCCTGAGTTTTCATACTGCTCCCAGAAATGCTCCAAAACTTTTTCTCTTTGCTCAGTTCCCATTGATCAACCCCTCTTCTATTCCTTTCTCCAACCCATCAACTTCCCTGAAAAGCACGACTAGCAACAAAGTTACTATGACACAGAAAATGCACACATCCACTTAATATCTATCCTAATAGTGCTGGAGTGGATAAGATCATTAAAACAACAACAACAAAAGAAAAAATCTAAGTTTTTAAAACTATTTCTGGAAAGAGCAATAAAGACTTATTTTTCATTTTTGCAAGAACATAATCCATTCTTCCAATGTAATTGTTCAAGTTGTTATTAAGAAGTACTGCTTAAGATCCAGGATGCTCATATTAGCAGAATTTAAAAAGAGCTCTATATTCACTCACAAATCCGATTGTGACAAAGTTTTTTGAGGACTTACATAGTTAAAAAAATAAAAACGAAAAAAAAAACCCAAATTCTATAGAGGACGCTGGTCAATGTTTGAATGGGACTATAAAGATTTATTTCCCCACTGCTTCCATCATTTACCATCTTAAGTGCTTAACAGAATTCAAGTATAAAATTACTCAAATACACATTTTTTTTAAATCATGCTTCAGACTATGGAAAAAATTACAAAATTGTATGTTTATACAGGTTTCACAATTAGAAGAAATTAGAAGGAAAAGCTTCCACACCTCTTAATATTTCAGCAACCAAATACACATGGAAAAATTATTCATATAATAATTATATAACAACAGAGTGCCTCCTCATTAGGACTGGAAAGTGAAATATGAGGTTCCCCAGCTCAGGAACGATTTCCCACCAATGCCCTTCAGACAGGCAGCACTCAATTTACATCAGACACAGATGGGAACAGGTCAGGTACACATGCACTGTGTGTTCCATGCCAGCTGAGTTCTGCCTCAGATCAGAATGTTTACTCAGTTTGGTTTCACGAAGTCAGTTTAGTGACACATGGTGGTCTACATCCTTAGAATATGTTGTTCTTTTTCATTTCTTCCTGTTGTTTAGAAACAATGTAATTTATTTCATTCTCTTATTTACACACCGGTATCATGAACAAAAGCAACTGTGGTTCTGAAATAAGCTTAAAACACACTTGAAAAGAGATGAAAGACCAAGTGTCCAATGTGCTATACAACTTGTGTAGAAAATACATATTTCCAAAGAACATTCAGGCCTCTGAAGCACATGCAGCAGAGTATCAAAATGGATTAAAGCAATGGTTGTGACTCATCTGCGTGGTTTCTGTTGTGGCAGGCAGCACTAAACACCGCCATTATGAAATGAAGCAGCAACTGCACTGGCCACCCTGCCTGGTGTAACAGCAACACCTCTTCAGGAAGCCAGACAGACCACTCCACAGCACCCAAATTAAAGGAGCAGCATTCATGCTCCTGATATCGTTGATTTGCTTTCCCTTGGTACCAGACCCCTTTTCTTGTTTACTGGAAACTCTCCCAACCTTCAAAAAAATAAATCTTGCAGACAAGCAGCTTCATTTGGGAACAGGTTTGACTGACAAGGCTACATGCTACAGAACAGCAATCCCTTCCCATGGAGAGAAGCAGCAGGTGCTTAAAAGGTAAGAGTAACTCTCAGGAGACAAGGGTGGAGTTTCAGACAGCAATTATTCATAAGCTACAGTGCTGCTTACACTGCAGAATAATTCTGATCTCAGCTGAAACAAGTTACCTACTGCACATTATCAACTGCCACATTTTGCTCCACCTCTGCTTTCACACGTGTATACAGCAAATGTCTTTTACCCAAGTTCTGAAAATAAAAACATTTCTCCCTGCTACCCTAAGTGTGAGCCATGAGCAATGCAGGCCCTGCACCCTGAGGTCACAACTCACCTGGCCGAGCAGCCAGCACTGGCTTACCAGGCAGCACTGGCTTTGTGCACTGCACAGATGAGAGGGGAGTGCTCTCCAAAATACATAGCTGCTTTCGAAACAGTTTCCGACAGTGTTTGCTGGCACTATGGCTATGCCTCTGTGCAGTCAGGAGTGTGACTGTTGCACCTCCATACCTGAAATTGCTTTATATTTAGCAAGATCAAGTAGTGAAGGGACAACGCTGAATCCAGTACAATTCAGTTTCCATTCAGTGCTCCAGGAAGGCTCACGCTGTGTAGCCTGGAGAAAACCAAACCGTGGGTATGCTTAACCTACACTGCAGCCACAACCGAGGCCGTGTTACAGATATACCCAAATGCAGCACATGACTCCACCACTGGAGCACGTCTCAGGACATGACCTCACTTGGTGAAGACGCTGCTTAGCCCATGACTTCACTAATTTGGTGCCTCACTGCTTGGGGCAGGCAGTGTCATGAATTTACAGTGTTGCATCTGTTCTGGCACAGACTACTGTAGCTTAAGTAAACCAAACGAAAGACTGCTAGTTCATAGATACTACCAAAACACAGTGCAGCTATGCACACTTGAAATTCAGCTGCGGACACTGGAGTGTCTCCAGAAAGCTACATTTGCCTTCACTGTACCATTTCAGGTTGCGGAACTTCACACAAGAATGGCACTGTACAACAGACATGAAACCAAGCAAAACATGACAAAAGAGACACATTTATACACTTTTTTCCCCAAATGCAATTGCAACGCAAACTTTACAGAGTTACCTCTTCAGGAGATTCTGGATGTAAATGAAATTCTGCCAGAAACCGCAAACTGCAAACATTCTAGTCCACAAATAAGCACCACAATTATGCACAAACCACATCACACGAAACATATACCTTTCTAAAAAGATCCTATGAACTCATTTCAATTTTAGAAGTGGCAAATCTAAACAGAAGAAAAATATCAAGGAGAGTTGGGGAAGTGTTTGCTTTGAGTTAGATCATACGGTAGTTACTGGTTCAAAATAAACTGGAAAACAAACAGCATTAAAACAGATACAGCTTAGTTTAGGATGTACAATTACAACCTTGTTTTAAAGATAAAACACTTATTTTAAAAGAGTACATACTCAACACTTCAATTTTCCTGTTCCTAATCTCATTGTAATGAGCACAAATACGTTGACTCAAGGTACTCCGCTGACAAAAGTGAAACTGCAGATCTCCTGAGTAGTCCAATTTCAAACCACAACTTATGCTTCAATTTGTATCAGTGTGTATTGCTCTTCCAGTTTAAAGAGAATGCCAGTCTGTCCATCTTATGAGCTCCGTGCATTAGATTATTCTAATAAAAATTAAATTAATAATCATAGAACTATGTTATAGATGTTAACAAGCACATAGCAGCACTCAACGTTTGACAAGCTTCTTGGAGTATTTTGAAAGAAAAAGTTATTGCTTACTTTTATACTATGAAAATATTTTACTGTAGATGCATCTGTTCTATTTCTTTGGGTCACTGGTACAAGAAAAAAGCCTACAAATCCAGACAAAAACGTGAACCCCTATTCTCTCTTCAAAAACAGCCATTTCCGCCATCTATCAGATTAGAAAAGCATTTTTCCTTGCAAAATCACCAATACC
Source organism: Penelope pileata (assembly GCA_013396635.1). NCBI lineage: Eukaryota > Metazoa > Chordata > Aves > Galliformes > Cracidae > Penelope > Penelope pileata. Next base: position 1,130,107 of record WBMW01005746.1, on the reverse strand, counting down.
TAACTAAATATCATATGTTCACCTGTGCATACTGTTTAACCTTGAGCCCAGCTCCGTGTGAACAGCAAAATATTCAATCTGAATTCAATGCTTACTGAACACAGACTGTACCTAAGCAAAGTCATCTTCTTTAAACAACAAAGTTTAAAGAACAACTACACCCTAAGTGTGTGCAGGCTCTGCACATCATGCTTCATTACAGCAAGAAACCATCACTAAGTGGATGAAAACGTGAAACAAACATCTCTTAAGAACCACAAGATTCAACCAGTTTTCAGACGCATCTTCCTAGCGAAGCACAAAGAAGAACTAATTTTAATTTGTCACATTACTGTAACATTGGTCTCATGTACATACAAATTCAAAACAAAGGATAAGAAAAAAAGTCTTAGAAAATGACTTAAGCATGCTTTGCTTTCCATCCCTCCAGCTCAATTGCTTACAGTTGTCAAAAAACAACCAGACATCAAACTGAACGTGAAAAAGCAGAGTACCCACCATATACATCAGAATGTCTCTAATCATCACCATTGCAGTTTGATGATCATTCCATGCTTGGTTTAGTGTTTGTAAAAAGTTGTTATTCAAGGAGTTTAACACATCTTCTCGCACCTGAAGCAAAAAAGAATATATTGTCATAAAATCAAGTCCGTTTCTCCTGCATCATTTAGATCTTAAGCTTTGCTTCAGAAAAAAAAAAAAATACTTGCTCTTCTGTGAGCTTCGAATGCTACAAACATGTTCATATTTTTCCACCACACCACTCCTGCCTGCCTTGTGTATCATTTCAGGAGAAAAACGAGGCTTTATACAGGTAAGAAAAAAACAAGCTGAAAACAAGAGCAACAAAACAAACATGGATATTAAGTTTCAAAGGAATGCCTGAAGTTTCAAGTGTTAAATATTTTTATACAACTTCTCAAAAGTTGGATTTCCTATGCTACAATGTTTCAATTACTGTCACAAGTCATTTCAGAATATTGCAGAGCACTAGCACACATTACAAACAGAAACAAGCTCAGGGAGTAAACTGGACAAGATAGTTGCAGCAAGTAACAGCTCCAAAAGGAGAGGTTCACTCAGAGACGACCGCACTCCTACAATCCATAATCACCAACAAGACTGGAGAGAACAAGAGAAGTCACCACTGGTTTTATTAATGTCTTTTCTAGTTGATTTGTTTGTCCCACCAACTCCAGGCTTTATGTCTATCCGACACTACTACTCCCTGCTAACAAAAAAGGACATCTGGTTTTGCATTTTGATTTTCATGAAGTAGTCATGCACTACAGTGCTCAAGCTTTAAGCACCTGTAAAAGGGAAACTTGAAGAAATGTAAAAAAACAAAACAAAACAGAAATCCATACTTGTTCCCAATTTTTAAAAGTGACAATTAAATTTTGATTTAATATACAAATATATCCTGCCCTCTATCATACCTCCAAAATCATCTGAATCCACCTTCCTCTTTAGGATAATCCCCTTAAGAGATATAGATATACCTCTAGGCATCTAATTGTTATAATAACAAACCTCCAGGAGTTACAATCGATGTTCAACTCCAAACAAGCAGAAAATGCTCATTTTTTCCCTCCTTTATAAGGAGCCTGACATTTAAAAAACAAAAGCAAAAAAAAAAAAAAAACACAAACGCAATAAATAAATAAATAAAAAATAAAACCACCCAAAACAAAACACAGGTATCTATTACAAAAAAAAGAAAAAACAGTACTCCAAAGACAAAGAGTTAGATGTTTAGTTAAAGCTGGCTTCTGGAAAACAATCTATACACACCCTCCATGCAGATAGATAAAATAACTCCAGCATTACTTGCACTAATGACAACATCGTAATTTTTAATACAAATTTGGAGAAATCCTTCTCAACTCTATTTCCAAAAGAGGAATGTCAAAGGCTAAGTAAGTAATAAAGAATACTAGAAGTAGCATACAGAGCTCTAGGCATGTTTGCAAAGACGATGAGAGACATCCCTTTAGAATAACCCTCACGGTTTAATGCCGATGGGGTATAGCTTCAAGTTCTCACAGCCCAGCAAAACCCATCTACACAGCTAGATTTTTGCGCAGCTATACACAAAGTGGTCTTGGTAACAAGGGGGACTGAAAAGTACACTTAAATTTCTACCTAGAAAACACATACATTGTGCAATAAATAAAGGTTTTATAAAAGTGCTACAAGACTTCAGAGATTGCTACCTTCCAAGCAGACAGCTTGAGGACTGCCAATTGTGAAGTGAGACCTTGTTCTAAACATTAGCAAAATGGGGAATTATTTTTTTCTGTACAGGAGAACATTTCCTTTGCTTCTTTCATTTCAAGCTACAACTAGTTTACTACAAAATTAGACTAACTGCTACTCTTGTCTGCACACTGGAGATAATGACTGCAAATAAACCTCATCTCATCAGCAGGGAAAAGTCTCCTGGTGCACCTGTGGTGTCAGCACTCTCCCAGTCTGGAGATGCAGACCTGTCCCTGGTGGGGATGGGTGGAGCTGGCACATGGCAGAGCTGCTGCCCTCACAGCCCTCCAGCTGCTGTCACAGCCAGAGCCAGCAGCTTAGTACAGTATCAAGGAGGATCTTCTTCCACACTAAGCTGCAGTACAAAACAAACATGCCCAACAGTTGTGCTTCATGGCACATTAAGCGTTCTATGCCTTACACAAGAGGCATGCTCAGAGGCTCAGAAGCTTCTGATGCAAACTGAGAGTCCAAGAATGCTCTGCTCTAGTCAGCTCCTGATCTACCAACCCATGTCCCGTTTTCCCAAAGAGATACAAGGAAAATTACCACGTAGCACCTGCAGATCTAAGGAGAGCTTCATCTTTTTCGCTATGATCAGGAACACAAAAGCCAGCATCCTGGCTACACTGGAGCTAGGAGTCTTCAGCTTTGCTCTTCTTTCCTCTGAAGGCCCAAATGCAAACACAATTTACAAAATTTCAACTTCTTACACGCTTTTATAATAGTGAGGTCATATAATATTTCCCAGAAGCCTCCCTCACTTCCTGTTCATACTCTTCCAAACCTTCTAACAAGGCCAAAAAACTACTACTATCCAACTCAAGAAACAGGATCAACGTCACACCGCTCATGTCCCCATACAAATCTTGCTGGATTGTGAAAATGTATTTTGTTCATGTTGAACAGACAAGGGATATTACGTCCCTAACTCGTGTGTTCACATACAATAAATTGCCTTTTGTTCATTTTCCATCCACCATCCCACAGTAAATCTATCCAACAATACCCCACCCTTCCAAAAAAAAAAAAAAAGTTTTTATATTTATACATTTCATTTATACTTGTGTGCTAGCTTGAATCTCTTATTGAGAATTCGAAGAGGAAAGCAGAACACGGGGAACAAGCAGCCACAAGCTGCAACAACTTCAGCTGCCACCACCTGACAGACATCATTCTGTCACTTAAACTTTACTACTTTGCTAGGCAAAAACAGTGTAACAAAAAATTCAGTCTGGCATGCTACTATGTATACTCCAACCACCTAGAGAAACAAACCAAACCCATAGCACCACACCTCATCCACAGACCACCATCTCTTCTGGAGAAGACCCAGAAGCTGATCCCAGCCATGTTCAGCCCTCTGAGCAGCCACAAGGCACGCCTGCAGGTTGTTCAGAGCTTTCTGAAATCTTCCAGCTCCTGGTCCGCAGACCTGAGCAACACCTCCCCTCCTGGTTTTGGAGGGCCAAAGATCTTCACAGCTCAGAGCTGCTGTGCCCCTCTAATGACACACACCCATCACAGCACGCCCACGACGTCAGCCGGCACCACGCAGGGCACCCACTGCCAGGCAGCAGGGCCAGCTCGCTTCCAAACAGACACGGAGCTCTCACACCTGTGCCACCTCTGCCCCACACTGTGCCAGCCTTCTGAAAACATGCTTTAAATCCAGAAATGGCACTGCACAACACAAAGCTACCCTCAGAGTCTCCCTGTGAAGCTTCTCAGTGACACTCTCCCTCAGCTTATTTCCAGCTGCAGATAGGTTTGAGAAACTTAGTTGCTACAAAAGCCAACCCAATTGTTGTTCCCAACAACTGTCTGGTTACAATGTGTTGAGTACTCTCCTTGTACAGGCCATCAACACAACCATGTTACAGGAAAGGTACTATCATGCACAGAACACTGCAGCCAGCAAAAACACAGAGTAAAACTGCTTTGGTGGAATAAATGACTTCTACTGAAGGAAACAAAACCACTGGATATTCATGCTCTTCTAGAGAAAAGGAAGCCTTTTGGAGACAGTTGCTCTTCCAAAACCTTAAGTAAATTTCAGTCTGGAAAATTTTAATAGCAGAACGTTACATTCAGTTACCCCAGCTTGCAGTGATTTCTTATCTTTTCAGCCACACAGTGAATTGGCACGCACATCCAGCTTCAATGTGACTATTCATATACAGTCTCGAAATAAATTAGCAACTTCATCTATGTAAGGTCTTACATTTGCAAGTATGAAATCCTGCATATAACTTGAGGCTCAATTACATTTCATACTGGATATGGCTCTTGAGGAAACACAGCGTGCACATGCACACAAAATCTCTTAAGAATAGCTTGCTGGCATGAGCTTTCATTACCTTTAAATAACTCTACATTAAATGTACACAAAGCAGACTTCTGGCCTAGTATTTTCTCTCTTACAGAGCCTGGCCTGACGGAGCAGGCAATGCTGCAATACTGCAAGGGCAGGCTTGGATGGCCAGAGCCTTCTGTGAGGAAAAGCAGTACAGAAAAGCATTTTCTAACCTAAGATCTCAAGGTCCAAGAACTGTCATTATGGAACTTCATCTTGTACAGAAGTCCAAACAGTAGAATAGTCCAAAAGACAGTATTCTAAAATATTAAGTTGAAACTAAGTTAGCAGATTAACTAGGACATTACCAGATGTATTTGTTTACTCGTGCAGCTGCTATACTTTTGATAAAAGGAAAAAATTTTCAAAAATATTGATTACTCTGAATTGTGCTCACTTTGTGGCTATTAGCTTCATACTTTTTTGCCCTTCGTATAGCTGAAGGCTTACACAAAAATAAACTTTAATAGTAGAAAGATAAGGGTAGATGACACTTCATACTTTGTTAGCCAAGTATACAGTACACCCTAATGCTTTCTAATCAGTCTCCTACACAACTGCTGACACAATTCCCCATCTAATTCAGAGATGCTATGGAAATCATCTCGAGTACCCCTGTAGGAGATACCAGTCTTCTCTCTGCAATACCACAACAACAGATTTTAAAGCTTGCCAAGGACCACAGACACTCTTGTAAGCCCCTGAACAGACACACCTCCTTGACCCCAAACCTCAGGCACCAGCATTCCACACCGTTCTTCTGCACCGAGCAGTGACCCCACCAGGATGGCTGTGCTCCGCTCACCAAAGGCTTTCTCGCATGCCTTTTGTTACCACTATTGTGAGATAACATACAGTTGCTGATAAACTCCATCAGTTGTATCAGCAAAGTCTACTATGCTGTAAAGCATTCTGGCATGTCAGAGACAAGACAGCAACAGAAGAATTTGATAAGATCTCCCATATCCCAAGGATCTCTTCGGTGATGCTCCAGCATCTCCCTGAACCAGGATGTTTCAGCCCATTCAAGTGTAGGACAGTCTTCGACATTTCTGAACCTTTGATATGCAGCATACTCAGGCCATGTATCACCTACAACAAATATGATATTGAGCTTGGCCAACAAATCAATCAAGTCCTCTGTCCCATACACACTCTACAAAATTGGATGCCTCGAGTTTGAATTTCAGTCTGAAATGTTACAAAAATGAACGGAATTTTGAAAACATTACCCAGCAAACTAACTACAATATTTTTTTATTTTAAAAAGTGATGTTACTTATCATTAAACATAAGTTGTAAACTAAGCTTTGTGGGTATTTTTTTTTGGTTTTGTTGTTGTTGTTTGGGAGTTTTTGTTTGATTTAAACGCTTCAACATTTTTGTTTTGAAGGAACAGACCAGGATCAAGACACATGAAGGAAGCGTCCAAATCAAGCTACAGGACCGCCAGACAACAAAAATAGGAGCAATTAAAGTATCAGATGCACAATAATTAAATGCACCTGTTTTTCTATGCTTGAATTAAGGTGAAAGGTTTGAGTACTGTTTATTCAGTGGCACTTTTAAATTTAATTTTACCCGTACTATAATAATAATGTCAATATACAGGCAAAGACATGCTTTACCATGTTCTTATCCTGTGATAAATACAAGGTAGTTCATGACAGCTAACTCCCATCAATGCTGCAGAGTTAATGACTTGGCTTACTGCTTCCTTCATCAAGCAGTCACAGCGTGGTGATCACAACCACAAGCTGCTGGGGTCCGCAAGCTCAAAACCAAGCATACTTATGGAACTTACGTGCATTTACCTTGTACAGTTGTATTAACTGTGTTTGCACCTATCATTTAATTTACAACTAAATGCATCGTAAAGATGGTACACGGCACTGGTTTTTTGCTTAGAAGTTAAATACTAACATACAAACTTTTTTTTTTTTTTAAATAAAAGTATTGGATAGAGTACAATTTTCATCTAGCAATTAAACAAGCATAAAGGATAAATAGGGCTCTCAACTATGTCACACCAAAAATAAACTTTTGCTTTGTAAGATTGATGCCTATCTGTTTAAAAACATCTGAGTACATTGCCTCTGCCCAGGCTCTGTGTCTACTCTGAAATTTACCAGCATAGCTGGAACACTGCAGGAACAGAACTTCCTGCAGAAAGGGAACCAGCAGATGTGGACAGCAAGTAGCAATTCTCTTTGAAGGATTTCAGCAATTCAAGATTTTGAGTTTTGCTCATCAGAACCACTCTGCCTGCTGGTTCATTACTAAAACTCAACCACTTGTGCAAATTTTCATTTTAATGAAAGTGAAGAGATTTCATGAACAACATTTTAGTTGAAAATTCCCCTCTTCTATACTCCAGTACCTTCAATTCTCTGAATGTAACTTTAGGAAGAGTTGTTGTTAAAGCATTGCTTGCTAGCTAGCTACTCAGCATTTAATGGAGAGCTGCTCTTGGAAAGAGCCACTAGAAAGACAAGATTCTTGTCTAAAATTTGTAACAGTGTGAGGTTGTACAAAAACATTATTTTATCTATTTTACAACAAGTACTAACAACACAGTCACAAGATGCCATTTCAGAACTGTATCTGTTCTTAATAAACAACAAACTATTTTTTACATACTTCCAGTTAAAGCAAACTTCACCAAAATGGACAAGGAATGGCTTTAAAGCCCAAGTATTATACAGAACATTTCTTTATTTCTTAACTTTTTGACAGAAGTCACTTTTTTTTTTTAAATCTTAGCTCAGGATTATTTAATTTATAGGAAGGAATCATCAGACATCTGAATTATTCAGCCATCTTAACTTTCTGGCATCTAAATACCAAAGCTCAGTATTTTACCCTTCTATTTAAAATGAACCAGTTTTCCTGTTACCCATGCACACATATCATTTGATTAATCATATTAAGGATCAGAATGCTAGAGTACTGGAGAAGATTTTTTAAAAGCATCAGAAAAACCAGCATTAACCTTCAGAAAGGCACTTTTCCCCCTACACTAGTATCTGTAACAAGCCTCTCAAGCAGTGCAGTGATTGCACAGACTTGCAGGATCTTCTACTCTTTGGTCAGTTTGCCACAGCCGATGCTTCAGAACAGTGATTTTTGCACATGGATAGTTTAAATAAACAGAACAGCTGGGAACAAAGAAAAGCAGCTTTCCTCCGATTAAACCAGGATAATCTCAAACCTAAGAAAAGTCAAGTTTAGTGTCCTAATTATTATTAAATATAGATTTTAAACACAGGCATATACAAGAACAAGGCACAAAAAGCCTCAGCCATTTGCCACATTTTATATAAATAGTACAGATTATCTACCTATTAGGAACACAGAACTGTTAGAGAGTCACAGATGTGCTACAGTTACAGAACTGTTATAAATTATTTAGCCACTTTATATAGGATGTTTCCTCTCATGGAAACAGTAAAAAAAAAAATAAAAAAAAATCCAAAGCAGGTTTTATACTGTATTTATTTGGACCATGCGTTAGAAAATTAAGGTTTCAGAAAATTTCTTTTCACCTGTGGCACAGCACTAACCCGCTTCTCTGCAAAGTCACAGCAGTAACTCCAGTTAGGAGGCATAAAAAGCCTCCCAAGCATTCTGCAGCACTCAGACAAACTTCCCATCAAACCTCTGTATTCCAGCCAGAAGTAATCACCCAAGACACACAACACTGGATGACTTTCCTAATTAAATGTTGTAATAAGAGGACAAAAATCCAACACTCCATCTGAACCTACAGTCAGTATATGGGGGATCAAAGCGTCTTTCTTTTCAAAGACAGGTAGGTATGAATGCTAATGCAAAAAATAAGGCATCTTGCTTAGACTTAGGATCCTATAACCTCTAAATATTATCCAGACATATAAAAAGTAAGCTTCCAACTTGGCTTCTTCAATAACACACTTATTAATCAGCCCTGAACTTTACCCATAGAACTAGAGAGATCCTTCTGTGGTGTAACACAAGATGTAAAGAGATCTTTCTCAAATGCTACACCTTTAGAAAAAAAAAATCTGCATGTCATTTTGACTGATTCACATGGTTTTAAAATGGCTGAAATGGTAGAACGCAGACTACTCAGGACTTCTGTTGCTGCTGAGCTGGTGTTTCTGCACCCTGCCTACTGCCTCTTTAAATTGTGTAATCCTAGCACAACTCGCCCATTAACTTATGAATTAGTTCATTTGCCCATAACAAACAGGTTAGTACATGGGTATTTATCTTGCCCCACAGATGAAAAACAAATCAAGCTTAGTTCTGAGGAAGTTACAAAATGCCACCAAAAGGCCACAGACTTTTTTAAATAAAAATCCTAGATGTCAGCAGAAATGCTTCACACAGTGAAGAGCTGCTTCCTGTTTCACACTTTCAAATACTTCCTACAGTCTGCCCTCCACCTGAAACTTACAGCAAGCGGTATCTGGAATATGAAGTCATTTAAGCACACAGTGAGCTCTAAACTACCGTTTTTTTGTGGGTATTGATACAATTTCGACAAAAGGCTACAAAATAACATCAGATTTTTGTAATTTAAGTAACTGAACAGAATTCTTCCATATAAGAGATTTCAATTGCAATTTACAAAAGCAACATACCTTGTTTATAAGATGCTCAGTGACCACTTCTCTCAGTCCAGTGTAAAGTTTTTCTCCATGTTTATGCAACACCATCGTATACGCGTTCCTATACAGCTCCTCAAAACTGAGACCACTATTGTTCTTACGCTGGATCTCTTGGATTGCATTTTTCAGGAGATCCCAAATGCTGTTGACATATTTCTCATCCATAGTCATCTGTAACAATAAAGCAACACATCATTGTTTAGAATCAAGGAAGATCACCACAGAAAGTTGTCAGCTTCTGAAGTTGTAACCCTAGAAGCAGTAACTGCCTCTGGCACATTTTGATTCCAATGCCGCTAAGTTTCTCAAACTTTTAAGAAAATAGTATGGATGAAAGTGGTAGGAGATTTCAAGAAATAGTTATGAAAAAGGTCATTTTTAGAGGTTTAATGTTTCCTCCTCCAGACTTGCAAACCCACAGAAGCCAACCTTCAGAATCTGCACAGGTGGAAAAGCAGGTAGTTGTAAACACGAGCCCCTTCCCTACTCTTCTTCTACAGCATGTTGACGAAAGTCAGTTTTCCCCGCCACTAACAGGCTAGTTGTCACCTCATCAGTCACACTGCAACACTGATCTGCCTAACTGGACTCCAAATCAACTTGTACCATACATGATAAGAATGTCTGACACAGAGCCAGCCATCTCATTTAGCCATCTACCTGAGCTAACTAGGTGCTCTTTATTTACAGCAATGTACTTATGGCCAAATTATTATGTGCCTACAATTCAAATACTTACAGATGTTGAAAAATCTCCCAAATTTCCAAAATTAACATCTGTATTGAATGTATTTCCATGGCACAAGGTTACATGACTTACTATAGGATATGCATAAAGTTCTAAGCAGAACATGCAGCAGCTTGATCTGTTATTCAGATAATGTGTACTTTAGTAAATACACTAAATAAAAACAGTACAACTGGAGGAAAAAAAATGTCAGCGAAAGAGAGAAACTTATAAAAAAAAAAAAAAAGGCTTAATTTAACATCAAGCCTATTTTTGTCCTCTACTATCTAGTGATTAGGGTGAATCAGTTTCCAACTGTGTTTTACCAAGTTATTCACCTAAACAAGGTGCTCGTTGCGATGATGCCCTGTGGATAAAGCAGCACCTGGGATCGCACAGGCTCAAATAAGTACAGCAACAAAGTATCTGATAGTAATATTGCATAAAGTTTGAGCTACTTAAGCTTCATCATCCAACTCAAAGAGAGGCCACTTGGCTTAATATGATTTTTAAAGGTAAATTGGATTTATATGAGAAGGGATTGATCTAGCTTTTTACGCTTAAAGAAAAAGGCAGAATTATGAATAAAAATACTTTTCACAGAATTGCTGTGAAGAAATAAAATATTCTTGAGTCTACCAACATTGTCAAAGCAGTCTTGAAAATAAGAGTTGAAAGTAATAAAATATAATGGTATGACACTATGAAGGAAAATCATGACCAGCCCTTGCATACCTCCCTTCTCCCTGCCCATTCACTCAAAAAACACCAAGTGAGGACAGGAAGGACCCAGAAGACTACATTTGCCTCTGTGCTTGCAATCAAACACAATGATAAACAGAACAAACCAAAACTGTCTCGCACCCTCCTTGTCTTCGGCAGGTTTGCATAACACATAAGGTTTCCATGATAAAAATAATCCTACCATTCAACACTCTACTGATAAGAGAATCCCCAACCTACTAATCAGTCCTTATCCAAAACTTGAGAGGTAAGTCAATGTCTGCCAAAAAGCAGGAACAGATCACACATGCAGAAGTTCTTCACTCCCGATCTCCCAAAAGCGAAACCCTAAAGTAGAACAGAAATTGTTCTGTTCTACTACACACACACACACACCCTTGCCTGTTCTGCTATCTTTAATATTGAAAGGTCAGTAACTTGCTTTTTAATTTGCATTTGCTACAGAGGTGCCTCTTTAGGGAAATAATTTTCTAAAGCCTTCCCGAACAAGCAATTTTATGAGTACTGATAATGAAGGCAACTACTTAGAACTGCAGAGAGCAATCCAAGTAAAAGCTCACCTTGCCTTTCACAAAACTGATGTCATGTTTTCAAACAAAGCAGACTCTCAAACTAACACTTACCTATGTCATTTTCTCCCTTTGCTAATTAAAAATTCTCTCAGCCAACATGACCACCTTTTAATCTCAACTGCAATTTAATTGCTTATCAGATCTATAGTGATCATATTTTTTAAAATCAGGCACACTGCCAGCCACTAGTCTCAGGAAATATCAGAACACTGCTATTTCTTGGTCATCAGTAAACGTTTCTGTACGTCACAGATAAGCGTAACATCTAATAATTCAGATCTGTACAGAAAAAAAAACCTAAAAATGGGCTCTATTTCGATTACTTTTAATTCAAATGCTAGCAAAAGTGAAGCCATTGCAGCATTTGCTTGCCCCAAGCTCACTGAACATAAATGCAAACACAGAACTTTGTGTCATTTAACAGCCAACACACCAAGCTGCTCTGGGAGCACAAGAAAGATCCAGAAAAGGTAAATTCTAAGAGTTCACATCTTCATGGGATCAATATACAGAAATATTTCAAAGAGCAGTATCAACTTATTACCATCTAAGATCAGACATAAGGACGCTGTTTCTCAGCGCACCTTCCTATTCTTACTCCTGACATGCTTTAGATTAACACCTGTGAGGTTTGGGGGAAACTTGCTAATGTTTCAGGATTTATGTTAGATGAGCACAGTCTTCCCCCCCCCAAAAAAAATTAATAATAATAATAAAATAAATCAAACAACTCAGTACATCAAAGATGCCCAATACTTTAAATAACTCCACTCTATCAGACAGACGGTGCAGTAAAGTTTGTGCAAAATATTATTGTTTCCTCTCTGCTGGTGAAAAGTTGTTTAAATTGAAAGAGATCTTTCTGTATCATCTTCAAAATTACGTAAGTATTGCAACGATACAATCTATCCTTGGTTATTAACATGCGGTTAATCTATTTTCATACTCCTTTCTCAAACCAGACTTGTACACAGATTTTTTAAAAATAAAAATGCAACCCAAACAATAAATATAACTAGTTCAGTTCATGACACCACCAGAATACTTTTTTCATCTCCTGGAATTTTACACTAAAGCATCTCTAAAAAGTCTACTAGAGAATTACGACCCCAATTGTCCGATCTGATGCAACAGTGAAGATGTAGGCAACTCCCCAGACCCCACCTAGTACCAAAGCCTTGAAGTGGTCCACTTCCACAAATCTGAACACAGAATCAGAACCCAGATGTTCTTTCACACTCGTTCCCAGATCTCTTCTAATGACTGTATATTTTACAAATGAACTGCCTAGCTCCGATACAGTTGTCATGCTGGTACCTCCTGTTCTAGCAGATTTAAGTAGAAGCTAAATTACTGTTACTGACGATGCTTTGGAAAAAAACAGTTTCACAAAGACAGTTAGAGGCCAATATCCATAGAGAAGAAATGTGCTAATGTACTCCAGTTTATCTGAGCATTACCTTTCTTGGGGAACGGGCAAGAGATCAAGTCCCTCATTGGCAGGAGGGAGAGCTGTTCAGAAGAAGCCACTAACTGGAAAACTTCCAGGAACTGCTGCCCTGATGCTAATGACTCAAAGATGCAACTTGAACGCAAACATCTGAGCTCAAAGCACAGCAGAAGTACATCTTGAGGAAATTAAAACTGCCGTATCAGTGTACATGGAAGTGTAATTGTTTCACAGGAAAAAAAAAAAAAAAAAGTCTGCAGAGGACTCAAAAGGTTTCCATTGCACAGTACTGCCACAATACAGAAAGAGATGCATGTATTCCTTCAACAATGTTTGCCTATCCTATAAAATCACTGAGACTGAATCAGCTATCACTGATTCCAAGAAGTTCTCCCAGCCATCTCAGGCCAAACAGGCCACTGTTAATTCTCACAAGTCTGAAAAGACTGCTGAAAGATCCACACCAGATTTTTTATTTTTAAATAGCTGCAAACATCACCACTCAGCTTTTCAACTGCAGTTTGCTGCAGAGTGCTTGCCATGATTGTACACACTACGAGATGAAAGGGATCAATTCAGAAATGATTACTGCAAAGAAAAGTTTCCTAGAATTTTCAAACACGTATCCCACACCTGCCCCATCCCTTTCTGTGACATCCTTTGGGTCTAACGCCCAAAGCACTGGAGCAAGAACAGGTTGAAATTACAGAATGTGTTTACAGTGTCTACCTTGAAGGAAGTGAGTGGATATTGGCAATTAAAGCTAGTCAGCAGCTCTGTTAGTAAACACTTGCACCCAGTAATTGCAGTCTGTTCTCACTCCCCCACTTCCTGGCTGTCAGCAGACAAAATGAGCAGGGGCTGACTGCTGCCATCAGAAACCACCACCACGGCCCTGACCCACAGTCCAAGAGGCAAGAGACACTGGAGAACCACCTCTTCACTTCAGGACAGAGATGTCACCAAGACGGTGTCCAACAGCCTGTTACACGATAGTTGAGCATCCTTCGCCTGGGCCCTTAGTTCTGGAGGAGGCTTGGCCGAGGTTATCCAGAACAGGGCAGGAGCAGCACACTCCTGCCTCAGAACCTCATCACTACCTAATTTTTTTTTTTTTTTTATAAACTCTTCGAAGATTGCTGATTTAGAATACAAGAATTTACAATGACATATCATTTAGTGTTTGTTTCAAGAATATCTCTGAACACAGCATTTTAAGATACTGAGCTACATATTCTTCAGCTATAGAATAGATAAAATGTACTCTCATTGATGACGAATGGACAACAATATTCACACCTCTGGATTTTGAAATCTTCATCACTGTGTAGCAATCAGCATACCTGGCAGAGGTACACTGGCTACAGAAAACATCTGTATGTGAATAATTCAGCAACTACATAACTCACACTCTCAAAAAAACCCCAACTAACCTTAGACAAACACAATCATCAGGCATAAAATTCCTCAATAGTGCTATCTGAATAGTTTGACTGTTACACACATGAAAACATGAATGGACACTACAAGAAGGGAGGGAAAGAAGAAAGTACAGAGCATCCTGACCTCATGCAGCTGTGCATCTGAGCTACTGCTCCACTTTGGCCATTTGCTGAAAAGAGGTACAGAAAAGTCACACCAATCTGCCATCAAAATGGGCCCGAATAACTAGCCCTTTGCCCCTAAGTGACCTATAACAACCGTTGGAGACAATAATCCAGTATCACCCACATCTCATAGGAGTGTCAGGAAATGCCTACTACATTATTATACACCTTCAGAGGGAGTGTGTTTATGGGGGGAAATTTGTACCTATAGTTTGCTTATGGCATTGGCCAGTTATCCTTGACAATATTAAAAATGGTCTCAATATTGAGCACCTGTGTTTTGTTCTTCACTTATGCTTTCGCATTCTAGCCTTACTCTTGTCCCGGTGGGCAGCCTTTACACTTGATGTCTCCAGATTCATCCCACAAAGAATATTCGTGGCCTGCTCAGCAGGTGAGCACAATAACCACTGCTATGAGTAAACCCATAAAGGCCATCAGAAAAATCAGCTCTAGTCTGATCCCCACTTCCGCCAAAAGAGGTTTCAAGCATCTGCAAAACAAACAGGACTCCATGAGAGTGCTCAGGCAGCAGCAGAAACACAGGAACCACAATATCCACGTGTCCTTCCCAGCTCTACCAGACTTTGCTCAGAAGCAGGCAGAATGCTGAGCTGAGACAAAGGGGATCCCCCTTTACCAATTAAAACGTCCACAAGCTGCAGGACCGCAGGCAAAACCCCTTTCCTTCTCCAGTTTGCTTACATGTGTTCTGCAGCAATGTAAAGCTACTCTGCCAGCACGGAGAGGAAGTGATAAGTAGATTAAAAAGTGATTGTTTCTTAAAAGATGGAATCGCACCTCCTGCTTAGTGACTGAGAGATTTGGTCGACCTCCAAGGCATTGTCTGAGAGCACTGCTGGTCTCATCACAAACCAAGCGCTGTTTTGGGGTGGGTGCTTGCAAAGGAAGGGGCTGGGTTTGGTTGGTTGGCTTTGGTAAGTTCTATAGCTAATTGTAACATTCTCCAAGAACTTCCTTTTCTAATTAGGCTAAAGCTCCCAGGTGCTCTCCTTCGCTCAAAAAGTAACATTCTTCTGCAACATGGGCAGACCCGACAGGAGCTTCACCACACGGCAGCAACTGGACTGTCTTCGAAAAGTTTCGAGTCAGAATTCAGTAGAAAACATCATAGTACAGCAATGATTTTTGTGCTTAGGAAACTGAATAAATTTAAAGAAAGATCAGACTGATTTCTCTCCTGTATCTTAGTGGCAGATTCAGAAAAATGAGACTAATCCTGAACTGCCAACACACTTCAAGTATTATACGGCTTTTTTGTTTTGTTGGCTTGGGTGGTTTTTTTTTAATTACAATTTATTCGTGTTCCCCAAATGTCCCTCCAACTTCAGTCTTGCAAATATCTGTGGAACGCAGTGTCCTAGAGGAAAGCAGAAATATGAGAAAAAACTCCCAAACACCTGTTTCACCTGACCTGTGACTATGGGCTATGTAAACCAGAGCAGCAGTTAAGGAATAAACAAAAGGCAGAATACAGTCTAAAACCTTTCGCTTTTTTTTTTTTTTTTTAAAAAAAACCATTTTTTTAACATTTTAAACATTTTTTTTTTTTTTTTTAACATTCTGGAGAAGCCAAGAGATCCAAACATAAATTGAAACAAAATTACAGTGATTCAGTGAAGATAGACATCTTTCCATTTACAGATTTTTGCATGCTTTCCCAACACTAAATTCACACTGTGTTTGTGACTACTAATACACAACAATGAGAATGCATCATATCCTCAAAGACTAAGGTGAAGTCTTCAGCAAAACTGGTTCACAGCACATCACAAGTGTAAAAGACTAAATACTTTGTCAGCTCTCTAAATATTGCTTGACATTAAAACATTACCTTTTGACAGCTGTAAATAGCAGGAGTCTATTAGAACAGCACCTATTCCCTTCAGAACAAGTTTCATGTGTGTCCACTCATTTCTAGGCCACTAAGACTCTCCCATTTGCGAGTCCTCTCATTTTTCCTATTAGAGGTGCACACTTCTGTGCTGCAAGTTGAAGACCGTGGATAACACAGACCTAACCTTTTCCTCCTCTTCAAGTTCACTAGATGAAATTCACAAACTACGTCATACTGTCTTGAAACCAAGCTAGGATTTCAATTTGCAATTTATGATGCTCAACAACTCATCTTCAAATAGTCACTCATTAATACAGATAAGGGCAGAATAGTACACATTTGAATGGGTCACAGAAAAATGAAAGATGGTTCACCAGCCTCATTTCATTCACTTACTGGTACACATGGATTCACACAGACCAGCTTTTAAGATTTTGTACAAAATCTCCACCAGCAGGCTAAGTAACACCACAGGATAGTCCAAGTTAGTAAATACTGTATCTAAGATCACTTACACAGAGCTTAACCCTGTCTCATCTGTCTTACCATTTCCTTTCCACAAGACCCTTGAAATATACTCCTGCTTTAGTCAGCAAGGATTGAAGGATGTCCTCTAGCGATGCTGGATACACCATAAAAGGGAGAGGAGAAAAAAAAAGATGAAAATAAACTTCTCTTGAACGTCTCAAAGATTCTGCTAATTACACTAGGGACGTAATCCTAGAATTATCCTAGAATTAAATGCTTTAACCAAAGATACTGGTGGATTGTTATTTAATTCAGGTGCAACCTTTTGCCCACCTGCCACCAAGGTACACAATTTCTTTGAAAAAGTTGTATGTAAGAAATAGTAACTGTTTCTGTTCAAGCCTCTAGAAAATGAATTGTTAAGAGGC